>ML794296.1:264309-338703 GCA_009831015.1 Picea engelmannii
TGCTAGTAATATATTGAGATGAGAATTCTTCAACACAATCACTTATTATATGAATATCGAACCAGGATCATTTATTCTATGAATATCAAACTTGACGATTTTAACTTAAATGTTGAGATTAATATGAGCGACTAAGTCCGATGGATCGCTCGCTCAATTGGCTTTATGTTTAATTCTTCATTTCAAAATGAAACTGTTTTTTTTTTCTAATAATTTAAGCCGATTATTCTTTCCACCGAAAAAATGAAAATAAAATATTAGGACATCATGGGTGATGAACGAATATGGAATTAGGACAGCATGGCACATTGAAAGAACAATCAATATAGGACTTGGTCAAAGTTGAAATTATTAAATAGTGAGAGTTACACAATGTCTTTCTAGTGTTATTTAATTATTGTTTTAGTTAAACAATTTTTTTTTTTTTTTTTGGGTTTTTGGGTGGTATTCGTGAATAGAATCTAATTTAGTTTGTTGAAAATCTTTGAAGCATTTTGATTATATAAATTTAGCCATTTTGATTATACAAACTTTCCTCACTAAATTTTAAACAAAATTAAACAATCAAAAAATAAAATGTTTAGAATACTCTAATTATTATATAATGTAGATTGTTTTAAAATCTTACATAGTGTCCAGTTACTTTGCTGCATAGAAGGTCGCTATAATAAATAACATTAAAAGCAAGACATGATTAACACAACAAGTGTCCAGATACGTTTGTTGCTAAGAAATACGGAACGTAGTTTTGTACGCAATCATAGATATTTTGAAACTATGATCGAATTAGAAATTATGACCAAATTCATGTGGGAGATTTCGGGTTAAAAACCAAAGAGTTATAGGTATCCCTTATCCTACTCGATAGATAGCAGCTGTCACCCGCTGATAGTGATGAGAGAGACAAGGACATAAGTAAAATTAATAAAAACCAACGCTGGTTATTTTCTTACATATTGAGACAATGAGACGCTCATATATAGCGGAGAAGATATAAATTAACATTTCACAAGCGGCACTGAGAGTTGAGATGTTTTTCGACCACGCGATGGTGGTGCCTACGAAGGAAAGCGGCGTTTTATCAATTTTATGCGGTGGACGAGTAAGTGGAATGCATAATCGTTTTGGTTATGGGAAAATCATACACCCATTTATATATAAAAAAAAATTACCTTCTGGCTATGGAAAAAATAATTCGATGAAAGGCCCCCGGATGGGGTGCCACCTATCACAGAGTGGCCACGTGGTACAGCGTTAGGCCTGGCCTTAAATATAAGCCACCGGTCCCCATCCCCTCACCATTAAGGATGGGGGTAAGCTGGTTCAGCCAGGCTGATGAGCTAAGACTTCTTGCACGCGTGATGGGAACGAAACCACAGAGCACTCAGCGAACTGCCTTAATGGAGGGTCTGGTCACTTTACTCTTCATGAATTTACTCGATTTCGGTGAGGGAGAGGCTCATTTGGAGCTGAAGCTGCAACCTTGGTGCATCCTTGAGCTCTGGTGCGACTGTAATGGTCTAACTATCACCAAAGCCACTATTTGGCA
The DNA here is from genome assembly GCA_009831015.1 of Picea engelmannii. Lineage (NCBI taxonomy): Eukaryota > Viridiplantae > Streptophyta > Pinopsida > Pinales > Pinaceae > Picea > Picea engelmannii. The sequence continues at coordinate 265,859 of ML794296.1, forward strand.
CCTCCAAATGCCAAGGGAATGAGGCAAGCCCCCTAGGGGGGCTACCTGGTATGCTTCGACCGCGCGCATGAAGAGACAACAAAACTTCGAGCGGGCACTATTCATGGAAAGGATGTAGCTTGTCCGAAATCATAGAAGACCTGAGTCGCCTCCCATGGTCTATATTGAAGATATTATCCCGGACGAACCCACTCAAGTACCCCCAACACACCTGCTCTTCACAGTCCTAGACAATTGGAATCCGTTGACTTGTTTTCCCGGAGAAACTATCCAGCGGGCCGTCAAGGAACATCATAGCTCCAACACAGGAGAAGTCCAATTGGACGATTTCCCCCCTGCTATATCGTAGAAGAAATTCCGACAGAAACAGATGCAAAAACGACCGCAGGAACAGTCGAGATCCCTCCAACAGAAGCCCTGGAACGAAAAGATGTAGCAGAGGCCGAGGCAATTGGTATGGAAGGTGTGGCATTAGAGGCTAGTCTGGATAGGGAGGGTGACATCGCTCCTATGCCACATCCTATGTCTGTCATGCAGGAGGAAGGGCGTGGCCACCTGCCACTCCTCCACTCGGACCACCTGAAGTTAATCTTTGAACTACGGAGCTTGGTGCAAGACCTAATCCACCGAACGAGTCTAGTAAGCCAACGATTATACCTGCTCTACGAGGCCTACTCCAATACACCGCTAGGAAAGTGCTGCCCGATGTGTGCACAGACCTTCATGCTGACAACCACCGAGGATTGTGAGGGTGACGTGGATGAAGGCGAGGCCACCAGACAAAATGCCACAGTTAATAGTTTCAGTTTTTTTCTATGTTTTCCTCAGACTAGGCAGAGCTAAACGCTATTATTTTGTAACTCTAAGACTCAAAGCTTGCTCTCAGACTAATGGCTGCCAGTCGTCTTGGTTTCCTTCGGGCAAGACAAATGGCAGTGAATCTATCTGCCTCATAGATAGCCAATTGTCTCGGTTTCCGCTTACACGACGAGATAGTTGGCAGACATGGTGTTTATGGTTTAACCTTTTTTTGGAAACACCAAATTGGTGTATGAGACCCCCTTGTTTGTGGGACACGAGACCCCCCTCTGCCCAACGATTTGACTGGTAAAGTCTATGAAGGTATACATACCCTACCCCCCTCTGGATTTGAACTTGTCACCTCTTAAGAGGAAACACATGTTCTTAACCATTAGGCCCACTCAAGCTGATTTGTATAATAAGATGATTTGTATCTATATTGTAGACATAAGAAGCAAAGCGGCCTAAATTTCTATAATCAATATTTCCAATTACAAAACTTTCCTCGGCCTAAAAAGGCCAGTTATCCAGAAGCCCGCAATGCACTTTGAATAGTCTTTTTGTGCCCCATGGACATCTTATCTCTAATAACTCATATATCATTAAAGAATAGAATGCCTCAATGAACATTTCCTCAAACATTATCTTGCATTGGCATCATGATCAAATTTAAAGCTAAAAATTATATTTCAAATTTGAAGGTTAACTTTATATTTCAAATTTGTAATCTTTCTAAATTGATATGTTAAAATAAATTATTCTTTTCATATGAAAATGAAAAAACAATTAAAATTTCACCCATAAAATAATTATTTTATAACCTATTCATTATAAAAAAAAAATTAACTCTTAACTTATCATTCTCCAAACATAACATATTAATCATTAAATTAAACTCAAAGAATTTGGCACAACTTTAATTTTTGTTAGTTATAAATACATATAATAATAGTATTTTTACACATTAATATAAAATACTAATTCAAATGCATTACTAAAAAATATTGGAGATTTCAAAATTGAATACCTAGTACCAATACCTACTTTAGGTGATGATTACATTAAAATTAATTGATGTGTTTTTCCTAATTAAATTTCAATGTATTATTAGTTTATATAGATGCTGTAATTATAGAAAACATTGTTTCCACAACTATTTTCAACTAACACATTACACTATTAGTTTAAACATAAATCGATAAATTATTTCATTATTGTTTGTGAAAATTATTTATTCAACCCTTAAATTTTAATACCAAACATCAATATTAAATCACCATGTCCATGGATGTTTGTCATCATATTGATTATTGAGGAAATGTTAATCATCACATGGGAGTTCTAAATTAATAAATTATTATGTCACAAAGAATATCATTATATCCAATAATCTATACTAATATAGTTGAAATTTAACTTATAATTAAAACATTCTAATTAGATTCCATAATAACATACTCAAATTATTTCTAAATTATTTTCCAAATTCCATTTTATTAAATCTAGCTTCATAGAAATTGTACATATATCTTTATCAGTTGCAACTTTTCTTTCATTTAATTTACTTAACATAAAATTTCACACAATAATAATTCAACTAATTGTTTTTTTGCTTCCCCTTTTATTGAGTAAAGTTAAACATTTGTAATGCCCAAAGGGGTTGGATCCAATGGTGGAAAGTGAGGAGTTTTTCATTGTTGGGCAAGGTTCAATTCTCGTGAGGACCTAACTTGAAGCCATGGGGGCACCTTGAGGTAGTGGTCGAACGTGTGGTTGCACCCAACGATATTATATTAAATGATATTGTGACCCATGCACACCTAAGTGGATCAAAGCCCACCTCCATGTCCNGGGGGGGGGGGGTGGTGGAGGGGGGTTCTCTTCAAACCCAGAGGAAAAAGAACCCTAAACTATCATTGGAATCTTGGGATGGATACTAACAACAAAGCCGAGGCCTAAGCATTGCTAAAAGGCATTCAACTCGCCCAGACTCAGCAAATCCGAGAGTTGAACGCCTTTGGAGACTCCAAAAATATAATAAGAATGATGGTTCACAGGTCCAACCCACGAGATTTAAGCCTAAAACAAATAATGGATAGAATAAGAGTGGAATCTCGAGACATTAAGATAACTTTCTACCACATTATGAGAGAAAACAACAAAGAAGAAGATAAAATAGTGAATGCAACCATTGGGAAAATGCTTGGATCCTTAAGCATGGAAGGAGTGGTAACATCAACCCCCATGTTCTAATGCATCATATGACCGAGTGCATTCTGGAAAAGATGAGGAGGTGTTAGGAGGCGCTTCATTGTGGCCTTAAGAAAAAGTGACAGACACATGAATAGGAGAGGGGCTTGGGCTCCTCAAGTTGCCAGCCCTAGAGAAACCATGGGGGGAGAGAAAGCGAACATGAGAGGGGGTGGGGACCTCAAAGATTGGAGAACATGCCTAGCCAAGTGAAGGATTCATGTCGACAATAGAGCTGGTGGGGAGCTATCTCTCAAACACGTGGAGCAGGACAACATAGGAACGAGCAGGTGACAAGGTAGATCAAGACACATAGCCCAAGGGGAAGTGGCAACTAACGACATAAGTAGTGTAATCATGAAGCATACAGCTCAGATGGCCAATCCTTCAACGTTCACGGGAGTTTATGTCACCAAGGACCAAAAGAGGATGGATAAGGTATGAGAAATCCCTGTCGCACAATTTACTCGCTTTCTCGACGTCAACAACACCTCCAAGCTCGAAATCATTGATGGGATTATTCACAGGGAAATTCCAACGAGAAAGAAAGTTGGCACGTTCATACCATTAATGGATTCATGGGAGATTATGGCCCCATCCTCAAGCATGAGTACATTTAAAATATCGACATCCTGGGCAAATTCATCTACTCTCCCTTTTCTGCTCAGCGTCTAGATTCTTATCATCCATCCCTCTTCGAGTTCTTTCCTACTTTTATCGCTCAAACTCTTCCCTTCTTGTCATTCTCGCCCCCAGAAGCCTCAACAGACCTGTCCCGAGCCCCCCTCCTCTTGGATCCCTGGATCCTACGCTCCCCATTTTCTGTCTCCTCGCTCGTTTTGTGGCCTCTAACCTCTCTCGTTATCCCACTGAAGGACGGTGGTCGATTTTCTCTTGTCTTCCTGCTCAACCTGTGGGTTCCGACCTGTCTCCTGCTGAAATCCCGTGGCAAGTTCGAAGTTTTTTCAGAATACGTAGCAATGCAGAAAGGAAAAGGAGTCTCAGTGGACTCGGGACATTGCGCCGAGGATCCAATTGAAGAGGAGTGTGATGGTTGCAGTAGGATTAGAATCCAAATTGGAGCAATTGGCACTAATAGGGCTTTCAAACTCGAAACAATGTCCCATCATAGACACATGATCAAGAAGCTTCAGGACGATAGCTACGCCCAGAGAAGCCAGTTAGAGAAATATTGCACGAAAATGGAGGCAATGTAGAGGATATTAGATCAGTTGGAAGGTGCACAACATCCACCAAACAACCCGAGAGACCAACAAGAAAACTCCAAGAATGAACAGTCGACATTAGTAAACCAGATTCCAGACTTGAATGAGACGCATCTCGAAACTATGATGGAAATACAATAGGTAAAACTGGAAAAGGTTAATTAATCTATGGTGTTTTAATGTTTTGTCTTACAATCTATATTAATGAAATCTTCTACCGGAGTTATCCGAGGAATTATATCCTCAATTTTTTTTCTAGAAAAGGGGGTTGCAACAGAAAATGCTACTGTTACATAAAAGCACCCCGCATTTGCAATAGGTTTTCTCTAAGTGGCATCTCTCAAAGGTCTATAATGACCATTTTTTTTGTAAAACAATGGATTCTTGAACACCTTTAATATATATTTTCCGAGTTTCTGTTAAAAAAAAGGTTAAACATTTGTAATTGTTAATTGAATTAATTTCTTAGAATTGTATAATTAATTAACTAAAACTAAAAGAAATATAAATTAATAATCAACTAAAACTAAAACTAAAAGAAATATAAATCAATAATCAACTAAAACTAAAAGAAACATAATTAACAATCAACTAAAACTAAAATAAACATATTAATATACAAGCTATAAACATTAACAATTAATTAAAATAACTTAAATTAATAAGAAACTTTCAACATATTTGTAAGTGGCAACCCAAAGTTTCAAATCAATTTTAGCATTAATAAAACAATATAATTTGATAATAACTTTTTACACATGAAATGAAAGTATGGACCAATTATTTTTGGTAATTTAAAATAAATCATAATTAATTAACTAAAATTAAAAGAAATATAAACTAATAATCAATAAAGAAAAATATAAATTAATAATCAATTAAAATTAAAAAAAAAAACACAATTAATCATAGACAAAAACTAAAATAAACATATTAATATTCACGATACAAACATTAACAATTAACTAAAATATATTAAATTAATAAAAATATATTAAATTAATAAAAATTCACTAGTGTTGGATGAATATTGTGGAGAAGAAATGAGCGGAGCAAGGCCACTGGAAACTCAAAGTTTTTGATCAATTTTCGCATTAAAAAAACACATTTGAAATGGACAAGCAAAGACCAAAAATTTGGGTAATTTAAAATAAATTTTGTAATAGTATAAATAATTAACTAAAATAAAAAGAAATATAAATTAATATTAAAATTAAAAACATAATTAATGATAAACTAAAATAAACATATTAACATACAAGCTATAAACATTAGAAATTAATTAAAATATATTAAATTAATAAAACACTCACATGATGAAGAAACAATATTATAGAGAAGAAATGAGCTGGCTAGATTCTCCTTAAGTGGCCACTTGCAAGGAAAAGTTTCTCATCAATTTTCTCATTTAGAAAAACATTAAAATAAATTAGCATAAAGCTAAGAAAATTTTCTTATCAATTTTCTCATTTAAAAAAACAATAAAATAAATTAACACAAAGCCGCAAAGAAGATAGAGAACTATAAATGACTGCTACTATTGGCTATGCTACTACTGGCTATGGCTCGTGCTTCTCTCGGCGTGAATAGATAGTTTGTACCAGTGCCAAACTCTGAGGCTGTGGAGGTACCACTCTTATATTCCAAAAAGTTTAGCAAAGTATTGGGAGGACGTCATTCGTTACCTAGAACGAATTCAGTTGGGTAGAGGAGCACAAATGAAGCCCTTGATTGTGATTTCTCAAAAGCGACTACCCAGTACATATGACGATACTAGAGATGAAAAAGAAATTGAACATAATGGATGGGGCAAGCCCCCTAGAGGTGAGTGAGGAGAACCAACCTTGCGATGGCCCATACGACTCGAGTATCCATCCTCCAATGCCCCACTGGAAATTGCCCTATTCGAAAATTCTACACCTAGAGCAGAACAAAGATGATATTCAGTAATACCAAGCTTGAACAAAGATGGAGAACTTGGGAAGGGTTGCCTTGATAAAAGAAATTGACTTACAGTGTGTAGTAATATATCTTCCAATTTTGAATTCACAATGCTCACGATTTGATATTTTATCTCTGTGAGTTTAATAAATAGAATATGCATGCATGCATGAGCTCCATAAAAATAGGATTGTAGTGTAGAAAAAATATAACAATTATTTTTTTGAACTGACTTAAACATGAAAAATTGTTAACATTCTTTTTTTTTTTCCACTAAGACATAGAGAAAGGGATTGTTAACATTCTTTTTTTGTTACTAAGATATAGGGGAAAATGACTAATAAAAGAAAAAACTTACAAAAATAATAAAAAAATAAAAAGTAGAATATATTAAGGAAATTTTCCAACCCATAAAAACAATGAAAAGTGAATATATTAAGAAATTTTTCCTTGCCCTTCAAATGAAAAAATATGAAATAATTTATATTTCAAATTTGAAAAGTGTTTTTTTATATTAATTTTCATTTGCATTGAAAATGATTTTAAACCCTTCTATGAAGGGCTACAGGGCTCTTGAAGGGCCATGAAGACCTCAATTTTGATCCCGAAATTTTTGGAATCTGTGGTCTCGGGAAGCTAATTGGGTGATTCAGGTAAACTGGAAACTAATATTTTCCCATTATTTCCATTAGTAGTCTCCACCTTTTTCTATTCTTTTATGCCCACCCAGTAGTATTGGAAACCTTCCTCGGCCTAAACATCAGTTAGATTTAGATAGCAATCAATTACAACTCAATTACAATTACATGCCTGAATCTAAAAAGTAGCTGTAGACTTACAATAAATTTATGTTTATTACATGCCTGAGTCTAAAAAGTAGTTGCAGACTTAGTCCATTTATGTTTCTTACAATGCCTAAATGGAAGAAGTAGTACAAACCATTTCTACTTCTGGAAAAAGAACTCTTTGAATTTCTTCTTCCACAAAAAACATAGGTGTTGTTGGTGATGAGCTATTGGTGTTGTTGTGGTCTCCTGGTTGAGCTTGTGAGAGGTTGTGCAAGGCCCACCATTCACAAGAGAAGCTGAGCACTCTGAGGTTTTCTTGGAGAGAATGAAGAAGGAAAAATGTGTGGTTGGTTGAGCCCAATGATGAGCTATTGGTGCTTTTGTGGTCTCCTAGTTGAGCCTAGGAGGTTGTCAAGGGCTTCCATTCACACAAGAAGTTGAAGATGTTGAGGCCTACCTAGAGAGAATGAACAAGAACCTCATTGTGGCCACGATGGAATTATCTCTCATCGGGTGTTTCATCATGGGTAATCTTATACCCAAGGAATATCTAGTCGGTTCTTTGTGATCTAATCTCCTTTGTGAGATTTGATCGATGTATCTCGGTTATCTCGTTGAACAACAATAGTGTGGGTATAGTACCTATGAAATCTGCTAAAATATACAAGATGAATATACTCGCAGATGATATTCAAGAAGATGTGGGTAATGTGACTAGATTTGTCATGCTCACACAAGATCTTGTGATTCAAAGAATGGACCAACCCTTCAAGACCAATACTGTGTTCGATCATGAGAAATGGACCGTTGTGTTTTTCAAGGTTCTCGCAGCCTTTGCTTTTAGGAATATTAATATGACCATGCAGTTTATCGCCTTCTTTCCCATCACCAAGCTCGGGTAGGTTACCAAAAAATGACAGGCAGAGGCAGTGATCACAATGGGGGATACATTAATAGGCACCATGACTCTTCTTCTGACTCTGCTACTGCTTCCCTTGGTGCCTACCATTGCATTGGTGATTTACAAGTTACTACAACCATCATTGAATCAAATGAACTCATCTAAGATAGAGGTTGAGGCCTCCCTTCTTCCCAAGCAAGAAAGACCGAAGGGGAGCCCTGTTTTTTCTTTCTCCCCCACTAGATGTAGATATTTGTTCTTCATTTGAAACAGGAACCTCGTTCTGAGGCCTTCTTTTCGTTCATTGACTGTCGAACTGTGCTAGCAGTGGTGAGATGAAGCCCGTGAACCTGCAAAACAAGAAAATCATTCATTATTGGCCATGCATATCCATTGAGTTGTCGCTTCGGGAAGAGATGGCTCAATGTAATGTGCACCTAGGGTGAATGCATGAGTAATCATAAGGATTTTATATTATCTTAATAAGGAAAATAGATTTAATAATTAGAAAAAAAATTAGAAAAATATAAGAAGGATGTACTAGCTTACCCAAACGGGGCCCACATGACTTTTGGTGCTTCATCTCCTAGGGTTAGGTTTTTGTATGTCTAGGGTTTTTTACATTCTTGTATATTGTGAAAAGGCCTCTAGAGCCTCATTGTAATCATCTTCTTGCGAATGAGCGCAACCGTCACATCTCTTCTTAGAGATAAGCTGCCACCATTCTAGCAAGCTTGTTTTCCACTGCATTTTATAGTTTCATCTTATTTCCTTATTGAATAGAAACCAATTTTACTATACATATATTATTCTATGTTAAGCATGTTTTGATAATAATCTGTATTCATTTCATTCTGCTCATAAAATCTGGATCAGTGGTATCATAGTTGTCTACTCCTCGTCGTTCTTAATGCATGTCCCCAACAAGGTCATGCTACAAAGAATTGGGTCTCGAGCTTGTTTCTCTTGAGGAAAAAATCTCTCACACGCCCAAGCGACCTCTCATGTCAAGATAAAATAAAGATGACGAGACAAGAGATCCCTTCAAAAATTTTCTCGAGGAATCCCTCATGCAACAGAGGAATGAAATGATGGATAGTTTTGCGCAAATCCTTCAACGACTACTAACAGGTGACGCATCTTCCTCGAACGAAGGCGTCGCCCCCTTCAAGGTATAAATCAAATTCGATGTTCCTACATTTGAAGGTCATATAGACAAAAATGCTGTAGACAAATGGTTGAATCTACTAGAAGGGTATTTCTATATCCATAACTTCTCAAATAGAGAAACGATTACTTTTGTGCTCTTGAAAGTTGTTCCCCATGTCAAAGATTGGTGGAAAACTTTCTGTGAGAAGAAGGAAACAGAGGAACCCTCATTATTTACAGTCGCGGTCACCTGGGAGTCCTTCAGGGATGTTATTACGGAACAATACTACCATGTTGGAAGATATGGTGACCTGTACACAAAATGGACCACACTGCGGCAGGAAAGAGACCAAGCAGTGCCCGAGTTCAAAAATATCTTCCATACCTTGCGCACCAAGCTAGGTATCAAAGATTCTTAGTGACATCTGGTGCCCAAGTATCGTGGAGGTCTGCATAGATACATCTAGGATGAAATGGAGTTTTTGGACATCTCTTCCTTGGGCGCGGCCTACCGATATGTCGTCAAAAATCGAGCGGAAGATCAAACAAAAGACTCAGCGATTTGGGCCTGGGAACCCCTCATAGCAAAATCTAGAAAAGTGCAGCCCCAACCTGCAAAACAAAGGAAAGAGAAAATATTGACCGCCTCAAGACAACTCGTCCAAGCCGCAAGAAAACAAGGACACCAAAAAGATAAAGAAATATATCAGGAAGTGGTGCGACTTCCATAAGAGCCCCTGACATAACACTGTTGATTGTTGCTCGAAGTAGTCGTTGGTAGCTGAGGTGAAAGCCTTTGAATCGGATGCGGGTTCCGACTCTGAGTCAGAACCAAAAATGGGGAGACAGATCATTAACGTAGAACCCAGTGCTACTGCTGCTACCACCAAGCTCCATCTCAGTGAATCAAACGAGCTAGAGGAAGGAGAGCACCTTTTTCATTCATAGATGTGGGTGAAGGGTACCCCACTGCACTTCATCGTTGATAGCGGTAGCTAGAATAACCTCATCTCAGCAGAGGTTTTCAAGCGACTCGCCTTGCCGACAACGCTGCACTCGCAACCCTACACCATCAGGTGGCTCCGCTAAGGAAGCGACATCTACGTCAGCCAACAATGTCGCTTTTCATACAACATCAAGCCCTTCAAAGACGAGGTATTGTGTGATGTTACCCCTCTCGAAGTTTGTAATGTTCTTTTGGGCCAACCATATTTATGGAAATGCCATGCTGTATATGAGTCTAGGCCTCATAGTGTTATTATTAATTTGAACAAGAAATTGTACAAGATACCCGAGGAAGTCTGACCTAGTGCTATTTCCTTGATCTCAGCCAAGCAATGTAGGAAGGTCATCTCTCTGATGGAGAAGTTTTTCTTCTTCATGATTCACTCTCAGAATGAGCGAACTATCGCAACCACATCCAGGGTTTCTGTGGTCAATCTCTCCACATAGAAGAAACAAGTGGATAAGGTTGTGGAAGAATACTTGGATAACTTCTCCTCACCTATCGGGGTACCTCTACATTGTCAGGTTAAGCATCCCATCGACCTGACCCCCGACGCACCGGTGCCCAATGGGCCGGTCTACTGTCACTCTCTGTTAGAGAATCATGGGATCAGGTGACAGATCCAAGAAATTCTCCACAAGGGGTACATCCCTCCCAAATCATCACCTTGAGGGAGCCCAATTGCATTGGTACATAAGAAATATGGAACATGGAAACTATGCATTGATTACCGGGCCCTGAATAAAATCACAGTAAAAAATCGGTACCCGATTCCCCGAATCGAGGACCTCCTTGATTAGCACTAGGGGGGAAAATATTTTAGTAAGATTGATATGAAGTCTGGCTACCACCAGGTCTCGATAGAACAGACAAATGTATGGAAGATCGCCTTCAATTCAAAGGAAGGTCTTTTTGAATGGTTGGTCATGCCCTTTGGTTTGAAAAATGCTCCAGACACTTTCATGAGGATGATAGATGATATCCTGTGACCATTCACCAATACTTTTGTAGTGGTTTATTTGGCTGACATTGTCATTTACAACAAGACTTGGGAAGAACACTTGCAACATATTTAGCAGGTTCTACACACCTTGTGGCAGCACAAGCTATACGCCAACTTGGAAAAATGCTCCTTCGGCATGAACATGGTCCACTACCTGGGCTACATTTTTTATCAACATGGTGTACATGTGGATCTAGCTAAGATACAAGTCATCCCTGACTAGCCAACCCCAACTACACTCACTGAGCTTCAGAGCTTCTTGGGCCTTTCCAATTTTTACCGCAGGTTTGTGTTGGGATTCTCCCATATTGCATGGGCCCTTAGCCAAGAAACCAAGGGTGGTGGTAAGGAGAAATTTGTGTGGGGTCGGTCCCAACAACAAGCATTCGATGATTTGAAGCAAAGTTTGTGCTCAGCCCAATACTTTCACTACCAGGCATGCAACAACCCTTTGAGATCAAAATAGGTGCTTTAGACTATGTTGTGGGTGTTGTTCTCATTCAGCACGACTACCTCGTGGCCTATCATAGTGAGACACTATCAGATGTTGTCCATAAGTACCCTACTTATGAAAAAGAAATGTACTCCATTGTGAAAGCTTGCCACTAGTGGAGACATTACATGCTTGGGAAGGAGACAGTCATCCACGCTAATCATAAGCCACTGTAGTTCATGCAGACACAAGGAAAATTGCATAATGACCACCATCAGAAGTGGTCCACATACTTGCAACAATTCCACCTCAACATCAAGTATAAAACATGAAGCACCAACTGTGTTGTTGATTTCCTCAGCAAACAACCAGTCACGACACTCACCACAGTGCTAGAATCTTGCGATCATGAGACCTTTGGATGGCCCCAACTCTATGAGACAAACCCATACTTTGCCACCACCTACCAAATGTTTGGCGCAAATGTAGTTGTCGTTAATTTCCATATTCATGATGGGTTGTTGTGTCATCTGGGCCATATCTGCATTCCATTGAGAGAGTGAGCAAAGATGATTTGGGAATCCCACTACAGTCAGGTGGCAGGACACTTTGATGTTGAAAAGCCAGTGGCAATGCCACAGAAACATTTCTACTGGCCGAAACTTCGACAGGAGGTCAACAAGTATATTAGGTCCTTCATTGCCTGTGCTATTTCCAAACCGACCACTAAGAAACAGGGCATGTACACCCTTATTCCTGCTCCTAAAAGGCCATGGGAATCCATCTCAATGGACTACATGACGGGCCTCCCTTCCACCAAGCGGAGGAATGGTTGTGTTTTTGTGGTTGTTGATTTCTTTTCTAAGATGACGATTCTGGCCACCTGCAAGTAGATCATCACAACAAAGGCCACTATGAAGCTCTTCTTTGAATGAGTCTGCGTACCTTTTGGAATCCCACAAACCATTGTCTTAGATCATGATAGTAGATTTATCAACACATTCTGGTCGAGCCTCTAGTCACTATTGGACACCAAGCTCACCAAAATCCATGACCTTCCACCCCTAGACAGATGGCCAAACCGAGGTCATAAATCGAATGATTGTGCGTATCTTGCACATGTATAATTCCAATCACCCTCGCACATGGGATCAGAGTTTTCCCTATGTAAAACATAGCGAGAACTAAGCCCTGCATAGCTCAACCGGCCACATCCCCTTTCAGGTGGGGTTGGGATTCCAACCATTGTGTCCCATATATGTTGCACTACCCCTTGCAGTCACCTCGACTGAATCATCTCCTGCTCCAACTGAAGGTGAAAAATCCACCTATTTCATGAAGAAAATCCATCACATCCACCAACAAGTTCAAGATATTCTACAGAAGTCTAATGACAAGTACAATAAACTCCATGATCAACACCGAGTACCACATAAGTTTAAGGTGGGTGACAAAGTTTGGTTGCACTTGCAGAAAGAGTGCCTTAAAGAAACCCATCTGAAGCTTCTCCCACTCTGTTATGGGTCGTACACCGTCATCAAGGCTATGGGTGATAATGCTTTTGAGCTCAACATTCCTCCTTTCCTTGGCTTGCACCTAGTGTTCAACGTGGATCTCCTTTGACCTTATTTCCCTCCATTAATGGACATCTCAGAGATAACAGAACAACTAAAACCAATAGATCTTAACCCCGACTGCATACAATAGGCACCCAATGATCAAATTTTGGACAGACAGGTCAAGGGCACTCACAAGCAAAGGATCCAGCTTTATCGAGTTGTCAAAGCAAGGTAGCTCCTGCACCAAGGCAAGTGGCTCACCCGGGGCAAAATTCAACATAAATTTTCTCATCTAATGGGAGAACTCAATGCAATGGATACCATTGCTTCCTAATGGAGGAGGATTGAATCATATGGATGTCAGTGGCCTCCCACCTATTCCAACTAGCTCATTTTGGTAGTTTTTTCCTAGTTTTTGGGTCCCTGACTTCTGGGGCTGTTTTGAGGCCCTAAACAACGTTTTTAGGTTTCACCATAGTTAGACTATAGAAATAGTTAGATTCTAACAACATGTGTACTCATCAGATAGATATTTCTAATGGCCTATCGTCTTCCTAAAACGAAGATTGTATGCAAAAGTTACAACCCCGGGAAGTTGATGTACTAGCTTACCCAAAGGGGGCCCACATGAATTTTGTCTCTTCATCTCCTAGGGTTAGGTTTTTGGATGTATAGGGTTTTTGACATTCTTGTTTATTTTAAAGAGGTCTCCAGAGCCTCATTGTAATCATATTCTTGTGAATGAGCATAGTCGTCACATCTCTTCTCAAAGAAAAGCTGCCACCATTCTAGCAAGCTTGTTTTCCACTACATTTTACAGTTTCATCTTATTTCCTTATTGAATAGAAACCAGTTTTACTATATATCTGTTATTTTTCGTTAATCATCTTTTGATAATAATCTGTATTCATTTCATTCTGCTCATAAAATCCGAATCAAAATCACTACAACCATTGTAGGTGATACTTGTGCTTCTATGTTTGAAGCACCCATTTCCATGTTGTTGACCTGGTTTTGCCATGTGTCTACTGGCAACACCAACTGCATGTGAAATGCTAACCATTTCCCCATCGCAATCATCAAACTTCCTACTAGCATATAATACTCAAGACGTATAACCCTTTTCTTCTTCATCAATTAGGACATAAACCTGAAGAGAACTTACAATGGAAAGCTGAAGGGATTTTACTGGTTTCACATTATTCATACCGAATTTCCTAAGTAGCTTCACCATATACCTCTGTTGTGATAACCAAGCTTAACATATTTCCTGTCTCTGTGTATTTCCATGCCCAAGATTTATTTTTCTTCTCTAAGCTCCTTCATAACAAACGTGCTAAACAACTGAGCCAACCTGTTGATCTCAACCATACTTGTGTTTACAATAAGCATAGCATATAACACCAAGATAATGAATATACCATAAACACAATGGTTATACTCACTTCTTGTAAAATTTGGCTCATAATGAAGGAATCAAACATCTTGTACCATTTTCCTGGAATGCTTCAGGCCATACAATGATTTTTGAGTTTGCACACAAATCTTCTATTCCAATTCTGAACTAACCATTTTGGTTGTTCCATATACATCCCCTTATCCAAAAAAATCCATGTAAAACAATTTTAACATCTAGTTGTACTATCACAACCAGTACTAACACAACATGAATAGAAACAAGATTTTAACAATTGGTGAGAAACTTTCATGGAAATCAATACCTTCCAAATACCTTTCTGCTACCAGTGATGCTTTGAACCTTTCATCTTTTACTATGTTTGATTTTATAAAAGGAGATACATCAAACATTGCATCTCTGTAAATGATGATTATATGGGTAGTGGGATCCAACCGTCTGCACCCCTTAACATCATCACTGTATCAAATATCTACCTGTTTGATTTGAGTCCTACTTAGACTGTTGATAAAAAACATAAGCATCACAACCGAATAATTTCACATTTGAGTAATTACAAGACGACCTATTCATACCTCTTCCTGAATCTTCTTGTCTTTTGCAACCTATGGTGACCGAGTTACCAGATAGCACAATCTCTTGTGTCCACAACTATTGTTGCAACTTGGCATTACTGAACATGCATATTCGATCCCAACTTCCTTAAAATACTTTCCAAGTTCCATGGATATGAACCTACCTCATCATATCTTCTCAAACACTTGATTGACTTGCCAACACATCAACCTTTCTATAGAACCACTTTTCTGAACTGGACACATTGCTCCACCTCGAACTTTTCATTCAAACAACCTTGACCAAATCCGACAAAGCCGACCAAGTAAGCCTTCACCGCTTACCTCCAGGACCATTTATAATGGAGTTCACCAAACCTTTTATAGGCTTCATTACATGCAATCCATGGATACAATACCACGGGATACCCAAAAAACATGGACCTAAAAAATCACTTGCTTTGACCTTACAAAATAGATTTAACTCATTAACTCTTCCACTGAGTCAAGGTTAACCCAACATGCATGCCCCCTCCCACATATTTAATCTAGCGAAATCTACGTCTAGAATTTTTATAGGTGACCTGATAAACCAGGGGTACGCATGCCTATCCAGGTCTTATAGACATATGCCCATTTACATGCAATCAATAATTTTTACAACTCCAAAGTAAATACAATTTTTTTTATTGTTATTTCACGGTGACTTAATCATCACCACCCCGCACCTTCTATGTGAACAGAGGTGGTGAGACACAATAGATAGACAAAACTTCATCAACCATACCTATAGCTAGATTTTCTTCTTTTGTGGAGTCATATTTTGATGCTTGTTGTCTTTTCCAAAACTCCTTGAGATGCCCAGATTTTCCATAGAACCAAAATTTTACCTTATCCTTACTGTCTTTTGAATTAGACTTGGCTCTACCTTTTTTTATCTTTCCCTCCTTCTGTAGATTGACCTCTAACCACCATTGCTTCTGCTGTTGAGGTTTTCTTACTGGATCTTCTCCTCATTTCCTCAAACAACATGTAACATCCCTCTCTTGCATGCATTGAGCGAACTTATTCTTTGAGGACACTTGCGTGCAAGTGATTTGAGTTATTATACTATTGGTCGTTTTGATTATGATTATGGGCTATTATGGATTTGATGATATGTTATTTCGTTGTATTTACATAGACATGTGTTATTGACTGGGTTCTCCTAAGTGTGCAAGACTTTGGACATTGAGGATGCAAAGGCATCGATGAAACCCCTTGGACTCCGGATTGAGTAAGGGAGTGGACTGCTGGGTTTGAATGTTGTTGATGTGACACATGTACATATGATTAGATGTTATGATGATTGATTATTATTGTTGATATGATTCATTGATGGATGCAGGCTAACGATAGCTTTCCAACCAGACTCACATGTGGAGTAGAGGGGTCACGCAAGACAACCAGAGACATTGAGGGAGAGGTGTGGCAACAAACTTGCCACAACCTACTAGCACTCCTATCATGGCTCAAACTGTAGGTTAACAATTACCTAGTTTGAGAATACCCACAATGCCGTGAGGACAGACTGTGATAGTTTCTCACAATGATTCTAAGGGGCGCACAATAAGGCAAGGGCCTTATTACTTAGAGGCCCTTAGTCTCCCATAAGATCACCTAGTGGAGTATTAACTCCATAGGTTTGAAGTCTACCAAATTCAGTCAAGAGGTGAGTGGCACCCTTGGAGCATGTAGTGCGTCATGAAGAGAATGTTGCGCAAGAAAAATGGAAAGAGGTGAGTGGCACCCTTGGAGCATGTAGTGCGTCCCGAAGGACACATCACACAATGAAAATGAAAAGAGGCAAGTGGCAACCTTGGAACATGTAGTGCGTCTTGAAGGGCACATCGTGATTTTAACAGGTAAGTGAATAAACCTAGTGGGTCTTAAAATGAATAATATGATAAGTAAGGTTTAAAAACAATTCTCCCAAAACAAAAATGTTGCCCAACCTAGTGAAATTAAAACCTAGGTCTAAGTAGAACATGTGGTAAAAAAAAAATAAAAATAAAAAAAACATGTAACAAGAAGGGGGGTAAGAAATTCAAAATTTATTTATTAAAGAAAAAAAATTATATAATGGAAGATTAAATTAAAAAAAAAATGGGGTAATGGTTGTTTTTATCTACTTTTGCTAAATTAATTTTTAGTTAAAAAGAAAAGAGGGTAAATGGTTGTTTTATCTACACTTGCTAAATTAATTTTGAATTAAAGAGGAAAAAGGGTAAATGGTTGTTTTATCTACACTTGCCAAATTGATTTTTAGGTAAAAAGGAAAAAGAGGGAAACTTAAAGAAAAGGGGAAAGATAAAGAAAAAGTTGAATGTCTAACTTAGTAAGGAATCTTGCCTTGGGAACTTGCTATTTATGAACTCAACTAAGAATTAAGTAAGGCGTAAGTCATTTAAGATTTGTAAGGGAATATTGAGACACCGAGGAACATTTTTAGGAATGTTTTTAGGTGGGTAAGGGAAATAGGAATATTTAAAAAAATAAATAAAATTGATTTTCTAGTGCAACTAGGGGATGAGTGACATGTGTACGGGCAAGGTTTTTCGAAATTAATTAACTGAAAAAATAATTTAATGAGAATTTGGGAAACTAATTACTTAAAAACGATATAAAAAGGATGGAGGAGGAGGAGTATGGATCTCATCTTTTTGTGTAACATTACGTTGCTGAAATTTTATATTGACTGAACATTCTCTTGTGGGAGTTGGGATAACTGGCTCAGGTAACGAGTGGTATCTTGATCTTGCGAGGTGATATGGGTGCTAGCATTCTCTGGTATCGTGTGTGTCGACCCTTTGCAGCTCTGGGGGCTCAAGGCAAAGAATATTACTCCTAGCATTGGTTGGGAGGTACCGATGAGGTCACATCGGTTAGCAAGCAGGAGCTGGATGGAGTGCGCGTGGAAAAGAAACTTGAGCGCGCGGGAAAGAAACTTGTTAAATTTGTTACTTGCAATGAAATTTAATTTACACATGTTATTTTTCTGTGCTCGGTTGAAGATTTCATTGCCATGAGATTTCTTGCACATGCTTTCCTACGATATTGTTAATCCCCTTATGCTCGTTGTATTCTAAATTGATTTCCCATGGCGAACCCAAACTTTGATTGCAATGACTTCTCTACGTTTGTGTTTATTGATTAATACGAAGAAAAATTTGAGTTTTTATATTCTGTCCCTTATCCCTTAATTTATTAGTCCTTGCCTGAGCAGTCGACCAGGAGTGGAATCGACAGTCGTCACTTCTGTGTTTAAAGACTTATAGATTTAAATGCCCTACTTTCCTATGCATGGATAATAAATGAAGTATAATTTTTCGCCTAACTATCTATCCCTTACATATCTCCGTGTTTTCCTTTTATGATAAATCTCTGCGCTTGAATGATAAATCTCTGTGTTTTCTAGATGATTAATCCTTGCGTTTTTGTGAATGAGTATCTTTGCGTCTTTGAGTGATTCATTTTTGAATGAGTAATCTTTGCGTTTCTGTGAATGAGTATCTTTGCGTCTTTGATTGATTCATTGTTGAATGATTAATCTTTGTGCCTTCTTATGAATGAATTTTCTCTTAATTAAAACGTTTTCAGGAATGCAAAAACGTGTCTCTTACATCCACAGATCATGAATGAATTTTCTCTTAATTAAAACGTTTTCAGGAATGCAAAAACATGGCTCTTACATCCACGGATCATGAATGAATTTTCTCTTAATTAAAACATTTTCAAGAATGCAAAAACGTGGCTCTTACATCCACAAATCATCAATGAGTTTTCTCTTGATTAAAACGTTTTCAGGAATGCAAAAATGTGGCTCTTACATCCACAGATCATGAATGAATTTTCTCTTGATTAAAACATTTTCAGGAATGCAAAAATGTGGCTCTTACATCCATAGATTATGAATGAATTTTATCTTAATAAAAACCTTTTCAGGAATGCAAAAATGTAGCTCTTACATGCACATATCATGAATGATTTTTCTCTTAATTAAAATGTTTTCGGGAATGCAAAAACATGGCTCTTACATCCATGGATCATGAATAAATTTTCTCTTAAATAAAATGTTTTTGGAATGCAGAATCACGTGTATTGCAATCATAGATCAAAGTGGAATCTTCTCTAAAATAGATAGATTAATTGATTTTATATATTCGATTTTATGGACAACAATTATATATATTCGATTTTATATCTTTTATGGACAACGATTTTATATATTGTATGGATATCATATATACCAACAATATAATATTAATAGACAACAATGATCAATAGACATAGTAATAGGTATTAATAGACACCTAGATTGTTGTTGACAACGTTACCCATCAATTATTTTTGTTAGTCAGCGATATATTTGTTAAGATAGGTTATCCCAAAGCTTGAGTTTTGGATATTCTTCATTTTATTCTTGTTTATAGCATTGGAGAATGGATCATGGGGTATCCAATTGCATACATTGATGCCTTGACTTAATGAATTTTCTGGTCCAGAAATTGCACCTATATTCCTTCATCTCTTATGTCAATTATGGTTAAGCAAGAACTCAAATACTACTTCCATTATATAAAGAGTCAAACAAAATATCTATGCACCTGAATTCTTAGATTTTATTCAAGTTATTTATGTTTTGCAGTATGGGAGACCTTCTCGAAAAAGTGCCTCATAAGAAAACAAGAACTCCTTTGGTTAGTTGCACAATTTAAATTGAATGATGTCACCTTGCGTCTTGTTGACTTGTTGATTGGGTGCTTGGGTATAGTGATCCGGATTTTATGAGCAAAACAAAATGAATACATATTATTAACAGGTGCTTAACACAAAATAACAGAGATACAGTAAAACTGGTTTTCTATTCAATAACGAAATAAGTTGAAAACTGTAAACTGTAGTGAAAACAAACTTGTTGGAATGGTGGCGACTTATCTCTGAGAAGAGAAGTGACGGTTGCGCTAATTCACAAGAATATAATTACAATGAGGCTCTGAAGACCTTTTTACAATAAGAAGGAATCTCAAAAACCCTAGACATCCAAAAACCTAACCTTAGGAGGTGAAGCGCCAAAAGTCATGTGGGCCCCGTTTGGGTAAGTTAGTACATCAACTTCCCGGGGTCGTAATTTTTGCATGCGATCTCCATTTTAGGCGTATGATATCCCGTTGTCGAGGAGATTCATTTTAGGTGTAATATTAAAGGAACTTACATATTGAAAACCTATTTTCCCAAAAAACATCGTTTAGGGCCTCAAAACAGCTCTGAAAGTGAAAATTGCTAAAAATAGTAAATTACCAAAATTGTTAGAAAACTGTTTTGAACCAGTTGGAAAAGGTGGGTGGCCACCGATATCCATCTGGATCATATAGACTTTTTGTTTTTATTGAAAGATAATTCAGTCTCCCAACGCGAGGGATTTAGCTTGGGTTAAGGGTCTAGATATGTTATGTTGCGACATGGTGACTGTCATGCCTATCGCCTTGTGATGACATGATTCTTGATGAGGGGATCATTGCACTCCCTAATGGATATATGTGAATGATAACCTGTATGGAGTGTTGTGCTTCCCAATGTGGGTGTTGGTTCGTTGTAATTGATGTTGGTACTTTATTTTGTAACGACTCAATCCGTTTGGTTTGCGCGTCGTAGAGGTTTCTATTTACTAGTCATCGAACCCATTGTGTCTAGCGGTCAATGTTGTCCTTTAGCTTGTAGGCATTATCTTGCTTGTGTCGGGTAGGTAGTCATTTTTATCTGTCTATTGATTATCACATGTTTCACCCAGTTGCATGATGTGCTAGTGTGTTGAGTCATTGTTGTTTGTTTCATGATTTGCGTGCGTTGTGTTCGTCATCAAGTTGTGTGGTTTAACTATTATCGTCATTGCCTTCTTTCCTAAAAGAAAAAATTGCACTTTCTTGTGTCGCTTGTAGTCATAATGGTAGGGTCGTTTCATATGGTATCAGAGCGGGTACAACCCTGCGACTGTGGATCTCCATGCTTTCCACCGCAACAAACCCTTGAGTAAAAACCTAGCACTAACTAAAAATTTAACGTGTCCATGCAGTAATCATGGTTAGAGGACGCCGCGGAGGCAGACAACAGGGTGCTAGGGGAGGAGGCTTGAATCCTCTAGTAGCATCTGCGCCCGAGGGGTCTAACCCCCAGGGAGAAAAACCAGTTGTTGGGAAGGAACAAATAACTGTGGGTGATGTGATTGGGTTGATGAGTTTCTTTCAGTGGATGTCTGAAGCACTAATCAGTCATTTGGATAGAGATGAGGCCAGGGCCCCGACACCCCTTGAGGGTCCACTGCGCGCTCCGGTTGGTACTGGTAGCATTCATTGCGAACTCGAGAAGGTCAAATTTCTCGAGTTCTTTGGTGCCCCGGACATCGTAGCTGCTGAGGAATGGTTGGAGAATATGGCAATGTGCTTTGCGCTTCGTGAATATACCTCCAACATGAAGGTCCACATGATGGTTTTTCAGCTAAAGGGGAGCGCTCTTCTATGGTGGAAGACACTCCTACCACAATTGAACATGGTCGTCAAAGACGTGTCATGGGAACTGTTTGAGGAACGGTTCTAGGAGAGGTATCCTTCTAAGGAATTCGTTGAGCGTCATCTCAATGAGTTCAACGCCTTGCGACAGGGCGCTCGTACAGTGCCCGAGTACGAGGCACATTTTTGGAGCTACTTTGGTATGCTCCACACCATTTATCGAGAAACTTAAGGGAAACAAGTTCGTTTTGGCCTCAATGTTAGGATTCAACTTCTACTTCGGGTACCAAGAATACTGGACCGAATAAAGTGTGTTGGAAAGTGGGGAGCCACATTACCAGTGTGACTGCCCAGTGGAGAGGACTAGAGCATCTGGATCATCCGGACCCACTATTGTGGGAGATTTCGGCAAGGCCCATCGGATTCACGCAGCGATAAATAACCTCTAGGAAGAGCACCAGTTGACTATGCTCGAGATGTCAGGTACTGTTGCTGACCAGACCCTTAGTATTTTGATAGATCCAGGTGCTACAGAGAGTTTCATTTCTGGTGCAACTCTAAAAAGAATTGAGGTAAATGCAGTCGAACATGATGAGTTTAGCTTTGTAGAAATGACTTAGGGAGCCAAACAAAAGGTTGGTGGGAAGGTTACGAGTTGTAGCCTTAACCTGGGAGAGTTTGTCACTAGGGCCAACCTGTACGTCACGATCTTAGGATCTTATGACATCATGGTCGGTATGGACTGGTTGGAATCGAATGAGGCGATACTCAATTGTAAGAAGAAACGATTGATCTTGGTTGATGAAGAGGGACAAAGATGCGTGATTATAGGTCAGAACCAGGGAGTTTCCTTGAGGTTCATCTCTTCCTTGTAGCTACGGAAGATCATGCACAAGGGATGTAAGCTTTATGCGATCCTTGCGTTAAACAAGAAGGGAGTAGCGGAAGGTCTAGAACACCTTCCAGTGGTGAGAGATTTTGAGGAAATCTTCCTTGAGGAGTTACCTGGGATGCCTTTAGAGAGGGAATTGGAATTTACCATAGACCTAAAACTGGGGACTGAACCGATAGAAGAACGCCTTATCGAATGTCACCCTCGGAGTTATAGGAGTTGAAAATGCAACTGAAGGAGTTGTTGGACCTACAACTTATACGTCCAAGTGTGTCACTATGGGGTGCACCTGTTATCTTCATACGAAAGAAGGATGGGTCATGGAGACTTTGCTTTGACTATCGTCAATTTAACAAGGCAACGATCAAGAATCAATACCCATGGAAAATGATTGATGATCCATTTGATCAGATGAAAGGCGCAACAATGTTTTTAAAGATCGACTTGAGATCAGGGTATCACCAGTTATGGATCAAGGAGGACGAAATCCCTAAGAATGCCTTTAAGACAAGGTTTGGACATTACGAGTTTACTATTTTACCTTTTGGACTGACAAACACCCCTGGGGTATTTATGAGTTTGATGAATGGGGTGTTCCATGAATACTTGGACAAGTTCCTCCAAGTATTCATTGACAATATTTTGATTTAATCTCGGATGATGGAGGAGCATGACGAGCACTTGCGCTTGGTACTACAGTGCTAGCGAGAGAACAAATTGTATGGGAAATTGTCTAAATGCTCGGTTTATCAATCAAAGATTCATTACTTAGGACATGTCATCTCCGACGAAGGTATCGTCGTGGATCCAACAAAGGTTGAGGCTATTATGGAATGGCATGTCCCGACGAATGTCCCCAAAGTGCGTAGCTTCATGGGTTTATAAAGATACTATCGATGGTTCGTAGAGGGATTTTCGAAGATAGCAAACACGATCACAAAATTGCAGAAGAAGAACAAGAATTTTGTTTGGACCGAGAAATGCGTGGAGGCATTTCGGAGGCTCAAGGAGCCGTTGAAAACATCACCGATACTAAAGGTCCCTGACATGGATGTAGACTTCTTGATATGCACTGACGCATCCAAGGAAGGCTTAGGCAGAGTCTTGATGCAAGACGATCGAGTGATCACTTACATCTCCAGAAAGTTGAGACGACATGAGGAGAACTATGCGACATAGGATTTGGAGTTGTTAACCATTGTATATGCCTTGAGAGTTTTGAGACACTACCTTATTGGATGAAAATTCAAACTAAAAATGGACCACTGTGGACTACAACACATCTTTACACAAAGCGACTTGAACGCGCGACAACGACGTTGGTCGAAATTTCTTAGCGAGTACAATTTTGAGATTACTTACATAAAAGGGACGGTGAACAGAGTGGTGGATGCATTGAGTCAGAGACAATGCATATTTTCGGTGATTCCTATTCAGACAAATCTACGTGAAAATATTGTAACCTTACAGTGCGACGATGATTGGTACAAAGAGGCCAAGGATTTTATCAGACAAAACACAATGATGGTACCAAAATTTGAAGGATATACTATGGAAAACAATGGATTATTGAGATTTAAAAGTCAAATTTATGTACCACCCAACGACGAGTTGAGGAGTTTGATCCTAAAAGAGTCTCGTAGATCAGTGTACATGACTCACCCAAGAGTCACGAAGATGAGGGCAAACCTTAAACCCTTATTCTTCTGGAAATGAATGAAGGAATGCATAGTCAACTACGTGGCTAGATGTCTAGAATGTCAGTAGGTGACGGATGAACATAGACATTCAGCAGGATTACTGCAACCACACGTTATTCCATAATTGAAATGGGAGGTCATTTCGATGGACTTCATTGTTGGATTGCCACTATGGCAAGGAGACACAACTCGATTTTTGTGGTAGTCGAAACTCTGATGAAGAGTGCTCATTTTATTCATGTGCGTACGACGTATCAGGCACCTGACATAGCTAGAGTTTTCATCAACGAGATTGTGAGGCTGCATGGCGTGCCTAAGAGGATTATATCCAATTGAGGATCAATGTTTACTGGACAATTTTGGACTAGTTTCCAAGAGGCCTTGGGAACCCAACTTAGCTTTAGTACTGCGTATCACCCGTAGACAGACGAGCAAACCGAATGAACAAACCAAATCTTGGAGGACATTTTGCGTATGTACATGATGGACCAACATAATTGTTGGGAAGAATTCTTGCCACTGGTAGAATTCACATATAATAACAGTTATCAAAGCACCTTTAAGATTGCGCCTTTCGAGTTCCTTTACAGGAGACCATGCCAGACGCCTTTGAGTTGGGATCGGCTTGAGGATAAGGTCCTGGTGGGGCCAGAAGTGATCCAAGAAATGGAAGATCAAATGCAAACAATAAGACAAAGGATCAAAGAAGCGTAGGATCGATAGAAGGGTTATGATGATGCACACCGTGTCGACCATAGTTATGAGGTTGGTGATCGAGTCTTCTTATGGGTGAAACCGCATAAGAGTTCGATCAAGTTTGGAAAGGGTGCTAAACTCTCTCCTAGGTTTGTGGGACCTTTCGAGATTTTGGAAAAGAAGGGGCCCATGGCCTATCGACTAGCCTTGCCTGATTCTTGAGACGTATGTACGATGTTTTTCATGTTTCTGTTTTGAGACATTATATTAGTGATCGTACACATGTTATTGGCTTGAGTTCCTTGTAGGTATCTAACGAGGATGCGCTCACGGCGGAGCCAATCTGCATTATGGGCCATCGCAATAGAAAACTATGGTGTCAAACAGTATATCAGGTCAAGGTCGAGTGCGACAACTATAGTCCACACTCGGTGACCTAGGAGGATGCATATGATATGCGCCATCAGTTTCCATTTTTGTTTGATAGATAAACTTATGATACTGTGATACACTTTATTTCGACACTTATATACTATGAAACTTCGGGACGAAGTTTAAACCAAGGGGTGTATGTAACATCCCGCTCTTGCGTGCACTGAGAGAACTTATTCTTTGAGGACACTTGCGTGCAAGTGATCCGGGTTATTATACTATTGGTCGTTTTGATTATGATTATGGGATTTTATGGATTTGAAGATATGTTATTTCATTGTATTTACATAGACATGTACTATTGATTGGGTTCTCCTGAGTGTGCAGGAATTTGGAATTGAGGATGCAGAGGCATCGATGAAACCCCTTGGACTCTAGAACGAGTCAGGGAGTGGACTGTTGGGTTTGAACATTGTTGATGTGACATATGTACATATGATTAGATGTTATGATGATTGATTATTATTGTTGACATGATTCGTTGATGGATGCAGGCTAACGATAGATTTTCGACCAGAATCACATGTGGAGTAGAGGGGTCACGCAGGACAACTAGAGACATTGAGGGAGAGGTGTGGCAGCAACCCAACCACAACCTACTAGCACTCTTGCCATGGCTAGAACTGTAGGTTAACGATTATCTAGTTCGAGAATACCCACGATTTTGTGAGGGAAGACTGTGACAGTCGCTCACGATGATTCTAAGGGGCACGTAATAAGGCAGGGGCCTTATTTCTTAGAGGCCCTTAGTCTCCTACAAGATCACCTAGTGGAGTATTGAATCCAGGGTTTTGATGTCTACCAAATTTAGTCAAGAGGCGATTGGCACCCTTGGAGCACATAGTGCATTCTGAAGGGCACATTGCACAAGGAAAACAGAAAGAGGCTAGTGACACCCTTGGAGCACGTAGTATGTCCCGAAGGGCACGTCGCGTAAGGAAAACAAAAAGAGGCGAGTGGCTCCCTTGGAGCGCATAGTGCATCCTGAAGGGCACTTTACAATTTTAACGGGTAAGTGAATAAACCTAGTCGGCCTTAAAATGAATGATGTGATAAGTAAGGTTTAAAAACAATTCTCCCAAAAAATAAAATGTCACCCAACCTAGTGAAATTAAAACCTAGGTCTATGTAGAACATGTGGTTAAAAAACAATAATAATAAATAAACGTGTAACAAGAAGGGGGGTAAGAAATTCAAACTTTATTTATTAAAGAAAAAAAAAATTATATAATGGAGGATTAAATTTAAAAAAAGAAGGGGTAATGGTTGTTTTTATCTACTTTTGTTAAATTAACTTTTAGTTAAAAAGAAAAGAGGGTAAATGGTTGTTTTATCTACACTTGCTAAATTATTTTTTAATTAAATAGGAAAAAAGGTAAATGGTTGTTTTATCTACACTTGCCAAATTGATTTTTAGTTAAAAAGGAAAAAGAGGGAAACTTAAAAGAAATAGGAAACTTGAAGAAAAGGGGAAACGTAAAGAAAAAACTGAATGTCTAACTTAGTAAGGAATATTGCATTGGGAACTTGTTATTTATGAACTCAACTAGGAGTTAAGTAATACGTAAGTCATTTAAGATTTGTAAGGGAATATTGGGACACCGAGGAGCATTTTTAGGAATGCTTTTAGGTGGGTGAGGGAAATAGGAATATTTAATTAATGAATAAAATTGATTTTTTGGTGCAACTAGGGGATGGGTGACATGTGTACGGGCAAGATTTTTCGAAATTAATTAACTGAAAAAAGAATTTAATGAGAATTTGGGAAACTAATTACTTAAAAACTCTATAAAAAGGATGGAGGAGGAGGAGTATGGATCTCATCTTTTTGCGTAACGTTACGCTGCTGAAATTTTATATTGATTGAACTTTCTCTTATGGGAGTTGGGATACCTAACTAGGGTAACGAGTGGTAGCTCGACCTTGCGAGGCGAGATGGGTGCTAGCATTCCCTGGTATCGTTTGTGTATCCCCTTTGCGGCTCGGGGGGCTCAGGAGGAAGAAGAGTACCCCTAGCGTTGGTTGGGAGGTACTAGTGAGGTCACATTGGTTAGTAAGCGGGCACGAGATGGAGCGCACGCGGGACAACAACTTCGGAGCATTCACATTTGGATAAGGTACACCTATTAAAGTTGTTAATTGCAATGAAATTTAATTTACACATGTTATTTTTATGTTTTCGGTTGAAGATTTCATTGTCGTGAGATTTCTTGCACCTACTTTCCTATGGTATTTGTAATCCCCTTATGCTTGTTGTATTCTGAATTGATTTTGCCATGGAGAACCCAACCTCTGATTGCAATGAATTCTCAGCATTTGTGTTTATTGATTAATACGAAGAAAAATTTGATTTTTTATCTTCTGTCCCTTATCCCTTAAGTTATTGGTTTGTGCTTGAGCGGTCAGCCATGAGCCGAATCGAAGGTCGTCACTCCGGTGTTTAAAGACTTATAGATTCAAATGCCCTGCTCTCCTTTGCATGGATAATAAATGAAGGATAATTTTTCGCCTAGCTATCTATCCCTTACTTGTCTCTGTGTTTTCCTCTTATGATAAATCTCCGTGCTTGAATGATAAATCTCTGCGTTTTTTGGATGATTAATCCTTCCGTTTTTGTGAATGAGTATCTCTGTGTCTTTGAGTGATTCATTTTTGAATGAGTAATCTTTGTGTTTCTATGAATGAGTATCTTTTCATCTTTGATTGATTCATTGTTGAATGATTAATCTTTGTGCCTTCTTATGAATGAATTTTCTCTTAATTAAAACGTTTTCAGGAATGCAAAAACGTGGCTCTTACATCCACAGATCATGAATAAATTTTCTCTTAATTAAAACATTTTCAAGAATGCAAAAACGTGGCTCTTACATCCACAGACCATGAATGAATTTTCTCTTAGTTAAAACGTTTTCAGGAATGCAAAAACATGGCTCTTACATCCACAGATCATGAATGAATTTTCTCTTGATGAAAACGTTTTCAGGAATGCAAAAATGTGGCTCTTACATCCACAAATCATGAATGAATTTTCTCTTAATTAAAACGTTTTTAGGAATGCAAAAACGTGTCTCTTACATCCACAGATCATGAATGAATTTTCTCTTAATTAAAACGTTTTTCAAGAATGCAAGAACGTGGTTCTTACATCCACAAATCATGAATAATTTTTCTCTTAAATAATTTTTTTTTTGGAATGATGAATCACGCATATTGCAAGCATAGATCAAAGTGGAATCTTCTCTAAAATAAATAGATTAATTAATTTTATATATTCGATTTTATGGATAGCGATTTTATATCTTTTATGGACAACGATTTTATATATTCGATTTTATGGACAACGATTTTATATATTCGATTTTATGGAAAACGGTTTTATATATTGTATGGATATCATATATACCAGAAATATAATATTTAATAGACAACAATGATCAATAGACATAGCAATAGTTATTAATAGACAACTAGATTGTTGTTGACAGCGTTACCCATAAATTATTTTTGTTAGTCAACGATATATTTGTTAAGATAGGGTATCCCAACACTTGAGTTTTGGATATCTTCATTTTATTCTTATTTATAGAATTGGAGAATGGATCATGGGGTAGCCAATTGCATACATTGATGCCTTGACTTAATGAATTTTCCGGTCCAGAAATTGCACCTATATTCCTTCATCTCTTATGTCAATTATGGTTAAGAAAGCACTCAAATACTACTTCCATTATATAAAGAGTCAAACATAATATCCACGCACCTGAATTCTTAGATTTTATTCGAGTCATTTCTATTTTGCAGTATGGGAGACCGCCTCGAAAAAGTGCCTCATAAGAAAACAAGAACTCCTTTGGTTAGGTGCACAATTTAAATTGAATGATGTCACCTTACGTCTTGTTGAATGATATCACTCAAGAAACGAATACAATAGCGTAACTGTCTTTTCCTCATCCTAGTACTTTACTTCCATACTAGATAATTGACAAATTAGAGTATTGAAAACATTCAAGTGATCAACAATTTTTGTGCCTTCTTTCATCCACAAGATGTACAATTGCCTCTTCGAGAAGATTTTGTTCGTCAAGGACTTTGTCATACACAGACTTTCCAGTCTATTCTACAAACTTATTGTTGTCTCCTCTTCAACGATGTTAAACAACACTTCATCTGCTAGACACAAATGAGTAGTACTGAGGGCTCTTGCATCTAGATCTTCCCAGTCCTTGTCTTTCATGCTTGTCAGTTTCTTTGTATTTCCAGCCAAGGCCTTTTGCAATCCTTGTTGCACAAGCAAATCTTGCATCTTAAGCTTCCATAGCGCAAAGCTATTCTTACCGCTGAATTTCTCCACCTCAAACTTAGAACTCTGCACTTTCACCATTAACACAACCTCCCAAACCGTAGCTTATACTAAACTGAGCTCTTTTAAAATGGATGAACAAATCTTAAAATTCAAAGTTGAATTCAAAAAAAAAAATTAAGCTCCAAAAATATAACCTTTTAAAAATATATATATCTTAAAAAACCCTTTTAAAAAATATTCACCTCATACCATTCTCCACCCATTTTAATCATAAAATGGATCCATCACCTAATTGGTCTTATGTGCATAACAAGGTCCAAATCACCTTTCTTAAATAATATCCTTCACTTAATAAGACGTCATCCACTCATAAAAGTTCGCCCTTTTAAAATGCTTCATACCATGCAAATTCATTAAACTATGCAATTCTTTCTTTAAAGATCGACGCTCTTTTGTGGGTGGAAAGGGATCGCTAGTTTTAGAGATCAATGCTCCTTTAGTATGGATGGGGGAGTGTCGATTTTCCAGTGCTCTGTGGTGCGCAAATCGCGCGTGTTGATTTTGGAAAAATCAGAATTTTAGAATTTCTTAATTTTGAGAGTGTCAACACACTTCTAACACTACTTAGGGAGCGTTGATTACTTGAGAGACTGAATCATCTCTCTAGCACTCACTCATAGAAGACCTGGACACAATTCTTCTTGGCTCACCTGCGACACCTACTCAATATACTCTGATACCAGTTGTTGGGCAGCGGAAACAAAACATAGCATAATAACCAGAGCATAAAATGGCAAGATAAAACTGAGAGCAAAAATCACACAATTGACATAGTGATTTATGTGGAAACCCAATGCGGAAAAAAACCACGAGCAATGATATTCAATATTCTTATTATTCAAGAGAGAATTACAATATCCAACACATGCATACAACCATCCTCTTCTCTCATACACATAACACACCTCAGTATTGAGTCTTGCTCTCACATATTCACTACACATTGCACTCTTACCTCTATGGGTATGCTCATATATATGACATATATCACTCAGTTACACAAATTGATCATGAATAGATCACATAGTTACATGAACAACTCATAAATAGATTGCATGCATATACATTCCTAACATCGCTGCATGCATGTGCATGTGACCACATAAAAAGTTTGTTAACATGTTTTTAACAAAACAACCCATACACATACCAAACTAGTTTTTAATATATAACAATAATATTGTTATTTAAGAATAAATTCTATTTTGTATTCCTTTTGAAAAAGAAATAATTTACAATAATCTTGAAAGCAAATGAAATTTTAGTTGATCCCTATTATGATAACCCGTCTTTTTCTGACTTGAGAAAAACAACACGCATATACAAATGATTACTCCATCGGCCATCACAATAAAAACCAATTGCATACGACACTCACTAATTGTCGTCGTGAGTTGGTGATTGTTATGTAACAATTTCTTTCTCTAATTTTCATTGAATTCTATTCGAATTTGTGTCAAAATAGTGACGAAAGATGTGGTTATATATATATATATATATATATATATATATATATATATAATTAACTTAACTTAACTTAACTTAACTTAAGGTGTATTCACGAGTTGTTTTGGGTTAAAAGAGTCATTTCTCTCTATGTTAATATCCAACATTGCTAGATTAAGTTTAAAATTATCAGATTATTTCTATATAACTATTAATGTATACCTTCATTATTTTCAATCATCATTGAAATACAATTACATTTATATGATCAATACTTCATTATTTCCAATTATCATTGAAATACAATCACATTTATATGCTCAATAAATAATAGTTATTATAATATAATAATTTTGTAGGGCGTCCATAATTATCCTTGGAATAAACAATAAAAAAACCTAAAACTATTCAATATAAAAAGCAATAAACAACAGTGAATTTATTCCTCTAATTTTCATTGAATTCTATTCAAATTTGTGGCAAAATAATGGTTATATTCAATGTAATATATGTAAAATATTCTTACCTAAAGGTGTATTCACAATAAAAAGCAATAAACAACAGTGAATTTATTCCTCTAATTTTCATTAAATTCTATTCAAATTTGTGGCAAAATAGTGGTTATATTCAATGTAATATATGTAAAATATTCTTACCTAAATGTGTATTCACAAGTTGTTTCAGTTGTTTTGACCTAAAAGAGTCATTTATCTCTACCATTGATGTCCAACATTGCCTAATTAAATTTAAGAATCATCATTAAAATACAATAACATTTATATGTTCAATAAACAATAGTACTTGTAAAATAATAATTAGGCCTCTGGTTATATTAAGTGCAATATATATAAAATATTCTTACCTAAAAAAGAGTCATTTATCTCTACCATTGATGTCCAACATTGCCTGATTAAATTTAAGAATCATCACGAAAATACAATAATATTTATATACTCAATAAACAATAATACTTATAATATAATAATTTTGGAGGGCCTCCACAATTGAATAAACAACAACAAACATAAAACTATTCAATATAAAAGGCAATAAAAAACAATAGTTATTACTATAATATTGTTATTCCAATAAGAAACATAGAACTATTCCATATACAAAGCAACGAACAACAAAGGTTATTACTATAATATAGTTATAATATAATTATTCCAATAAGGAACATAGAACTATTCAATATAAAAAGCAATAAACAACAATAGTTATTACTATAATATTACTATATAATATAAAAGGCAATAAAAAACAATAGTTATTACTATAATATTGTTATTCCAATAAACAACAATAGTTATTACTATAATATTACTATATAATATAAAAGGCAATAAAAAACAATAGTTATTACTATAATATTGTTATTCCAATAAGAAACATAGAACTATTCAATATACAAAGCAACGAACAACAAAGGTTATTACTATAATATAGTTATAATATAATTATTCCAATAAGGAACATAGAACTATTCAATATAAAAAGCAATAAACAACAATAGTTATTACTATAATATAGTTCAAGGAACATTTTCTAACTTGAATAAAAATTCAAAATATTTATTGAATTTATTTATTTATGTGTTTATAAAATAAATTTATATATATATATATATATATATATATATATAATTTTATTTTTTAATTAAAATTTATTTATTGTTTTTATTAATTTTTATTAGCTATAATTTATAATTGTATATGAATTTTATTTAAATTATATGATTTTATAGCTTTTATAAATTTGAAAATTGTACACAACAGTGTCAATACTACCTAAACTATTTATTGGAAAACTCATCAATACTTCCTCATGTTTTGTGGATGGTAAGGATGTTAAACCGTAACTTTAGAGACACAAGGCTACCTCTCTCGTAGTGAAAGATTACGCACAAATTTTATTAATTATGCTATCCTATAAAACTTAAACCTCAACATTCAAATGCTTCTCTAAATAAACAAAGACAACTAATTACCTTGTTATAATATGTACCCGATCAAAAATTGTGAACATAATGCATAAAGTTCAAAACCACTATTCTATTGTGATAGAGAATTCTTCACCACAAACACTTACTATTTTATAAATATGGACTTTTGAATATGGTATTGTAATAGCTTAACAAATATGGACTTTGGAATCAATAGCTTAATAAATATGGACTTTAAAGGAGGCACCAAGTCACCGAGATCTTATGTCATCCTCTCAGTATATCATTTTGGGTTTGATTTGAGTTTATAATGTTTAGAAAGATAAAAAAAAATAAAAATAACTAGTTGAAATTTATTGAAATTTATTTTTAAGGGTTAAAGTATGTATTTTATATATTTTTATAAAATTATTTATTATTTATTATTTAATTATTAATAAATAATTTAATAAATATGGACTTTGAAATATAGTATTGTGATAATTTAATAAACATGGACTTTAATAAAAGGGACCAAGTTACCGGCATATATATATGTATGTATGTATTAGTATTCTTATTGTGTATATATATATATATATATATGTATGTATGTATGTATGTATGTATGTATGTATGTATTAGTATTCTTATTGTAATAGAAATTTTAGTATTCTCATGTAGAGTAATTTTTTAACAAATAATAATTTTATTTTATAAATAATTTTGAATATAAAAAATTAAATTATTAATATTTGATATATTAAATTAAAATATTAAATGATATGTTTATCTTTATAAGACTTCTTTCATTTAAACTAATAAATAATGACATAACTATAGCTATATTAAATTAAATTATTAATATTTAATTATAAAATAAAAATATGTAATATGTTTACTTTTATTTTTATATGACCTCATTCATTATCTATTTAAACTAATAAATAGTGACATAGGTATACTCATTTATCTAACTAATAAATAGCGCACTTATATATATATATATATATATATATATATATATATATATATATATAATTTAGTCACAAGGTGTATATGAGAATACAAGAGGAAATGGTCAACATATTGAAGGAAGAAAGTTGGGATGATGTTAAACTCAACTATCCAGATTCAAACTTTACAACAATATTGAAACAATTTTTTGTTGCATTAAAAAATGTATAGTTGATTTATTTCTATTTTAATAGTTATAGATATATAACTATATGTTTGTTTGTTTCATTAAAGATGGAGTACCTGAAACTTTCAAAAGTTTTATTCAAAAAGCCAAGTTTGAAAGGAAAAGATGGAGACATGTTCAAAATGTTCAACTTGATGCCACCCTTGATCACTACATTAGGAATGGGCTCGACACTGTTCAATATAAAGTGATATTAGGTGATTGTGAACAACTTGCAAATATTTTTCCTAAAAATGAGTAATCCCTAGTTATTGTGGATATCTGTCATGGTTATAATATCCAAAACATTGGATATGATACTGAGTATTATACTTACCAAGCTTTCAATAAAGTGGTTATGGGATTTATGAAAGTTACACTATCACCATTTTGGATATTTCTAGTATTTCATTCATACAGACAATAAGGATTAGTACAATCAATCTTCAAGGGGGAAGAAAAGACAATGATGCAGTTTATTTGGTAAGATATTGAAAGTGTATGTTTAGCAATTAAGATTATAATTTTTTTTTATTAATTTACAAGTTAATTGAAATTTCACTTATTTATGTTACAGACACAAGCCTAATATTCAGAGCTCCAATAGATAATCATTTAAACGTGATTTTGAGAGTAGACATCTTGCAACCTGGACAAAAGATTATTCTTATAATTCTATTCTTGTCAATGCAAAGGATGGAGAGACTCCCAGTAGTATATTGGTATACAATGTTGTGGTTAGCAAGCTAACATATGAGGAAATAGATTTGAAAGGAGACATGGTTAACATTTATCAAAAACTACAAACAATAATTAATTATCTTATAGATACATTTTCAAATGAAGGAGATTGAGTTTTGGATTTGTTCTTGGGTTCAGGGAAGAATTATGATCTAATATTTATGAAATCATACTTCAATCTTATATTATTTTTAATTTATGTCTTTTAACAGTATATAAATTCATTATTTATTTTGTATTTGGTGATTAGGTACAACATTAGCGTGTTGCTTATAGAAAGGAAATAATTGCATAGTCATTGAAAGTGACCCAATGTAGTGCAATTTTATTCAACAAAGAATCAATGCTATTCCATCTCTTCCAAATGAAATGCAAGAAGTTGGATCGAGGAAAGGAGATTTTAGTGAATCAAAGGTGGAAAAAATGGCAAAGGAACATCAAGTACCATTAGGAGGAATGATTGGAAATGATCACTTTGAAGAACTTGTGGATATCAAAGAGCGAATGGAAGAACAAAATGACTCAATGGAAGCATAAAATAACGTCGAATAAGATGATAATGTGTCTGTTAAGAATGATGAATTTGGGATATATGATAGTGTTGATTAGTTTTAAGATGCCCTTGAAGACGATGCTCAATTTTGCAAATTTTTGATGAACTATAACTGTAATGTTTTGACTTTCAGATTTAAAAATAAGAATAAAGATGTATCTGTTGTTTTTTTGTGATGAATCTTTTTCATTTTATTTGTATGCAAATCACTATACATTGGAAGATTTTATTAAATTTTGTCATTTTTTACTTCAAATGTAAAAAAATATGAAAGAAAATGATAAATTTTTATAAATTTTTGACTTTTTTTTGTTCAATTATATCCATAAAATGCTTTATTTGACATGTTATTTTAAGGAATAGGTACCAAAATGTATAGATTTTTTTTATTATATATGGCTATAAAATGTGTATTTTTTTGCTAAATATTCAAAAATAGTGTTATTTAACTACAATTGTTTTCTATGTATTGAAGTAAAGATAAACAATGTGTTAAAAATTATGTTTTTCACTATATTTAAAAAGTATGGAACAATAAATTAATTAAGGAGACAAAATTATATAAAAAATCGTAACTTCAAAAAAGTAAATGGTAAAAAATATTTTTAAGATTGAAAGAAGCATGAAAAAATGACTAAAAACACTGTTGAATAAAAAATAAATTAGAAAAAAATTGAAAATAGATAAAAAATAAACATTTAAAAAAATAATGTAGAAACATTGTGGATCGAAAAATTTAAAATATCTAAAAACCACCTAAAAACGGGGGGGGGGTGCTACTAGTAGCACCATTTTTAAAAACGGGGTAAAAAATTGGACCCCCCAAAAAACTAGAACTCTGTAGAGTTTTCGTTAAGTTGGTAACTATGTTGTCCTTGTCACTATGTATATACACATAAAATTTCACCTCATTCTAACCTTATATGCTCTTATTATGGCCAAAAGAATCAATTGGATCCAGAATTTTCTATTTTTAATTACAAACTTTTATATTGATGTGGTAGTAGTATCATTATTTCCATGAGTCTTTTATTTAGTCACTCTTCATTTTTCATCAACTTTATGATAACATCTTTTCTTCAACATTATCATTCTTTTCAACTTAATACCTTATGTATACATGTAAGATCTTTGATTGTGTATGGAAGTAGGCACGCTTCCAAGACAATCATGGAGGGTTTTTGTAGAAGGTTACAACACCTGCTCAATCAAATGGACAAAAAGTGACTCATCCATGTTTCCTTTATATGGATCTTGGGATGTCTTGGGTGCACGAGCTAGACATGTAGACCCAAAGGAGTGAATCATCATATAGGCTACAAAGTTTTCTTTGAACAAGTTAATATGAAATTGAATGAGTTGGCCCACTTGGGCATAGTGGGGTGTACTTGGTCACAGTTGAACGAATATACCAAAGGGAAAGGTTGACCTCGGTGGACGTGGGGCGACTTGAGCAGACCAAACATGACTTGGAACAACTCAACGCAAAGTGACGAAAGATGACACTTGGGTCCACCTTGGAACAAAAGGGCTTGCAAGTGCAGAACAATCTCATATAAGTAGGTGGATTCCTTGAAGTTCTAAGGCATCAAGTTGCAAGAGGCAAGAGTCATCAAGTCTTCTGCAGTTATGTCAAGTTCAGGGTTTGAGCACAACAAAACAACTTGCACTGGTTAAATGAAAAAGAGATGGAAACATGACCTATATGAGGTAGGCATGTGGTTTCTTTAAGGGTAGGATTGATAGTTGTATAGGTTGGTTTTGATTATAATTGTAGTTTTTAAATGAACCATAGGAAGATTGGTTGCGCTTCTTTGTTGTACATGTAACATCCTACATATAATAAAGTGTTAAGGCACTTGTCTTGGTGCTCATACATACTTGTGTTATATGGTTGCTTTATCTGTATTGCATGTTATTGTTCCTTACGTGGTTGTATTGGCTATGTATAAGTAATGCTGGGTGGTTTTAAGGTTGTGGTTGGATGCATGCATATTGCTTCTTGGATGATCTAAGTTGTGTTGGACTTGATTGAGCATCTAATTATTGTATCTTGAAAGCAAAGTTGTGAATAGACTTTAAGTAAAGAGACATAGTCTATTTGTAATAGACATAAGTTGTCAAGCCATTGACACTGAAGCAATGCACTTATGCACAATTGAAGATTACAAAAAAAAACAAAAAAAGACTATTAGATATATGACAATATCCCTTATTTTTGTTACCCTTCTTTGTTTTGTAGGCTATTCTATTTTATAAAACATGTTTGTTGCTTAGAAATAGAATAATAAAACATGTGTGTTGCTTTGAAATAGATTAACCAAAGAAGTTGTGTATGAAATACAATATTGGTTAGTAAATAGAGTGGGCATGACATGTGACCATTAGTAATCAAAACATCCCATTTTAAACTACCTATAACAAACTTCCATAAAGCAACAGGATCAGAGTTTTAATTAATTTAATGATTTTTTAAGGTTCATTCAAAGTGTACCAAAAAATGGTCCGCAGGGGTGTAGACCAATGGGAAAGTGCCGTGTAAATGGAAGGGAATATAAAAATGAGGTCTCACATTTGATTCTCACCTTGATTTACCCGTGCCCCATGCTGGTGGGTTGTGTGGACGCACCTGAAGGTTATAGAGGTAGCAGACGAGAATTGACCTCGTGTCACGTGAGTACGAGAACCACGAGTTGTTGATTCCGCCAGTCACAAAAAAAAAGAATACTAAAATCCTTAAAAAAACATAATTCCTTCGTGAATAAACTTTCTGATAAGGGTAAAAATATCTCCAAATTTATCTAAGGATTTTTTAAAAACAAAACATTTTTAATGCGCCTAATCTTAATATAGCTTGGAACTTGACGAATGCAAGTCACAATAGGACAAACAGTCAAGCAACAAATCCTTGCCTTTAGGGGATTGTTGTAATTGCTAGAGTGATTGAACGTGGAAAGGTTGAAAGATTAGATTAGCAGTCACAATGTATAGAAGTATGGCAAGGTGGAAAGATTAGAATAGAATCCTAAGAAGGGTGGTATGTTTATTTTGTCAAAAATAAACAATGAGAAATTGTTGAACATATTCATGCGATATAACGTTGTAAGAGAAGAACAAATTTAATAAATTATATAGTTTGTTTAATTCAACAAAATAAATAAATAATTATTAAAATTAAATATATCATGAAATTGAAATATATCAATACTTTAATAAATATAAAAAATCTAGGAAATTATGATGTAATAATGACAAAAGTGATATAAAACTTAGACCTTGCGATGATAACATCATAGTGATGTCATGGGATTCGAAAATATAGCCTAAACTAGATTTTCGATTTTGCATTTCTCGTTTAAAGTATCGTTGTTATTTTTTCTTATTAATTTTTTTAACAAAAAGATTCCCCTTATTATAAATAAATAAAACAAGCAATGACTTTTAGAACATTAAATAATTATTTTATAAGTTGTGCATGTGTCTTAGCTTTCTCTCTTACACGTTGTGCATGTCTTAGATTGCTCTTTAACACATATCTATGCACAATATTATTTAAAACATATCTATGCACAATATTGCATCTTCACATAACCATACTCATACGCAGTAAGTTTTCTTCTTCTGGTTCACTAAGCTATTGAAAGACAACTTTTAAAATCAACAACATCCAAAAAAACATGTAGCCACTCGTACCATAGCTATTTGAATTTCCAGATAATGTGGCGATTTGGTAATTTAATATTGTCTGTGTAAGAAATGAGGAAGGCCAAATGAGGTAAATATATACTAATCATCAAAATTGTCCTTAATTTAAATTTTGTTGGAATGATGCAGAGAAATTTTGTATAGAATTAGTATATTAGAGAAAATAATCCACATGTTTTTTTTAAGTCTCTATTTTTGAACTGATTAAAGGAGAAAATGCTAAAAGGTCATCAAGGCGATTTACACAATTCCACTGTGGTTTGAGCAAGAAAATTGTTGGAACGAGGTTTTTATGCGGCAAGGAGAGCTTCACATACCACCTTTTTCTGCTTCAGGGGCAGAGGTTTACCATTTACTAGTGAAGCCCTCGGTACATGACTCCTTGTGACCTCCCTCGGTTCCTTTGATCAAGCCCTCTCCTTGCTATCAAAGGGCTTTCCAATCGTCTTCTGGTCATACTTTTTCTACCAATTCTTATTTTTTTGTTTTCCGTACTGTCTCTCGTCTGGGGCTTCATAGGTGCTTCAATAGAGATGAATTCAATCTCAGTTCCCTCGTTAAGAGGTTGGAAGTTAAGATAAGGAAGATAAGCAGAAGTGAAAGGTTTCACTCAAACTTACTCTAAAAAAACCCTTAAATAAAGACTAATCATGAGAATATTCTTGTGTTCATTCTTCTTTGAATCGTTTTCCATTTTGCTTCACTTCGCCTGGGTTWAAGATGCATAGTGTTATTGAAATGAACTAGATTTGTAGGAATGATGGAGCCAGATGCAAAAACAATGCAGGAGTTGGGTTTTTAAATCCCCATGAGAAGGAACCAAAATATTTTTTTACTGACTCAGGCTTGTACCGACAATGTTGCTGAGTACGAAGTCGTGTCAAAACCAAGCAGCAAGAATGGACATCAAATACATGTGTAAGGTGATTCAGAGACGGTGATACACTGTTTGGAAAATATTTCTTATAGGAGGGTCCAAACACCATTACCTTAGAGCCAACCAGAATAGAGTAAGGGATTTGTGACCTCAGGTGGAGCAGCGTAGAAAGAAATGGATCTTTTGGTAAAGGAAATAAATGGATCTTTTGGTAGAGGAGAAGGGAACATATTTCTATGGACTTTAAATCTTGCTTCGTTCCTCGCTGGAAATGAAATATTAGATATCAGGGTACCCACTTTACTAGGGAAGGGTCCATTCTTCTCAACAGGATATAGAACTAAACTTGAAATAGAATAGTAGTTTTTTTAGCCTGTGACAAATATTACACATTCCGATGCAGCAAGAGAAAACAGTGAACCGATATCTGTAGAAGAGATAGCATATCAGTGAAAGAAACTCCAACTATAA
Organism: Picea engelmannii; assembly: GCA_009831015.1. Taxonomy (NCBI): domain Eukaryota; kingdom Viridiplantae; phylum Streptophyta; class Pinopsida; order Pinales; family Pinaceae; genus Picea; species Picea engelmannii. The sequence goes on from ML794296.1 coordinate 306,415, forward strand.
AGGTTTAGAAGAGAGAACAAAGTACAATCAACCGGCTTCTCAGCATAAGACATTTCATAGTATTTCAAGGGTCTTCTTGAAGGTTCAAAAGAGCATAAGAAGCTCATGGATGAAGCATTGCAAAAATACCACTCTCTTGTCCACACTAAGGTAAGCTTAACTTTTTAGTGAGAATACTTCCTACACAAAATAAATTCTTATATGAAATTATTTTATTAGTCCCTGCCAAAGGTCTCGGACGATAGCAATGAGTTTGCTATTGATTTGACATTAATTTACCTTTTATTTTAAATTTGTATGTGAAGTGTAATGTTTAACTAATGAAAATAAATATATATTTTTTGATAAAATAAAAATATTTGTTAATCCTAAAATTATACAAAATTTAGGTTTAATCCCAAAACTATAAGACAACCATACTAAATAAAAACATGGTAAGAGATCTTGTCCAATAATGCTTATACTCCATCCCTTGTGAGTCAATGTCAAATTCTTTGAATACAAATTTTAGTTGTAGTTATTTCTCATTTAAATAACAAAAACTCCCAAAAAAGTTAATTTCTTTTAAATAACAAAAACTCCCCAAAAAATTAATTTCTTTTGAGATTATGAAACTAGCCTATTTATTAGCATATTGTTCATGTTTCACCATAATCATCACCGTCAATAATTATGGAAACAGTGATGGATATAGAAAACATCTGGAAAATGGAAAAAACGAGGACATTGAAAATGGAAGGAACGGGGAGAAGGATAAGCAACGATCTTACAGGTGATTCTCGTTGTTTCAAGAAACTAGGCTTGGTTGACACTGTCAAAATTCCAAACCATCAACAATCTCCGTTGACACTGTCAAAACAGGAACAGAGTTGTCAAACATGCCAAATTTGACCATCTCAGTTGAAACTGTAAAAACGGGAAAAGAGTTGTCAAACCTGTCAAATTTGACGGGCCGTTCAGTTTTGAAAACGTTTAGTTTTGAAATCCCACATGTTTAGTTTTGAAAACGATTCTCGCGATAGATACCCTTCTCCCTAAAATTCCATAGATACCCTTCTCCCTAAAATTCCAAAGAAATTTAATTCGAGACCTGACGTGCCTTCCCTACCCTGCCTTCAATTCCAGCAAACCGATGTCACCCAATTCCTGCCTATAGAGTTATCTCTTACCCACGCTTCTCCTACAGCCAGTGCCTAATTTAATTTGAATCAAGACGAGTTTGAGAGATTAGAGGCGACGAGCAATGACGGATTCACTCCTCCGGAACTACCAATTGCAAGAGGAATTGATCGGCAGAGGCAGATTCGGAGTGATCAGGAGATGTTTCAACAAGCGAAGTGGGCAACAGGCCGCCTGCAAGACCATAAGAAAAGTAGATCTCCTGCACGATTCCATCGACAGAGAATGCCTCAACAACGAAATCAAGATCATGCAGTACGTCTCAGGTCACCCCTCTGTGGTTGCCCTTCATGACGTTTATGAGGACGATGACTTTCTCCATCTCGTAATGGAGATGTGCTCAGGCGGAGATCTCTTCGACAGAATTGTCAGCATGAAGAAAACAGTTCCCTTCTCAGAAGAGGAGGCTGCCACCATCATGAAGAAGCTCATGGAGGCCATCAGTTACTGCCACTCCATGGGAATCGCCCATCGAGATATAAAACCTGACAACATTCTGTTTGCAGATAATTCAAATTCCGTAACTCAAATGAAGCTTGCAGACTTTGGGCAGGCCTCCTCTTTCTCTCCAGGTATGCTTTTTATGCTTGCCCCTTCCCTTGTCATACAGTACAGGGCTATGCAACTTTTGGGTATGGATAGATGAATTCTGACATTAATGTACGCAGGGCAAGGATCAATGCAAGGAATTGTGGGTACTCCGTATTACGTAGCACCAGAGGTGTTGGGAGGGAAGGATTACAACGAGAAAGTGGATGTGTGGAGCGCAGGGGTCATTTTGTACATAATGCTTAGTAGCGTTCCCCCCTTTGTGGGAGAGACGCCGCAGGAGATATTTGAGTTAGTCCTCTGTGGCCGCCTTCGTTTCCCTAGTGATCGGTGGCTTTCAATTTCTCATTCCGCCAAAGACTTGATACGCCGAATGCTATGCAGAGACGTCAGCAAGAGACTCGGCGCACAGCAAGTTCTAGGTACCTACGTCCCTTCATTCCCTACTCTCTTCTCTTTCTTCATTCCTTGAATTTCTGAATAAACTAATACAAATGATTGAATATAAATGTAAAATCGGCCCTTCAAGCTGACTGTTTGGTGGGCAATGGTTGCAGAACATGGTTGGATCTCCGCTCATTCACACGCCAATCCCTCCTCAGACTGACCAATTTACATTGTGCGTCATCCAACATCGTCAACACTTGTTTTCGTTTGTGTACAAATTGAGACGTGAATATAATATATGGTGTTGGTTAGCTGTTTTATTAAAAAAGTTTTTTTTTTTTTTTTATTTATCTTCTTGGACTGGGGAGATATAAATTTATTTAAAATTTATTTTTGAAGACAGAAATAGATTCAGTATGTTAAAAAAAATTTCAAAACATTTTGATTATACAAAAATAATCACTTAAATTTACAAATCTAACAATTTCTAGCCTACCAAAAAAGTGTCGTTTATGCAGTTTTCTGCGCTAGAGTTGTAAGTGGCAGCAGAATCCTTCACGAGATATTGGAAACTCATAAACCCATATGTATCTATAAATTTTGATGCTTGAAAATTTTGTTACAAAATGGGGCCACCAAACACATGATGCATTAATGTATAAGCGACTGATGAGTCGGAAGCGTTGCTGTCATATTATATTGGAATGAGAATTCTTCAGCCCTACCACTTATTATATAAAAAAATATTGAGCATGGTGATGTTAGCTTAAATGTTCCATGTGCAACCCTTCATTTCAAAATGAGTGGATCTTTGCTTGTTTTATATGAGATGAACATCCGGAAGAGGAAGAATGAAAATCAAATATGATGGCATGAAGAAACGATGGGAAAGAAAAATCACCATATGATTTCATCTAGTTGAAATTATTAAGCAATGAGAGGTACACATAAATGATTTGAGAGTTACACATTGTCTCTTGTGTTCTCCATAATTATCATATAACCTTTGTTACTACGTTATTATCCATAATTATTATATAACCTTTGTTACTACGTTATTATCAGTGTTGTAGATATGGATATATCATTATGTATAATTTTGATTAGACGTTATTATGTAACAAAGGGTTAATAGAAAATAGGAGAGAAGGCATATTGCACACAACACAATTCAATTCATATTTCATAGACAAATGGAGGTTACATATATAGCATCCAGATCACCGACTCCTAGCAATCTAGATCCTAAGAAAGTGGATCTAATTAGCTAAAAATAGTTAACCTAGAAACTTACAGTTACAACAACTGTAAGCATTATCTCTAACACCCTCCCTTAATGCTTACATTACAAATATTACAATCACAAATTACAAAACAAAAGGTTACAACACAAATTTTGTCATGTATGTTTCACTGGTCCTCATATGCAGTTACACCCATCTATAAAATTCATAGACACACTCTTTCTCTCCATCATCTTCGAGCTACCATCATCCAACACAAATACAACCACTTCCGACCATCTTTGAAGTATTTATAGGATTGATGATTCTAAACTACCCCGAAGAATAGTCTCGATACTGAAACATTCAGTAATCGATCTTACAAAATGACATTTTTTTTACACGCACTCAACAACACAATGATAACACGTAACTAATGATCTTGGAGCACCGAAATACAACAAGAATCAAAAGTTTTTACAATATATATCTAACATACATAAATAACTATATTCTAGAAAAGTTTGAGAGATGATTGAGAAGGTTCATCATCATTGGATGAGTATTCATGCATAGCACCTAGTGAGTCCTCAACTATGTTAGTTGACTCTTTCAGTTTGCCTTTTAGAAGATCACTAGCACATGTTTTGCAATTTAGTGTTGTATGTCCAGGCCTTCGACAGTAGAAGCATTCAATTTTTTTATTTGTTCTTCCCTTGGAGAATAGTGCAATTTTAGCATGTGAATTGACTTCCATGTCACCTTCCTTCATCCTCTTTTCTTCTGCTAAGAGTGTTGAAATCATGTCTTCCAGAGTTCGAGAGGGTAATTGAGTTAAGTAAAAATAACATTGTCATATTTCGGAGACAAACTATTCAGCAAAATTGCTTTTGCATCATCTTCATCGACTTTAGATTCGATCTCTCCCAAGTGTGCTAACAAAGACTTTAGATCATTTATGTGTGTACTCAATTGTACCCACATTTCTTGAGAAGATTTTTCCAAATCTATTAGGTGTAGTTGGGAATCTGCAAGAGACAGTCCAAGAATGGACTTGGCTCTATCCTCTATTTTCTCCCATTCAATTAATTGCTTGGGATCTGTAGGTGCCTTCTCTGTACCTTTTACTATTCCCCATAAATTCTTATGCATCATTTGAAGTTGTAATTTTACTTTCCAAGTATGGAAATTAAAACCATTAAATTTTTCCAATGCAATATTCTCCATATCAATAAAAACTTTAATCAGAAAATGAATACCTATGTAATCAATAAATATGGCAACGTTCAGTCCTCTAATCCAACTCACGGCTCCTCAGTAGTTTCATTATGGAAACGAACTACAGAAATGGATAGCAGTGGAAAAGTGATTTTTCACAGCATAAACAGGATTGCAACAATCTGCAACTTCACCTAGCTCACTCAACAATTCATCGACCAACGAACCTCCTCAAGTTTGCGGCAGATGAATATATCATGGGTAGCAAGTGGTCATAAGATGGCTCCTCTAACAAATCAACATGAATTCTTCAGGCTTATTGACAATGCCATCTCAACATCAAATCAGGCTCTATGTTCCTCTCACCTCAGCTCTGATACCAAATAGAGAATATGAGAGAAGGCATATTGCACACAACACAATTCAATTCGTAATTCATAGACAAATGGAGGTTACATATATAGCATCTAGATCACTGACTCCTAGCAATCTAGATCCTAAGAAAGTGGATCTGATTAGCTAAAAATAGTTAACCTAGAAACTCACAGTTACAACAGCTGTAAGCATTATCTCATAGTTAACCTAGAAACTCACAGTTACAACAACTGTAGGCATTATATCTAACAAGGTTATATAATTTGATTTTCCACATGAAATTACAATTTAAATTATTAAAAAAAATTAATATACTTATTAACTATTTTGTAAATCGGTATGAACAATATTAAATTTTGTAAAAGCCATCCATTCTTAGACAGGAAAAGACCACGCCTCATCCAAAACCAAATAGTTTGTCTCTTTTATAATATATGTGAGCAAATTTCTCTTCTTAGTCTTTGGGTAATAGAATTCGTGTGTTGTTTCTGCAATGTCTATAATTTCATTGGAGCGAGGGGGTGATGAATTCTTTACTCCCTCTTGTTAAATATTCTCTTTTCCTTAAGAGTGCACTCAAGGAAATAAATGTCTCTACATGGTGCCTTTCCCAAAGGGAATAGCTTTTTTTTAAGAGTGCACTCAAGGAAATAAATGCTTCTACAATGTGCCTTTCCCAAAGGGAATAGTTAAGAGTGTACTTTTACAATGTTCTTTTCCCAAAGGGAATAGTTTCTACTTGGTGTAAAAATTTAATGCCAAAATCAGTTCATATAAATTTTGTCAGACACTCAGAAAAAATTGATTTCATTCTTAAATGAAAATAACCCACATCACAACTATATTTCATAAGCTGAAACAAACATTACTAAGAAAAATTGTAGTGGGAAACAACAATGAACAACAGTCACAAATCCATGTGCACACCCAAAAATTTAGGCAACCAGCCAGGGAAAACCCCAATGTGGGGAAACCCAATGAGAGAGATTTTATTCAGCTTCATGAAAGTACATATCAGCAACAAAAATACAATTTTCAGCAAGATAATTCACTTACAACACCCAAGAGTACCACAAAAAATTACCTCAAAATTCATGCCAAATATGCATTGTTGTACGACCCCCTTCACTGAACAACAAATCGAGTTGTGTGCCAATAGTAAGTTGTACAGAAAGAACAAAAATCCCTTTATGCAGCAAAGAAAGATTCAATTTTCTTTGAAATTCATGCCAGTAAGCCTCGATTTTTGTGCCCTTTTCTCCTTACTATACGGATCCATATAGTACGGACTCCAACAACAACAAAAATATCAGCAACTCTTACATAGAAAATTGCCTTCGTAAATGTGCCCAAAATCTCTTGGGAAAAGCGCCTGATTTGTTGCCCTCACTTTCCTTTCTCAAGATCTCTCAGAAATCTCTCTTCAAACTGCCCTAGGTTTACTCTTATAACCTGAAAAAGACTTTTCACATCTAAATGTATTTTCACCTCCCTCATCCCTAAATCCAGCGACCAAAATCTAATCTTTCCTTTACAAGATCAAGGTACATGATTCATTCACTCCAAAATGAATCACTTAAAATATTAAAGTACAATTTCACTTTATAACATAGGTGCACTTTATGAAATAAAATCACTTTAATATTAGAATATTACTTTACAAAAAGTCACTTTAATAAAAGAGACACTTTATTACAACTTTATAAAAGTCTATTACAAAGTCAAGTGCCTAGGAGTGTAAATGTGAGGTTACTACCGCATACAAGAAACAACACAAGGAGTACCTCCCGAGCTACAAAATCTAACACTCCCTCTTAGTGAGGGATGTACTTGCTACCATCACCATCATCCAGTCCCATCACAATGTTCGCAGTAGGAGCTCCCTCTGAACCTGGAGCCAACCCAACACCTGCACATAACTCGAACTAGAAGACATCCTCATGACAGCTTGCCTAAAACTTGAGCTCCTCAGAGAGTCCATCCTCCCACGGTGAGCTTATGTTTTCTCACACTAGTTGATCCTCATGTCGATGCTCATAAGAGACTCCCTCTCTTCCCTTGAAATACAAGATTGATCCCTTGGTACCACTGTAGTCTCAGGAGCCTCCTGCTCCTCATCCGACTGTGAATCATAACCTGTAGGTTGTCCTCGCACCATGTACAACCTATACATTTGATCACTAATCAGTTGTGGTTCGACTGAATCCACTCCCTTCCTGTAGATAAATACATGCCCCCTATTGAACAATTTACATCTTCTAAGGCTAAGACTGAGAGAAAGTTAACCCTCAACCCCAGAACAGACAGAACTTTATCAACCTCCAGGAGTCCTCCATACTCCATTCGAAATCTAATCCTTCCAACTCCACGTACAACTCGCGACATACCTCCTTCACTCTCCACCAGCCATCCATGACCTGTCTCTATGATACTGAGGAATATACACCATATTCCTGTCATGTGACAAGAGGCTCCACCGTCAACAATCCATTTACTGTCACAAAAAAATCCAACACTACCGACACTAGATACTAGAGTGACCAAAGAGATTTCCATATCATAATTAGACACAAAGTCCTCCATAGTTTTTGGTGTTGTTGTATCAGGCCCCTCATGTTCTTTCCTCTTCTTCTTCTTCTCAGGACATTGTGAAGAAAGGTTCTCCAACTGGTTGCATCAGTAACATCTAACTTTACTCAAGTCCCTCTCAGAATTCCCCTTTGTCTTCTCTTTCCCCTTTGTTGCAAGAGAAACATCCTCATCAACTATGTCTTCCTTCTGTCCACTACTTTGAGATCCCATTCAGATCTCCTCTTGAGTGAAGTCATCCCATAATATTCTCCAATCTGGAATATTTTCCTAACCCACCATGCACTTCATGAAGACATCACACTCTTTCATGAAGCCTTTCAAGGCTATCCTTCCCAACTTTGGTTTTGAGATGACCTCCCCTACTGTAGCTAACTTGTCCTTATCTTGAGCAATCTGGGTAAGATAGGATGCAACACCCTCACCCTTAGCCATCTTCATGTCATGAAATTTATCCTTCAAGGCCATCTTCCAGTTTTCGTTCTTAGCCTCATATAAAATTTTCAATGCATCCCACATCTCTTTGGTTGTCTTCTTCTCAGCCAAGTGTGGGATAAGTGGGTCCTTTACTCCATCCAAAATGATGCTCTGTGCTTTGTCTTCCTTTACCTCATGCAAATCCAAGGCAATAGGATCTGTTGTGGGAGCTACAACAATAGTGCTGACATAACTCCAAATCTTGTTCTCCTTGAGAACAACAATCATCCTGACCTTCCAGTGCAAATAGTTGGAAATGCCTTCCAACCGATCTTCAAATATAATACATGCATCCATCTTTGTCATATGGAAAACAAATAACCATGTTTCCCCCTTTATCCCTGCCAAAAATAACACTTCTCACTGTAATTAGAGCCCAAGCTCTGATACCATGTAGAAATTTAATGACAAAATCAACTCATATAATTTCTTTTGTACACTTAGAAAAAAATGATTTCAGTCTTAAATGAAAATAAGCCACATCACAACTATACTTCATAAGCTAAAACACACATTACTAAGAAAATTACAGCGGAAAACAACAATGAACAATAGCCACAAATCCATGTGCACACCCAGAAATTTAGGCAACTTGCTAGGGAAAACCCCAATGTGGGGATACCCAATGAGAGATTTTATTGAGCTTCATAAAAGTACATATCAGCAGTAGAAATACAATTTCCAGCAAGAGAATTCACTTACAACACCCAATAGTCCCACAAAAATCTTCATTGAAATTCGTGCCAAATCCATACTATTGTATGACCCCCTTCATTGAACAACACCTCAAATTTTGTGCCTACAATAAGTTGTACATACATAACATAAATCCCTTTCTACAACAAAGAAAACTTCAGTTTTCCTTGAAATTTGTGTCAGCAACCAGCCTCGATTTATGTGCCCTATTCTCCTTGTTGTACAAACTGTACAGATCCATACAATATGACCTCCAACAACAACAAAAATATCAACACCTATTACATAGAAAACTCCCTTGGGAAATGTGCCCAATATCTCTTGGGGAAAATGCTCAGTTTGATGCCCTCACTTTCCTTTCTCAAACTCTCTCAGAAATCTCTCTCAAAAGTGTCTTGCACACTACCCTAGATTCACTCTTATAACCTGAAAATGAATTTCACATATAGATGTCTTTTCACCTTCCCCATCCTCGAATCCAATAGTAAAGATCTAATCTTGCCTTTACAAGATCAAAGGACATGATTCATTCCCTCCAAAATGAATCACTTAAAATATTAAAGTACAATTTCACTTTATAACATAAGTGCACTTTATGAAATAAAGTCACTTTAATATTAGAAGATTACTTTACAAAAAGTCACTTTAATAAAATAGTCACTTTATTACAACTTTATAAAAGCCTATTACAAAGTCAAGTGCTTAGGAGTGTAAATGCGAGGTTACTCCCGCATACAAGACACAACACACAGGGTACCTCCCAAGCTACAAAAGCTAACACTTGGAGATTGTTACTACAAATGCTTCTCAAAATCCCCCCAAAAAAGTATGTCTAGTGGTTTTCGATGAAGAACTTTAATATCTCAATGTGAGGTACAACACAAAGACTTGCAAAATGACCAAATGAATACTTGGAATGAAACTAATCCTTGTAAAAGGTCAAAATAATAATTCCATATCGGGTAGAGCCATGTAAAGATGGAAAATGATAAGTGGACAACCTAAATAAGTGAGGAAATCCAGGTAGTACACTAGAAAAGGATTACTTCAAAAAGTTTACAAAGGCCAAAACAACCATTCTTGATGTTGAGAATTTTTGTCATCATTATTGTTATAACCTTAATTTGCACCATACATGCTTACCTGGCATCAGGCCATCTCAGATCCCTTCTTTGTCAAAGCACTATTGAACAACTCTTTAAAAAAACTCTTTTATAAGGGCCCACGTGCCCAAATCCATTATTGCACGCATGTACATGCTAGCTGACCTAAAACAACCCACGTGTACCTACAAAAGCACGAAAAAAGGAAAGTTGTCGATGGAACACACAACTTTGGGTGAGTTAACTGAATCTTCCGGCCATGCATGGCCGAGGGTTCGTCAAAATACCTAGCTTCTTCTAGCCTATAAAAGAAGGGTTAGGTGTCCTATTTGGAGGAGGAGAATAAGACTAAAGAAACTCTACCCAATTGCACATTCCCATTGTCCCAACCCTTTAGCCATCCTTGTGCAAAGAGAGATATAAAGCAAAGAAGTTGGAGGACATTTGAAGAGGAGCCCAGGATCAGGTTCATGGAGCAGTGGTCGGTCTCGACATTGTAAGTTGATTCATTAAAGTTAATAATAAAGAAATGATTTTCTCGTCCCGCTATATGAGTTATTCATAGTTTAGTGAATATATGTTTGAATCTCTAACCCATTAATCTGTAGAACAAATGCATGTAGAGTTTGTTGCTTGTTTTGTACGCAGTTCAATCTTGGGAGGATAGCTGCTAGCAAGAGATCAAGCGTGAAGAAGGATCGACATCGAACATCTGGAACAAGATATGTTCATTTAACCATGTATTTGCTTAAAAGAAATGGGGATTAGGTCTGGGACGATGGTAGAAAGTAGGATTCTTTCGGTCTTATCTGCATGCATAATATAACCCTAAGTGCTAGTCCGTAGGGGGATTTCCCACCACAACAGAATTGGCGACCATACTGGGGAAGTCCTAGGGTTCCTGGGAATATTTTTGGGTATTTTTAAAAGACTGATTTTCTTTCCTGTTTTTTGAAGTTTCTGCAAAGTCTGAGCTAACAAAGATTCTGGTATTCCATACCAGCTATCTTTGTTTCTTTGCTTGACTATGTTTTTTCGAGACCCACAAAGGTATATGTGGCCTGCATAAGGTTTGCACGTGTGTACCCATGCCCTACTTTCTTACAACTTGCGTGTAAATGCTAGCTGAAGAAGTAACAATAGCGTGTATGATTTCATAAATTTTTTGGAGGCAGTCATCCTCTTCCTTGTCAGAATCAGTCATTCTCAGGGGTTTTCTAGAACTCTTTCTAGTCTTGGTTGTTTGCAGTCTATGGCTTAGGGTTCATCTCAGATTGGTTTGTTTTACGAATTTTTCCTTACATTGTTTTTCTTTTTTCTGTTAAAGAAAGTGTCTAAGCCTTCAAGAGATCTTAGTTCTCAATATCAGTGGTCTCTTCCTAGTTTGGATTGTCTGTTTTTATTTGTTTCATAGTTTTAGAGATACACGCAGCCTGTATAAGGCCATCACGCATGTACACGCCCTCCGACTCTACACAACTCGCGTGCACACACTTGTTGTTGAATTGTCAGTAGTGGGCTTGTGAAGGATAGTTTTTGTTGAGGGTGAGGCAACCATCCTTTCCTTTGACAAGAGTTATACCTCTCAAGTTTTTTGAATCTCTGTTCTAGCAGTCAGTAGCTTAGGTTTGATCTCAGCCATAGCTTTCTTTTTTCATTTAAAAGTTTTCATTAAAATTTTCTTTAGGGTTTTTAGACAAGTGTGAGAGTCCTTTTTTAAGTTGCTAGTGTGTGATTCTTTGCGATCTGGGATTAGGCCAAAATTTTTTCTTGGTTTTTGACTTGTTGATATTTTTCCTTTTTGCTTTGTGAGCATTCAAATAAAAAAAAAAAAAATCTTTCATTTCTTTGTTTGGTTGAAAAGTGTTGTTTTGCATTAGTAACTAGGGAAAATTCTTTTCTTTCATAAGTTCTTGATAGTGTGCTTAGATCATAAGTAGCTCGTAGTCGAGTGAAGTCCTTCTTTAAGTTTGTTGATTCAAAAGATCTTAGAAATTTTTTTAAAAAATTGAAAAGTTGTTGAAAATTTGCATTAAGTGAAGGTTTTTGTTTCCATCTTTCTTTTCATTTTTACTTTCATCTTTCAAACATCACTAGTTTCACTTTCATACCCCTTGACATAAGACAATCCATAAAATTAACGCTAAATCTAAAATTCATTAGAATTTTATGTTTGTAGGGTTAACCAACTAGTTCAGGAATAGGGCCTTGGATTAGGTTGGAGAGGAAACTCTTCAAGGCCATTAAAATCAAACATTGGATTCTGAGTTAGGGAGTGTCCAAGTCCAGTATCGTGAAATTTATCTGGGACCCCCCTCTAACATAGGGGATAAATATGAGGTCGCGTGCGGAAAGGTAGAGGAGATAACCCCTCCAAAGTTGGACCAATCGTAGTGGAGAACACATATAGAGGGCTTGTCTTGGGATTTCGTCGATTGCATTTTCCATGGAGCTTTGTGGGTCTCGAATCCATTCGAGGTCCTCAGTTTTCTTCGAGACCACTTTATCTCGATACCCTTGAAAGGTTTCGAGCTCGATACCCTGCTCATTGTGGTCTACTCGACTTTCAACTGTACCCGTTTGGTGACCGTTCGCGCACCGGCAACCTAGTTGCCTATCTTTTTTAGGGACATACACAGGTGACTGCAGGGGTATACCACGGTACCTAGGACAGACATCGAGCCACGCTTTGTAGAGTATACCCGGAGGGTGCTTCCGTGTTTGAGTTGCACTTGCACCGGTAAGTTTCTCTAGTGTTGGTTGTTGTAACTGTTCTTCCAATTAATTTAGTGTTTGCCTGTCTTATCTTATAGGGAATTTTTCAGTGTGTGTTGTTTTTGAACGACTAGAATGCCTTAGAGTGTCTTTGATCTTCTCACAAAGTGGAGGATCACGAGCTCCACCAGTCACAAAGGATTCTTGGCCTGCCACCGGTTACATTGGAGCCACCCCCGCCACCACTAAGGCAAAAACTAGACCAACAAGGGTCTTTTAAATCGACCAAGCCACAAGAAATTGTGCCTGACCAACATCCAAAGGAATCAACCATTTTAGACCTTGGAGCGAAATCTTTTGGTTTGGTTGAAACCTCCACCACTGATCTTTCGGCACCCACCATTGTACCAATTCATCCTTACGAGTGCCAGATAGTGTCACACGCAGCAATGGAAAAAAATGTTGTTACTCCTTCTGGGAATTCTTCAATTCCCACTACGGTTTTCACCACAGGAGAGTTTCCACCTCCTAACCCACCTTAACCAGTCTGAGCCACCATGGTCTCAACTACCTCTACATCGCACAGTGGTCCGATCCCATCTTTGGTGGCAACCACAACCCCTTTCACACCAAGTGTGACAAGCCCTCCGTTCTCATACAGGATGCCTAGTTCAGGTACAAGTCCTGTACTTTCCTACTCCACTTCACAGAATTCAGGTCTAGGGGCAGGGAGCTCTAACGCTCCTCTGCAAGGACACATGGGGGGCACTCTTGCTCCTTTTAATGCTTTCTCTTACGGGGGGGGTCATATACCTCCTTCGTCCCCTTCACCCGGTGGCATGCATCAACAATCCGTCGGGCCACCTACACACCATAGTTTATTTGGAGCGGGGAGTCAAGTACCACCTTCGCATAATATGCTGGTAGGTTCGACACCATTTTTTTTGTTCGGTGTGTTTGGTAATAATGCCTTCTCGTCAGTTATTTTCCCAACTGGGGGCAACCCCAATTTCAGACAACCTATTCCTATGCAGGGTACTATTCCTACACATGGGGCACACCCAGGAACTTCTTCCGCATCAGGGCCTTGGAATTCTTGGCAGGGATCAGTTCCCTCGTCAAGAATGACGATCTGGGGTAATTCTTTTCACAATCAATGGAACCCCAGACAAAGCACTATGCTTATCCCCACGGGACTGACATGGGGCAACCCTTCCCAAAGTCCTTCAAATGTAATGCATGTCCAACCATCTATTTCCTATTTTGGAAATCAACCGATGATGTATCCTCGCACACAAAATCCATACGCTGGCCATGGCCATTATTTTTACCAGAACCCAGGCCAACAACCGAACTTTTCCTGGAAACCTGGTGCCAGTCAAACTCCAGGCCCCTTTTTCCCAGGTTATCACCAACAACCCAAACTACCCTTCCTGGAAACCTTGCATTTTCCAGACTTGACAAGGTTTTTGAATGACCCTATCTGTCACAATCTGCATTGGCCTTCTATGCCGACGAAGTTGCCTTTGAACATCCCAAATTCGAAGCCAAGCCTAATGAAGATCGAGGAGATCATGTGACTACCTTCCATCTTTGGTGCTCATCTAACTCGTTGAAAGATGACTCCGTACAGTTGCGATTGTTTCAACGTACTCTCATTGGGAGTGCCACGAAATGGTACATTGAGCTCGATCGCTCAAGATACTCTTCCTTCGGCGAACTGGCGATGGATTTCCTAAACCATTTCTAGTTACCTGTGAGATACAACGCTAGCACCAAATTGCTGGCCAATTTCTCACAAACAAAAGCGGACCATATCTATGATCACATCCGAGAATGGAGATGCCGAAAGAGTTTAATTAAGGTACCAGTCCCACCAACATTCCTGCTTGAGTGGTTCCTTAAGTCTTTGTTCCCACAGTTGTCCAAAGACGTTGTGATGTTGGGAGTATTTTCCGAAGAAGATGCCATCATGAGAGCTCAACAACTTGAGCTAATCTATTCTTAGTCCGGTTTCTTATACGAGATCTTGCCAGATGCGCCACACTTAATACTTGATAACAACAGACAGAGAGTTGGACCACATGCCGATGGTATTGTTTGTTTAGCACAAACAAAGCCCACTAAGCAATTGACGAATTAGTTGCAACAATTGTCTATACAACACACAACAACTAGCCAAACTACTTCTTTGGCTGCTGCCCCTACCAAAATGTCAGATGTACACATAGTGCAATCGACTAATCCAAAGGCTACCCAGCAGCTTGAAGGAAAGACAAAACAATGAAAGAAGGGTAAGGGGGATAAAAAACCTACCGATAATGCTGGCGGGGACAACAATGAGAAACAGAAGGCGAGGTATCCATGCAAATTATGCCCGAAAGACCACCCGACCCATCTATGTCCTCGGCTTGCAAAAACCCAAAAGTTTGTGATGCAACAACAACCTGCTGTGTTAACCAATCCATTTCAACATGGACAAAATCTAACCCAAGCCTCTGCAAGCACGAAAGGGGGCATCCAAGGACCCTCTCCATCTTCGAACAACCCCGCATCCGCGAATGTATATATGGTGAAGGGTGATGCTTTTATATTGACTAGAGCGCATGACTATAGTAAACCAAGCACTTATGAGAAGGGAAAAGAAGTCGAACTCCCATCTCTTCCTCTACAGATTGAGAAGATGTTGGGTGAAACAATGAGACGCATCCCCAAAGGCATGTTCAAAAACACTTCGCACAACCCAAATGCAAGGGCCACCCAGAACTATTCTGTGGTGGAAGATTTATCACAAACCCCTTATGCGATGTCCGCTTTGGAGGTCCTCCAAAGCTGCCCTTCCCATAGGAAAGCCTTGTTAACCACTTTAGGATCTACTGAGACTTGTAATCCGGGTACAATCATGATGGATACAACTAACCTAAAACCGCGTTTGCCTTATCACGTAGCATTTCAGATAGTAGTGGCTTATCCCACAAAACATTTTACTCGAAATATCTTCTGCATGGTGGTTTATGAGGGAGCCTTGACATACGTTATGTCGTTGGCATGTTGGAAGGCCGTTGGCCAACCCATTTTGTCTCCATCACCTACTCTCCTCACTGCTTTCAACGGTCGTTTGTTCCGACCACATGGCATCATTCCCTCTTTTCCTGTGCAATTAGGAGGGAAGACCGTGTGTGTCGAGGTAGAGGTAGACGATACGCCCCTCGACTATAACCTCTTGTTAGGAAGGAGTTGGACTTATGCCATGCAAGTTGTGGTTGCTACAGTTTTTCGGGTCTTTTTGTTCCCACATGAGGGCCAGATAGTGACCATCGATCAATTGTATTTCTCCAGATTTGACCCTTCATTGGGGGCATCCACGGTCCCGATAATTGATAATCCTCAACCAGGTATAGTCAACGTAGGGGTTGGTTTGTGCCCATATTTGATGGGTACCTTCGATTACCCACCCCCTCAAGGCGATATCAAGTTTATATCTAATCACCATAAGGTTGAGATTTTTCAGGTTTTGTCATTCCGCATGACTTACTTCGACGATCCATGGATACTTCCTTCCCCATCGGTCACGATGGATGGGACATGGCACCTAGGCATGTCCATGCCCTTGTTCGCAGTTGAAGTAGCATACTCTTTAGTCCAACAAACTTCATCCAACACTGATCCAACTCCTGCACAAGAGTTCAATCCACTTCTAGAGCGTATTTGGGCTCAGGATTCTCTCATTGACACCGATTCATTAGACTTAGTCTTGCTCTCTGATGAAGCTATAATTGAGGCAATGACTAGTCCGAAAAAACCTTGGGAAGATCTTCATCACAGATCATACTTCCTCCCAGAGTTAAGTAGAATCGAAGCTGGAGAATTCACCTTGACTATGACAGGAGATAGGTCTTGTCCTATTAATCCCTTAGCTACACACGCGGTTTATGCTGAGGGTAATATGGAAACTATCGATGAAACCTTACCGATCAATATCTCCCGAAACCCTAGCATTGTGGAGAATGTTTTCATCAGAGTTGACTGCTCCCTCGGAGAGATTCAAATCTACACAGATCTTTTTAAAGAATTCTGCGACGTTTTTGACTGGTCTTATGAGGAAATGCCAGGCATCGATCCAAAAATAGTTGAACATGAAATCAAAACTTATCCAGATGCCAAGCTTGTCCGACAGAAGCTTCATCCAGCTAACCCCAAGAAAGAAACAACCATTAAGGTTGAGGTTGAGAAACATCTAAAAGTTGGTTTTATCTATCCTATCCATTTGAACCAATGGGTGTCAAACCCCGTGCCAGTCAATAAAAAACAAGGCATAATTCGTGTATGTATAGATTTCCATGATTTGAACAAGGCCTGTCCCAAAGATAATTTTCCCACACCATTCATCGACCAGATAATTGATGAATGTGCGAGTTGTGAGGCCTTCTCTTTCATGGATGGTTTTTCGGGATATAATCAAATACAAATCAAACCCGGAGACCAGCACAAAACGACATTTATCTGTCCATGGGGTACATTCACGTATCATAAGATGCCTTTTGGTCTCAAAAATGATGGAGCCACCTTTCAGCGAGCCATGTCTTTTGCTTTCCATGATCTCAAGAATATAGTCGAGGCCTATTTAGATTATTTAGCATCTCGATCTCGCAAGAGAACGGATCATCCCACACACCTTCAACTTATCTTTGAGCGTTGTCACTACTTCTAGATTCACTTGAATCCAAACAAGTGCAACTTTTGTGTAACTTCAGGACGTTTTTTAGGTTTCATAGTGTCAACAACAGGTATCATGGTCAATCCTCTCAAGGTTGAGGCAATAATTCAGTTGCCCCCCCCACGCACAATCCTTCAACTTCAGAGTCTAAAGGGAAAATAAAATTTCTTAAGATGCTTCATCACTAACTATGCCAAGATCACCAAGGGCTTTATGTGCTTACTTAAAAAAGACGTTCCTTTTTATTGGGACAATGTCGCTCAACGCTCTTTCACTGCATTGAAACATGCACTCACAACTACCCCTCTGCTCCAGCCACCTAACTATAACAAGGATTTCTTATTATATCTGGCTGCAGAAGAATCAACCATTGGCATGGTCTTAGTTCAGGAGGATGACTTGTTCTCAAAATATGTCATCTATTACCTGAGCCGAGGCCTTGTAGGACCAGAACTCAATTATTCTCATATTGAAAAACTTGCGTTGGCAACAGTCCATGCTGTTCAACGGTTCCGTCATTATGTTATGTTTTGCAAGACCACCGTCATTGCTGTCGTGAATCCATTTTAGTACATGTTGACACGACGAGTAATAGGCAACAATATCAATAGATGGATAGTCATCCTCCAGGATTTTGACTTAGATTTCGTTTCAACGAAATCCAAAAAGTCGTTGGTCTTCGCAGAACTTATTTCGGAACTTCCGGTTGAGTTAGGTGATCTCGTGCCCGAACAGTCGCCTATCATAGAAGATATGTTTTTGATCACCTCTTCGGATCCCTGGTATGGAGATATACTTATCTATCTCCATACTTTGAATTGCCCCACCACTGCTTCTCGTGATGAGCGTCGATGCATATGCCATCAAGATAAGAATTATCTCATACTCGATGATACATTGTATCGGAGAGGTGTAGACTGCATCCTACGCCGATGTCTCACTCACGAAGAAGAAGTTATTGTGCTTAATGATTGCCATACCGGAGCTTGTGGCGGTCATTTTTCTGGGTTGGCAACAACCTAAAAGATTCTATGAGCAGGTTACTTTTTGTCGACACTTATCAAAGATTGTATCAAATCGGTCAAGAAGTGCCACCATGCCAAATCTTCTCTCGGAAGATGAGGGCACATCCCTCTCCCATGTTTCCTGTCATCACAGTTGGTCCCTTCACCAAGTGGGGGATTGATTACACTACATGAAACCCTCCTTCATCAAGGGGGCACTGCTATATCATCGTAGCTGTAGACTACTTCACAAAGTTGGTTGAAGCTATGCCAATGTTTAAAGATGATGGAGAGACTGCAACTCTCTTTTTATTCAACCAAATAATAGCAAGGTTTGACGTCCCAAGGGAGATTGTCACTGACCATGGTAGTCACTTTCAAAACTAGATGATGACTGAGTTAACGTCAAAACTTGGGTTGTGAAAGGAACATTCGTCACCCTACTACCCCCAAGAAAATGGTCAGGTGGAAGTTGTGAACAAGACTCTTAAGACCATTCTACAACGAACGATCAACTCATCCAAGTCAAATTGGCATTTGATGTTATACTCGGCATTATGGGCTTACTGAACATCTATTAAGACTGCAACCAGTTTCTCACCTTTCCAACTCATTTATGGGCTGGAGGCAGTCTTGCCTATCGAATGTTAGATCCCATCTCTAAAGTTGGCAATACAATTATTGCTGGTCACTTCTCCACTTGAAGAATGATTAATATACCTTGAGCAGCTCAATGAGCAGTGTCGTGATGCGGCCCTGGCCAACGAGGCTCACAAACATAAGGTCAAGTGTCAATATGATAGGTCCATTTGTCCTCGGATTTTCTCTAAAGGCGACCTTGTCCTGGTCTATGACCAAGATAAGGACCCCCTGGGGGCAGGAAAATTCAAACCCATGTGGTTCGGACCTTTCATCATAAAATAGGTTTTAAAAAAGGGCGCTTATCATCTGGTTGACTTTGAAGGGAATGCTTCGATGGAGCCTAGAAATGGGCTCTACCTCAAGAAGTATTACTCATAGGCAGGTCATCGTGGGTAACTTTTTGTAACATATGTATAGTCTTTGTACTATTACTTTCTAGTTTCTTTTAGTGTTATGGATGTGTCATTGATGTTATCTTTTGTCACTGTGGTAGATGTCAAGTGATTCTGAGGTGTTCATTGGGTATGCATATGGTGCTAGCTGGCACACTCAGAGGCTTGACTTTGCATCTTGGGTAATCTTTACACCTCAAGGCCAATTATTATCTTCCAGAGGTATATGCTTAGGTGACACCACAAACAATGTCGCCGAGTATAGTGCAATTATTGAGTTGCTTCGTGACGCTTTGTCATTTGGTATCTCTCATCTCTGGGTCTATCTCGACGCTCAGCTAGTTGTGTCTCAGTTAAACAGAGTATACTGGGTCCATGATCCAACTTTACACCAATGATTCCTTAGGGTACATCTCTTAGAACGAAACTTTGATTATATTACATATTTTCATGTTCCCAAGAGATTAAACCAAATTACAGATACACTAGCTAATCAAATTTTAGATTGGCATCTTGCACACATATGAAAGAACATTCACATAAACATGTAAATATATTTTTTGCACACATGATCCATAAGACACAAAAGACATAAAAAAACCATATATAATATCATAAAGTAACCATAGTACACAGATGGACGCAAGTACCTAAAAAATATGACCAATAACGAGTCACAGAGCTTATGCCCTCAAAAAATATATTCAAGTAGTGCTCGTGGCACGTAAAATGTCTAGCTAAGGTCAAGGCTTGTGGGCCCTATTATATTGATCCACAGCGTTGGATAAACGCCGCAAAAACCGGACCCACATCCGTGGTGCCCTCACTACATGAGGCTACATAGATGGTGGCAGGTCCTCAATCTCTGCCATAGGGACCATGCGAGTGAGTGCAGTAAAGTTCTACATGACTTGTCTCAATACCCTCTCAGCCTCCCTGGCTGGAAGATCTCCTGCTACTGCTGGTCCCCCTGCGGTGGCAGGTGCGGCCCCTAGCCGAAGATGACGCTTGTTCCTCACATAGTTAGCCAGTCGCATTGGTCTCACATCTACACACAATGAACACATATCCATCAAATACTCTGGTATATAAAAAAAATGATATATATAACAAAAACAACATAAAAATTACATATGTTTAACAAAAAGAAAAAAAATACAAAGGTGGAGACTTACCCATCTCTCCTTGCTCCTCACCAGGAGGTACTAGTATCTCAGGGTTTCTCGAGAAATCAATCCCGGCATAGGGGTAATCCTCTATAACCAGGATCTGTCATGACAACCACACGAAGAAGTCATCGTCAAAGGACTCATTGGTCCTTTCTCCACCCTGTCGCGGAAGTAATACTTCCCATCTACACATAGCAGGAATAGAGGCCTGATGTCCTCGTACCACTACTTGAGGACTAAAACTCAGAACTCTCTCAAAAAAGAACGAGCACATAATGGTCCTGAACCCAAAATTCATCTGTGTCCGCAAACAAAAATTTGTCAACTGCCTCTTCATACACTCAAGCAATGTGGTACTCCAATCAAATATTTGTGCATTTAAGCACTAGACTACACAGTTCATCTGTGCATGGGACGCCTGATGTAGAGCCATAGAACGAGTAATTCTCCCAATAAGCAACACTATCGCCTGTAGTGATAAGTCAATAATCTTGCTTATAGGCACCTGCGAGCTCGAGTGGTCTGTATCATCCACACAGTAAATACCTATCAATTTCGCTATGTTATGCGGCCCCAAAGGAAAAGTCCGAAAGTTGACGGGTTCCCCTCTCCTGGAGAGGCTAGTCAAAAAGTAAATGTCCTCGGTTGTGGGCACCAGTGATTGCCCCTCTAACATGAATGCCTCTGCATCCGGATGCCAGTAGTCAACCAAGGCATTCTGTAGCCTAGGTTGTGCTCTCATAAAAGGACATAGGAAAAACTTGAGTAACCCACATTGCATCAAGGCAGCCACAACATTGGGGTCTTCCTCGACCAACTCACTAACCTCTTCATGTTCTCTTTCTCTCCAATGGACATACATCCTGCAAAACACCAAGGTTCAGGAGAGTTAACACTTGATTTTTAAGCCTTTTTCATTCAATAAGGGGGTCCACACGAGCTGTAATAGTGACAGTCGTGTGTACACACGTGCAGAGCTTACTTTGCTTGAATGTACACGCGACCTATCCCGAGACAACCTGCGTGGACCTAGGGCCGACCTTTTAAAGGTCGATGCCCCCCTAAAAAATGAAACCCAATTCAAAAATAAAGACTTAAAATGCAATATAAGAGAGTTTGTACTTACTTGGTCCAGATAGAAGTTCGTTTCGTCCACTATAGCTCCCGGAATCACTGATTTTGACAAAGGGGGTCTTTTGGCTCCAAAGTCAATTTCCAAATTAGCAATGGTGATAATGAGCTGCCAGCTTCTATTTATAGACTTTTTGGCGTCTTTTTGTCATTATTTTGGCCTCCCTTATCATTTTCTTTATACCAAAATCCATTTAGAGTGATTCAGGAGTAGCATGGGAGGGATATGATCGGATATCAGGACAAATTTTTGGAGTTTTGGGTAATTTTTGATGGTCTGTGAATTTTTTTTCCGAGGATCAACTTGAGCATATAGGTTAAGTTTCTACCCTGACTTTTGTATCTCATTGTCTTTTTCCTTTGCCATAGGATCGATCCCATCAGGTTGTGACACAAAACCATCATAGCTTCTTTAGAAGTGTCGCGACTTGGTGGTAGAGCTTACCAGAACATGGATGCCCTAGGTAGATCCTAGTTGCATTATGGTATATATGCTATCTCTAATCACTGTAGGCTCAAGAGTCCTTGTTGTTTTTCCTGATTACGAGTTTAAGCCTCATTTGCATGATTCCTTTTCGCTCTTGAACTCACCCTTAGGACTCCCAAAAGACATACGAGTCTTCTTTTAATCCCTTTTTCAGACCCTCTAAACATGAAAAGATTACCGAGTGATCTTGTGGCCTTTCACACTTGTTAAACTGAAATTTGAAGTCACGTCTGTCCAGCGGTAGTTTACCCCTTTTTTGGTCCGGACGGTCAACAGTACGAACAAAGGTATACTCTATGGAACTTTAGTTCTCTAGAAGAGTACTCTCAGGTATCATTTTAATCCTTTTTCGGGCCTCAGGGACTAAAATTACGAAAAGGAACCCTCTTGGAGTCCATAGTTAAGCTCTTTTCAGACTCCCTAAAATTGAAAATATCGTCGAGTGACCTTATTCTCTCACACTTGTTAAATTGGTCCAGAAGAACATTCCTAACGGAGTCCATAGTTAATCCTTTTTCAGACTCCTTAAAAATGAAAAAATGGCCGAGTGATCTTGTCTTTCTCACACTCGTTAAAATGGTTTTGAATAGATGTCTTTTCGGTGCTAGTTTACCCCTTTTTCGAACCGACAAGACTGTCTTCGAAAAAGGTACCCCAGTGGAGTCTCCTTTTATGTTTTTTCAGACTCTCTAAATATGAAAAACCACCAAGCTTACCTTCTCTAGGATCATTAAACTTACATCGAAGGACGTTACCATTGTGTGTTTTGTTAACCACGTTTGCATACCTTATACGCCATCCTTGTAGCACTTTGCTTCTGCATCTTAACACCCTTGGTCCCCGGAGGATTTTTCTCGAGTATTATTATTCTGAACATCAGTCTTGTCCTTACACCCTGAACTTGTATGTTTGTAACACTTGTTCCTCCATTGTAACGTAACATTCCTTTATTCTTTTTTCCAAAATTATTGACAAAGACAAAAAAAATCAAATATACCCCCAAAAGAGGAAGGGAGAAGTATTTTCTTTATTGGCAGCATAATGAGTCGCCCTTGGATAAAGCACATCTATTTGTTTGTTCATCAAACTATGGGATGTAATACGACCTTAGGAAGTTGTTCTTGCTACATAGAGTTGTGTCCTCCTCCGTTTGGTTATTCTTCCAAACATATGGAGAGTTTGTGTTGCCTCCTACTTTGTAAACTTATGATTAATGCCATGCTGCCTAAGTCTCATCATTTGTCATGCTATTGTCCAAGGGAAGTTTCTACCAAGCCTAAGTTGACCCCTCTGCAATTTGTCTCTTGCCCTCATACCCGACCATCCTAAACATCCAATCAAGTCTTTGTTCGAAATCAATGAAGCCTTCAGTTTGATTATCAAGATTCTCTAGTCCATGACCGACGAGCCATCGAAGACCTCTGGGTAGTGAAGTCGTACACTCATATTACACTCCTAGCTTGAGTTTTGAAGATTTTGAAGTTGTTGCTCGAGCTTTGAAGACCTCATCTCCAAACATTAGGCCATATCAGCTTCTAGAATATGGATACTCTATATGTATATATTTTTGATTTTGAGATGTAGCTCCGCTGTGTATTGTTCGCGGCTACACTTTATATAGTTATTTGACATGGATCTACAACGTATTTGATTGGTAGCCATGATTCTATTTTATCCCGAGCATGGGTATGCCCGCCTCAGTGAGACATTTGTTATTTTGCAAACGACACCTTCCGGTTCCTGGTCCCTGGGCTCACTTGTTCGGCACGTCAGTAAAGATTGGTAATGTATTTCGGCCATTAGATGCTCTTCTGACCTCACACATTAGGGGGCATATGTTATAACCCTAATTTGCACTATATATGCTTACCTGGCATCAGGTCATCTCAGATCCCTTCTTTGCCAAAGCACTACTGAACAACTCTTTAAAAAACCTCTTTTATAAGGGCCCACGCACCCAACTCCATTACTGCACACGTGTACACACTAGCTAACCTAAAATAGCCCGCGTGTACCTACAAAAGCATGAAAAAAGGAAAGTTGTCGACAGAACAAACAACTTTGGGTGAGTTAACTGAATCTTCTGGTCATGCATGACCGAGGGTTTGTCCAAATACCTAGCTTCTTCTAGCCTATAAAAGAAGGATTAGGGGTCCTATTTGGAGGAGGAGAATAAGACTAAAGAAACTCTACCTAATTGCACATTCCCATTGTCCCAACCCTTTAGCCATCCTTGTGCAAAGAGAGATACAAAGAAAATAAGTTGGAGGACATTTGAAGAGGAGCCCAGGATCAGGCTCGTGGAGCAGTGGCCGGTCTCGACATTGTAAGTTGATTCATTAAAGTTAATAATAAAGAAATTCTTTTCCCATCCCGCTATATGATTTCTTCATAGTTTAGTGAATATATGTTTGAATCTCTAACCCATTAATCTGTAGAACAAATGCATGTAGAGTTTGTTGCTTGTTTTTTACACAGTTTAGTCTTGGGAGGATAGCTGCTAGCAAGTGATCAAGTGTGAAGAAGGATCGACATCGAACATCTGGAACAAGGTATGTTCGTTTAACCATGTATTTGCTTAAAAGAAATGGGTATTAGGTATGGGACGAAGGTAGAAAGTAGGATTCTTTCAGTCTTATCTGCATGCATAATATAACCCTAAGTGCTAGTCCGTAGGGGGATTTCCCACCACAACAATTATTTATTCAAAATCATGTTCAAGCCATATTACATAATAGTAATCCCACACATTTATCTAGATCCAAATGCTACCACATAAGACCCCAGAAAATCCTTGTGGTAAACCAATAAAGCATGTGAATATACGATACACCATAAAATTATACTAGTACTATAATTTATCATTCTAGCAAAGGAGTTAGAAGCACCATTCCAAGAAGGTGACAAGTTCCAATACTATTACATGTCTTTTCAATGATTTTCAATTGAGATGTCATAAAAATTTCATATTGGAAAGAACTTTTAGGTTAGTATCCATGCGAGTTTGATAAGGTAGATCCTTATCTCTTTGGTATCAAAATCGACCATCAAGTTTTTTCATTTCGCTAGGGAGGTTCCTTATAATGTAAGTCAACATTATAAAGACCAAAATAAATCTTAGTATTCAAAATATTAGTATTTCTAGAAAAGAAAATTGTATCACCAAAATGTTCTAAAATGTTATCCTTCTTTTTAAACTACCATAATATGATTGCTTCTTTAAAATATTTGAAGAATTTTTATGATAAGTAAAAGCCCATTTGAAATATGTAAATCTTTCTTTGTTTAACGTGCAAGAAAATCTATTGAAAAAAAAAACATGAAGGATCAAAAGATTACAAACCTTAATTCGTCGATGGAAATAACCCCAAAGGGATTAGCAAGTGCATTGAAGCTCTAGAAGAAGCCTTGGGAATCCCCATAGCCATGTGAAATCGCCAAAGTGAATATGTTGCTATTCTTAGAGGACTCATAGGTAATGGTGTTTATAAGCACAACTCATTACCAAAAGACCTAAACCATCTCACCTTTGATCTAGATGGTTGGATCTCGATATTTCTTCTTTCGAAGCCATGATAATAATGATTTATAACTAGATTAAAACCATATCCAATTTCATTCATCAAAATAATTCCTTTATAAATAGCTCAAATATTTAGAGAAAAAAAGTGCAAATTTACCCTAAAACCCATGAATAATCCAAAAGCAAGAGTTTCTCAAGCCATTGAAATTGATATTTTTGAAGGCATTAAGGCATGTATCAAAACTAGGCCAAGGGATATGTAGCTAACTTCAATATTGATCCGGATTATGTTTGGAACGAAATGAAAGCAGAGATATTACAATGAAACACTCATGAAAATTATCAGAAACAAAGAAATACAACAATACTTGTTTTCTATTAATGAAAGAATTGTAAAGAGACTATAAAAATACAGAGTGCAAGACTCACTAGAATGGTGGTAGCTTTATCTCTGAGAAGAGATGTGGCGGCTATGCTCATTCGCAATAAGATGATTACAATGAGGCTCTGAAGGCCTTTTTTTTATGTTAAACAAGAATGTCAAACCCTAGATATCCAAAAACCTAACCTTAGGAGATGAAACGCCAAAAGTCATGTGGGCCCCGTTTGGGTAAGTTAGTACATTAACTTCTCGGGGTCGTAACTTTTTCATACGATCTTTATTTTAGGTGCGTGATAGCCCATTGGAAAGGTATTTTTGAGAACTACACATTACATCGTCAAACACTGACTATGTCTATAGTTTGACTGTGGTGGGCCAAAATAACATTGTTTAGGGCCCCAAAACGACCCTGGAAGTACAACAAGATGTGTTGACATGAAAACATACAAAATAAGCCAGTTGGATTAGGTGGGAGGCCACCAGTATCCACCTAAAGGATGTGTAGGGCTTCAGACAACCCCTAAAGTGTAGAAACCACAATTACAAATAAGTACAAAAGAACGTGTTGAACTAAAAACTGACAAAATGAACCACTTGGAATAGGTGGGTGGCCACCAATATCCTCTTGGATCGATCCTCCCCCATTAGGAAGAAATTTTCTCCATTGCGTTGAGTGCCCAGGGAAGAGATGAAATCATTTTCTGAATCTGAATCTTGGTAAGTTGCGTGCTTTATTGGAGAAGTTATGATGCTTGGTTTGTGGAAGACTATCACAAGCCTGTTGCTGGCAGGGTTGAATATGATCCACCAATATGTTGTCTATGGGTTTGACAGGGCAATGTATAGGCACCATCGTAGGTGAAGGAAAAATCTATTTTGTTGGATAGAAGTTGTTGAGTTTGCAATGGTTGTAGCGGTCTTTTGTGCATCCTTTGAACAAACTATGAAGAGGATGAATTTTGTAGTATGATAGATTACCTAGTAGCACTATTTTGGTGGAGCAGTAGTCGGAACTACCTCTAGTATCCTATAGAGTTGACCTCCCAAAGTAATAATGACATTACAGGGTCTAGACTCATAGACAACATGACGTCTTCACATATATGGTTGGCCCAAAACCACATCACAGACATCAATAGGGGAAACATCACAAATTACCTCATCCTTGAAGGGTTGGATGCCATAGGACATGCAACACTGCTAGTTGACACAGAGAACTCGTCCCTGGTGAAGCCAACCGATGTTGTATGGCTGTGGGTGTGGTGTTGTTGACAACCCCAATTGTTTGATGGCCTTATCTGAGATGAGGTTCTTCTGGCTACCGTTATCAACAATGAAAGGTAATGAGGTGCCCTTCACCCACATCTGTGAATGGAAGAGGTGCTTCCCCTCTTTAGGATCTACTGATTCTTCTGGTTGAATTGTTTTGGTTGCGATAGTGGAAATGGGGTCTGTGTCGATGATCTGTCTATTTTCAATATTTTCTGGATCAGATTCTGAATTAGGGCTCAACTTCGTATCTTTGACCTCGACCACCAAGGATTGTTTTGAGCGACATTCATCGGTGTTGTGCCAGGGGATTTTGTGGAAGTCACACCACTTCCTAATGTCATTCTTTGTCTTCCCTTTACCCTTCTCGTCACATGTATTGGAATGGTTGTCTGGAGGTTGTTGCTTAGGGTCGTCTTCGCCATGCTTTCGTTGTAGCAGATTTGCAGACCTGAATTCTCATTTGTTCTGGTGCCTAAGTTTTTGATCGATTTTGACAGCATATCCAAAGGCAGCTCCTAATGATGAGATGTTTAGGAAATACATTTTGGTTTGAATGTACCTATGTAGAGCCCCACGATATTTCAAAACCAGATTCCGCTCGGAGTCTTTGATACCCAACTTGGTGCGCAAGGTATGGAAATTATTTTTGAATTCTGGCACTGTTTGGCTCTTCTCTTTACATAGTGTGGTCCATCTCATGTACTGGTCTTCATATTTATCAATAGGATAGTATTGTTCTTTGACCACATCCACAAAAAAATCCCAAGTGGGTTCGACCCCATATATTCCAAATTCCTATGTGGAAATTTTCTCCCATTAAGTTTCCCACCAATGTTTGACATGGGGGAGAGCCTTGAGGAGTGCGAAGGTGATGTTTTCCCCGTTGGAAAAATTTTGAACAGAGAAATAACCTTCTAATAGATTTAACCATTTTTCTAGGGCATTCACATCTATCTGACCTTCAAATATGGGAATATCAAAATTAACTTGTACCTTGAAGGGAGAGGTTCCTCCAAAATGGATGCTTGATGAAGATGCGCATGTTGGTATCAGCAGGCGTTGAAGGATGTGTGCAAAATTATCCATCATTTCGTCCCTCTATCGCGCAAGAGATTGCTCAAGCAACAGGTTAATAGAATCTTCTTCTCTGCCATTTTTATTTTCTTCCACCATTGACGGTTTCTTGGCCATGTGAGAGTGATTGTCCTCAAGAGAGATAAGCTCGAGACCCAACTGGATATACTCGGACCTCATCGAGGACATGCATTGAAAACAATCAAGAGAAACCTACTCTGATACCACTGATCCATATTTTGTTTGGAATGAAATGAAAGCAGAGATATTACGATGAGACACTCATGAAAATTTTCAGAAACAGAGAAATACAACAATACATTATTTCTATTAATGAAAGAATTGTAAAGAGACTATAAAAATATAGAGTGCAAGACTCGCTAGAATGGTGGCAACTTTATCTTTGAGAAGATATATGACGACTATGCTCATTCCCAAGAAGATGATTACAATGAGGTTCTTAAGGCCTTTTTTTATGTCAAACAGGAAAGCCAAAACCCTAGACATCCAAAAACCTAACCCTAGGAGATGAAATGCCAAAAGTGATGTGGGCCCCGTTTGGGTAAGTTAGTATATTAACTTCTTGCGATCGTAACTTTTGCATACGATCTCTGTTTTAGGCGCGTGATAGCTCGTTGGAAAAGTATTTTCGAGAACTACACATTACACCATTAAACTTTGACTCCTTCTATAGTTTGATAGTGGCGAGCCAAAATAACACTGTTTAGGGACCCAAAACGGCCCTGGAAGTACAACAAGATGTGCTGACATGAAAACATACAAAATAAGCCAGTTGGATTAGGTGGGAGGCCACCAGTATCCACCTGGAGGATGTGTAGGGCTTCAAACATCCCCTGAAGTGTAGAACCCACAATTACAAAGAAGTACAGAAGAACGTGTTGAACTAAAAACTAACAAAAGGAGCCAGTTGGAATGGGTGGGTGGCCACCAATATCCACCTGGATCAAATATAAAGAAAATCCAAATCTCTTGCATATAAAATTGACATAACTTTAGAAGGGCATTTATCCTTGCACTAAAGTTCGACAATCTAGACATGATATTTCTATGCTCCTTATAAGGCTATGAGCCCATCCCCAAAACTCTCCACCTCTAAATTTAGTTTGTAGACAATTTACCTCGAAGAAATAAATGCACTCAAAAAGAGGCGGTGGAAACGTATCTCGACATGTGGTATTAGTGATGAATATTTTTTAGCAATTTACAAAAACTAGGGGTTTACAGATACACGTTTTGGGAGGCTAAACATTTCAAGCGATATGGATTCCCCTAAATGCACCTTTTACGTAATGAATAAAATTTGATTTAAAAATCTACTCCATAAATCTCCATCACCTTTGTAATAAATCGTGACAAAGATGACAAAGATGACAAAGATGACACTAGATGAGGAAAACAATAACTCATCAAATGGCATGGTTACTTTAGTTATGCATGCAAATCTTCCTCATTTTCCAAAACAAGAGACAAATTTTACTCATTTTCAACTTATTCATCCCTATCCCCAACCTTTGTTGAAATTTCCATCTCTTTACAAACCTCTTATTTCGTCACCCCGTTTCTTCATATATATATATATATATATATATAATTTAAAAAGATAAAACATCTTAGTTGCAATTTTTTTATATATGATATTTTTTTGTTTTTTTAATATATGACACTTAACACATCTATTATGAGCTAAAGGTTCCTCTCTAAACTAAATTTTACAAGGTAAGAAGCTTACTAGGAACCAATGTAACCAAGTAACTTGAGTCAAAGCGGTCTAAGAATAACCATATGTAACCAAGTAACTTGAGTGGGAACCCATATGATAACATTACTCATTGCTTTGAAAACAGAGACCTTAAAATAAGCAAAGATGTGAGGATGCAAAAAGGGGTAGGTGGTAGGAGGAGGTACTTACAATCAATGCATAGAGGGGAATAACAAAGATTATAAAGAGATATCATACCTATTGAGAAAATAAATCTTGGTATAGAGTTGAAGTGAAGATAACCAAAAATATGGTAATCTCATATTTTAGATAACAAGCCATCATTTAGGATCCATGAACTAGAATTCTAAATTAAAGAAAAAAGGTTTTAATGATCAACTTAAAGATCAAACTACCATGAAGAGAGGGACGATCTTTGTATAAAAGTTGATGTTTGTTTTACACGATATTTATTGATAATAGCTTCTTCCCACCACAATGACCTTTCACTGAAAAGATTCCATGCATGAAAAATAATATTGAACACAAGAGGGACACTTGTAAGGATCCAACCAGATCGAAGATTGAGTCGCTCATTGTTCTCATATGTGAATCCCTTTTTTAACTTTTCGAAACTAGATAGCAATATGAAATTTACATAACATATGAATGATTCAATATTATTCTTAAATATTATATACATGAAATGAGAGAGAATGTATGCACGTTGCTTTTCAAATATTTGATGTCGACAAATAGACTTCTTTTCTTTTCTTTTTTATTTAAAGTCCTATGCAAAATTATAGGATCCCATCATTTTTGTCTATATACAAATTTACTAAAATATTTTTTTCAGTATACAAATTTACTAAAATATAAGATCCATAAGCCCATCCATAGTAGGGAATTCATCCATTATAATTCTAACACTAGTAAAAGTTGAAAGAATCCATTTTACTATGTCACTTTTTTCATACACTAAAATGTCAATATATTACAAACTTTCCCGTGAAAATGAATGAGATCCATATTATAATAATCAAAATTAAAATAAAAAAAATCATATTTGTATTTTTTATAATATCATAAATGTATTTTTTATAATGTTTTATTTGTATTTTTTACAATTTCAATAATTTGATGGTAAAGATTATAAATCTGCAACTTAAATGAGTTTAATAAATAATTTAAAATTCAAACATTTTTCATAATCCGAAATTAAAACAAAACACCATATTTATTTAGATGACACAAAAAAATTAACTAAAAAAGAATATCTCTTTAAATGTAAATTAAATAAAAATTGGTTTCCCTTATCCATAAAAATAAGAAAAAGAATAAATAAGTAACTCTCAAACTGACCTTCCCTTAAAATTAATTTTAAGTAATAAAAAACTTTATTACCTAATTAACACCATTAATAATAAAAATCTAATATTAATCTATTATTAACATCAACAAAACCTAAAACACTAATCTAAACCCAATACAATTTTATTTATTAAAAACTTAATACTTACTTATAACCTATAAAACCACTAGTAACCTTCTAAAGAACATCACTAAAAATAATTTAATATTATGTTATTCTTCTACTTACCTTATTAATAACACCAACAAACTTAATAAACAAACTCTAAATTAAACCTAATACAACTTTATCTATATAAAAAACTTAACTTTACCTTTAACTTAGATAACTAATCTTCATCAATAAGCCTAGAACAACAAAACCTATCAAATACACCTGTAATTAAATGATTACCAATTTTTAATTAAAATTTTAAGAAAACCCTAAATAAATTTTTAATTAAATGACTATCAATATTTAATTAAAATGATTACCTATATTTAAATTAATAATTATCAATATGTTCATACTTATTCATACACCTTCAATTATTTGATTAATATTAAATAAAAATTTTAATAAAAAGTTTTAAACAATTTTTAGAAAAAAACCTAAATAAACTTAAATAAATCTAATCTAAGATCTTCACCAAAAAACTTAAGCCCACACATAATTCTCATGACACTTTTAGTATTTATAATCAACTCTTCTCTCTAATTAAAACCTAAACTTCTTGTCCCAAAAATGGATCCTAATATAAATCCAAAAAATCGACAATCCATTGATAAATCCATTAATCTCTCTGAACATGCCTAAAAAACTATAATAATTAAATAAAATAAACAATAAAAAAATATAAAAAATAAACCTTTACTTATAATGCAAAGTATATTATAAAGATAATTATACAAATA
>ML794296.1:373794-383991 GCA_009831015.1 Picea engelmannii
CTATCCTAAGTTGTTTTTAAAAAGAACTTCTTGCATCTTGTTGAGAAAGTAGAGACATTGTAATATGGCATTACCATATTACAATGTAATATGGCATTACCATATTACACTGTAATATGGTAATCCCATATTACATTGTAATATGGCATTACCATATTACATTGTAATATGGCATTACCATATTACAATGTAATATGGTATACCATATTACAATGTAATATGGTAATACCATATCTTGTGTATTTATTTATTTTTAAACTTAAAGGACGGGTCGCAATATCGATGATAGTTCATCGGAAACCAATTTTTATTTTCAAAAACCATGGCAATATAGATGAAAGTATATATATATATATACTATAATATTGTTCAATCTAAAAGATCTACACATTTTCTCTAACATCCATCTTTCAGTAGGGATGTCGGCTACACCTGTGGACCTGCACACTTGCTACACTTGTCATCAATGAATTACTTCCTATCTTGCTGAATGCCAAGGCCACCATCCCACTCAGGACAAATCACTATCCTAAGTTTTTTTTAAAAAGAACTTCTTGCATCTTGTTGAGAAAGTAGAGACATTGTAATATGGCATTACCATATTACAATGTAATATGGCATTACCATATTACAATGTAATATGATAATCCCATATTACATTGTAATATGGCATTACCATATTACAATGTAATATGGTAATACCATATTACATTGTAATATGGCATTACCATATTACATTGTAATATGGCATTACCATATTACAATGTAATATGGTATACCATATTACAATGTAATATGGTAATACCATATCTTGTGTATTTTTTTTTTTTTAACTTAAAGGACGGGTCGCAATATCGACAATAGTTTGTCGGAAACCAATTTTTATTTTGAACAACCGTGGCAATAGAGATGAAATTTCGTCACAATTTTCCATGGTTGTTCATCGCACATACAACATCTACGTCGTAAGTTTGGTCTTGACATAAATTTTCGTCGCTATTGCCACACTTTTTCATCACAATTTGCCACAGTTTTGCATCGCACATACAACATATGCATTGTAAGTTTTTGTCTTGGCATAAATTTTCATTGCTATTGCCACGTTTTTGCGTCGCAACTTTCCACAATTTTGTTTACATTGCCACGGTTTTTCGTCATAATTGCAACAAAGTTTCGTCGTAATTTCGACGATGCATAGGGTTAACCCATATTGATGGTGATGATACGTGAAGAGCTAATTTCGTCGATGTTTCCACAAACACTTGGTTCATGGATATAGTGACGAAAAAAAGTCTTGGCTTTCGTGAAAATTGAGATGGATAAGTGTGGCAATAGCAACAAAAAATCGTCGCAAATTTGGTCATATGTACTAGTGCTTGGAATGTGGAAGGTGCATTCGTAAGGATAAAAGACATGACAAAAAATTCATAATGGCCTTCATGAGTTCATAATGTTGTTTTTGAGATATCTGCTTCCTTCATTCTAATATGATGATACCTTGAATGAGGATCCAATTTTGTGAAGTAGATTGCTCCATGTAGTTCATCTAGCAATTCATCAATGAAGGGAATGAGAAACTTATCTTTAATAGTGATCTTGTTGAGCTCTCTATAATTTGAGTACATACGCCATGAGCCTTATTTCTTGAGTACCATTACCATAGGTGCAGAGTACAAACTTTGGCTAGGTCTAATAAAGTCAGCCTCTAACATTTCTTCAACCATACATTCAATTACACTCTTCTGAGTATAAGGGTATATGTAAGGACTGGTGTTAGGAGGAACACTCCCAATAATTAGGTGAATAACATGATCATGATTGTGAGTGGGTGGAACACCTCTGGGAATATCATCAAATACTATGGAATGCTTATCAATGATCTCTTGGAGATCTAGGGGAATAGATGGATTATATGTTTGAATATCTAGTGGTCATAGTTGTACAATTACACCCTAATTCCCCTTATTCAATAATTGTGTCATGCCATTAGAGCTTATCACCTTATTGGGTTTCCTTGTGATACCCCTTAACTCAATGTCCTTTCCTTCAAATGAAAATTTCATGAAAAGTTCTTGAAAATTAAAAGTCATTATTCCCAATGATTGTAACCATTAAACTCGTAGTATGACGTCAACACCACCCATGGGTATAGCAATCATTGGACTATTCATTACATATTACCCCATAGTAAGATTGATCTTATGGAATTTGTATGAGCAATTGATAGTTCCTCCATATGCAATCATTACTTGAAACTCTGGCACTGGATATATAAAGAAATTGAGAGCATTGGCTAATTTATAGTGAATGAAATTATGAGTACTACCAGAATCAATTAGGACTATTACCTTTTTCTTTTTGATATATCCTTCAACCTTGAGGGTTTGAGGAATGCTAATTCTAGCCAATGCATGACATGATATGGTGGGAGTCAACTCTTCAGAAGAAATCTCTTCTACATTTTCATCTTGAGATGGTTCTTATTCTTGTTCTTGTTGTTCTTCCTCTTCGCAATCTATGTAGAATAATTTCTTCTAACCACACTTATGTCCCTTATTATACTTGCTATCACATTTAAAGCATAAACCTTTTGATTTTATTTCCTCCAATTTTTGAGGTGTCAACCTTGTAGGTTGAGGTGATTTAGAAGAAGGAACATTATTCTCTCGATAGATGTTAGGAGTGGTACTTCTAGTAGCCATAGCTGTATTTTTACTTTCAACATTTCTCACCACCCTGAACGCATTCTCCAATGATTTGGATTCCCAAAGGCAAACCTCATGTTGAATGTTATCCTTTAAAGTTCCTATGAATGCATCAATCAGGTGCTCATATGGAATATCCATTACCTTTGTATTCAATCTTTGGAAGTTCTCAATGTGTTCCACAACTGAACCCTTTTGCTTGAGATTTATCAATGATATGAAGAAGGTATTTCTCCTTGTATCCTCATAGTGTGCTATCATTTATTCTATGAAAATTTTCCAAGTGACAAGTGATTTGTGAGAACAAAGCCATCGATACCACACAAATTGATTGGGTTCTAAATATAAAGACGCAATTAGTACCTTTTTTCGTGTGTGGCACATCATGTAGATCAAATAAATTTTCCATTTGGAGTATCCATGTGATTGGATCCTTGCCATCAAACTTCCTCATATCGATCTTAGGAAAGTGGTTGGTCTTCAACCCAAAGTTGGATTTTCTCCAATCTTGATTCATCTTCCTTCTGTCCTCATCATGAACTTCACGTGATACATTTTCACTCTTAGGTGGCCTCTCTATTAACAAATTTTTCAATCCTTCCATGATCTCCCTTTTTAAACCATCCATCTTAGTATACATTATTTCTTCTAACTTAGCTTTAGTTGAATCCATCATCCTTTGTAGTTCAACTTTTGTTACCGCCTTCTTTTGTAAATAATTTATGTCCATGCACATTTCTTAACCTTCATCAAGAGTCAAAGCAATATTGTCTTAAGGATTATTCGGTGTATAAGTTCCCTTTTTTGGTGGCATGTTGGCCAAGTATCACTTTTAAACCTTGATTTTGAGGTGGTTCTGCTAGAGGATCTTTCTTCTGCTATATATCCAAAATTCCGACCCTTTTGGGTCTGAAAATTTCATTTTGTAGTTCTTGAATATTCCTTCTCTGCAATGCCATAGGTTTGATCAAAATTGGACGTGACAAGTGGAAGTTATGGTAACTTCCCCACACCTTGTTGATGTTTGGCCCTTCCAGGAGAGCGTACTTGTAAAGTGTTCCAAGAGTACAATATCTTATATTTGATTCTAAAAATTGCACCATAAATACTACAAAATGTCTATTATCCAATGCAACTAGTCTCACTTAATTTGGATACTCATTGAACAAGATACCACTATTGTACTCAGAACACTTGTTTGAGACTAGTTAATATGACTAGTCAACTAAACAATCATGGATACCAAAACAAGTAATAATATTTGAATTTAAAAAGGCAATTACCTTACTGGTATTTACAGCTTTTAATGGGGCAGCTTCAGACCACCTGGTGAAGTAATCTGTGGTTGTTATGATACACTTATGCTACTGTGAGGATGACGGATTGATTGGACCTATAATATCAAGACCCCACTGCTGAAAAGGGGAGTCTACTGAAACATGTTGCAAAGGGAAGGCTGGTTTCTGTATCCGCCCGAATATTTTTTGACAAATAATACACTTGCGACACAAGGCATGAGCATCTCTAAAAAGTGTAGGCCAGTAATAACCTGCTCTTAATACTTTATGGGCAGTGGTATCCCCACCAAAATGCCCACCAGCTTCTCCTGTGTGCAATTCTAATAAGACCTTTTCTGCTTCATCTTTCTCAAGACAACGCATTAGTACTCCATCAAAATTTTGACGAAACAGAATACCATTAATCAACTGAAAGGAGGCAGATTTCAATCTTAGCGCTCTTCTTTTAGAGGGATCTAGGTGACAGGGGGCTAACCTATGTTCAAGACAGAACTTTATATCATCATACCAAGGACTAACAGGGTTTAGTGCACAACAAATTGAATTTTGGTTGTGTTGTCCTGGGTTTGACGTATCGTTTTCCTCTTGCTGTCCTGTCGCTGAGTCAGCGACTAAATTGCATAGCCCTTGGCCTCTCACTATTTGTGCTAGGGTAATTTCTATGTCATACTCTTGTAAGGAGGTGACCCAGTTCGCCTTCTTTTCGCCTAGTTCTTTCTGCACTAACAGATTTCTGACGGCCGGGTAAGGGACAATAATTTTCATCCTAGGCTTCAAAAGATAAGATCGGAAGTGTTTTACTGCTTTAAAAATAACATAGACTTGCTGATATACTATTGGGTAATTAATTTCTGCGCCTTTGAAGGCTGAGCTCATAAAGGAAATTAGGAATTCATTGTTTTCGACGTTCTTTTGAGTTAGGACAACAACGTAGGAGCGGTCAGAAGCAAATGTGTAGAGAGTGAAGTCTTGCGAAAAGTCGGGGCTCATCAGAGAAGGAGCGTCTATTATGGCCTTTTTTATTGAATTAAAAGCTTGGTTTTCTAAGGGTCCCCAATGATATTGTGCGTCCTTTTTTATTAAATTCTGTAAAGGTCTCACCATTTCTGAAAAACTGGGGACGAATCTCCTGACAAAGTTTATCTGGCCTAAGAAATACTGCATAGACTTTTTTGACGAGGGAGGGGGAAGTTTTGAGATAACTTGAGTCCTTTCAGGATCGATAATCATCCCTTTGCTTGATACAATAAATCCTAAGAGCTTACCTTGTTCTATTGCGAAGATAGATTTTTTAGGATTCAAGGAAATGCCATACTTACGACATCGTTGTAGAACATATCTCAAATGAGCTAGATGATCAGCTTTGTTTTTCGAGAATACAGTGACATCGTCTAGGTAAACTATGACAGATTGATTGATTAAGCCTCGGAAAGCGATGTCCATCGCTCTCTAGAAAGTGGCACCAGCATTAATGAGTCCAAAGGGAATTTTCCTATGAGCGTAGGTACCCCATGGAGTGCGGAAAGTAGTTTTAAGTTGGTCTGGAGGAGACATCAGGACTTGGTTATACGCTGAAAAACTGTCCAATAAGGATAATCTTTCAGAACCAGATACCTATTGAAGGATTTGTTCCATGGGTGGGACAGGGTAGCTGTCTTTATTAGATGCTCGATTAAGGTTTTGGAAATCGACGCATAGTCAGATTTCACCTCTTCTTCCAGACAGGGACCAGATTGGAGACCCATTGTGTGTGCCTAACTGGCAAAATTATCTTAGCATTCAGGAGTTTATTTAATTCTTTTTTGATAGTCGGTTCGAGATTTGGGTGCATTTTTCTTAACTTTTGTTGAAACGACAAGGTTTGGGGTTTCATAGGAATGACGTGTTGTATGATGTTAGGATCGAAGGTTTTTAGGTCATCATATGTCCATGCAAAAACATCTTTGAATTCCTTAAACAATTTAATAAACGCCGCTTTCTCTTGTTCATAACACCCCACCCCTAAATTAATGCACTATGGATTATTATTAGTTCCCAAGTTTACTTTTTCATACGATAAAGAGGAACTATTTGTTTTACAATTGACTGATTTTTTGAATTTGTCTTGAAGATCATAAATTTTTTCTAATCTAACTATAGATTTAGGGATAGAATTTACCATGTCCGATGAAGATTCAGGAGATCTCGGATCTGGTATTACCGTGAAATCGCGAAGATTCTCGTCATGAGTGCATTTGTCGATTACTGCGCCTTGGAAATTTTTTTCCATATGCAGGAAACTAATAATTTGGTGATCGTCGTCAAAGACTCTCCAATTCGTGATGTTGTCGGGAACGGATGGCCTGAAGAACAGTTTGACGAAGAATGCATTCGGGAACAAGCCTTCTGCAGGAAAGAGTTTCGAAGTTACGTTAGCTAACAAATTGGCTTCTGGATTATTCAATCTAGGAATAGAATTTATGTTAAAAGAAGAAAACTTATTCATCAAATATCATCCATCAGATTGGTAGCTTTTAAGATGCGGAGACAAACAGTGGATATAATCTCTTACCTGTCTAACCATGATTTCCGAATCGCCAAAGACAGTGAAATTTTGAATGTTCATATCTAATGCTTTCCTGAGGCCTTGCAATAAAGCCTCATATTTTGTTGTGTTGTTTGTACATTCAAACTCTAACCTGCATGCAATCGGGGTTTTGTTACTTGCTGGATCAATAATAACGCAGCCCGCACTAGCTCCTTCCTTGGAATTTGACCCGTCAAAGTAAAGAGACCATATTTGATTTTTTTCGGGTGCATGAGACCATTGGGTAGAAACTACTGGCTTCATATATGCCATAATCTCGGACTGCTATTCCGGGTTAGTGATAGTGGAAGTCTCGGCCATGAAATTGTTGAAAAAGGTATCCATCCATTGTATTTCCGGTGAATCGGCAGAAGGTGTAAATGGTTCATTGGGATCATTTAAATCTGTCACTGTGAACTTGAGGTGACATTCACGATTTACCTTGATTTTGTTGGGATTTCCATTCTCGGGCAGCCACAAGTGAGACCAATCTGTCGCGAAATAGTCGTGTAGTTGCTCTAACCAGTCTATGCTTAAAAACAAACCATAAACTTCTGGAATATCGACAACAATAATATCAATCACTTGATGAACTTTGGGGTTAGACGATAATCTTATAAACACATTCCTTAATTCACCTATAACCTTAACACTAGTTCGGTCAAGTTGGATGATCTTTAAGGTGGATGGTTCAACTTCAGCATTAATCTTTTGACACACAGACCATGGCATTACATTGGATGATGCTCCTGAGTCTACCATACAATTGTGCACGTTCCTATTAAAGATTTCAAAAGTTAACAAAAATGGAGGGATGTTTCTGCGAGTACTAACGGTGGAAGCTTGTGGATTTTTACTCGCGACCTCTAAAACTGATTTATCTACATTTGTTACATTATTTACAGGAWGGTCTCTCTTCTCRTGAGGATYATAATTGTTCTTAGYGGAGGCCTTCTGAGGAACTTTTGGGTTATTCYGAAAAACTTTGTTACTACTTGGATTAACGTTTTTTCTATTCTCTRCGATATTYTGTAACATTTTTTGTAGCAGAAACGRGAATTTTAATAATTCATAAACATAAATGTTAGCCCTTAAMTTTTTTAGATCTTTAAYTGAATCATAATCTAAGTTTGGGTTTACATGACTCTGTTTAGTCTCAGCTGGTTTACACTGTTTTGGGGGCAAAGTCGTAGTGTTTTCAGAAGAAAGTTTGTTTGTTGTCTTACTCCTAGTATTGTAGGGATGTACTGTCTCGAAATTAGCTTGAAAAATACTATCCAAGAAGTGTCCAAAAATATTTGGAGAAGATTCATCTTCTTCAACTGTCTCTTGTTCAACTACTTCTTCAGGAATCTCATGAGGCATCAAGTTATCCCGGGCTTCTAGAATCGTTTGAATAGCGAATTGCAAGCTTTCTATATTTAAGCCTTCGGTATTTGAATTAGGTCGATTGGTGGGAAAAGGCTTCCTAAACGGGGGTTTGTAAGGCCCTTTGCTCGAAGAAGCTTCTTCGGCCATCCTTTTCAAATCTATAACTTGATTTGACAGTTTTTGAACGACTTTTGTTAAGTTTTCTAAATCTGAGCTTTCAGGTTGTGTTTTATTTTGGGCAGGTCTAGGGAGGATTTCGATTTTCTTTTTGGAAGATGAACTAGTCTCTATTTCGTTACTAGTAGTGTCTTTTAAGCTGAGGATGTCTTTCTCAATCTGACTGGCCTCTTCAAAGGCCTCTAACAACATGGCTTTCTTGGATCTCTTTACCCAAATGGCTATACTTTGATGTAAGTCTTTCATATAATATGCTATGATAAGATTCTCACCAGGCATCGAATCCGTAGGGATTCGGTTCTTTAGTGTTAAGAATCTTTGGTTAAAGTCTTTGATTTTCTCTTTAGGGTTCATTCTTAAACTAGAAATCTCCATGACTAGAACTTCTGGGGACTTATCGTCTTCAAACTTCTCAATAAAGAAGGATTCAAACTTCTCCCATGACACGATGGTATGGGGCTACTGGGCAAAGTACCAGGTAGAGGTGTTGCCCTCAAAAGTATAGGGGAACAATCTATAGAATACGTCTTCATGCTCGACATTACGAAGTCTAATGGCTAACATAAACTTTTTGATGTGATCTTCGGCAATCTGTTTAGAGTCTGGGTCAAACTTGGGGTGCCACTTCTTCGGATGTTTGGGCAAGGGATGCTGAGGCCTGGGTACAGCTACTACATCTTGGTCGAGCCAGTGTCTCGCAAGATTGTTCTAGTTGGCCATTGGTGTGGGTGGTGTCGAAGGATGGGATGAAGAACTGCCTTTGTCAGAGGATTCTTCTCCAAAAGAAGAAGGGGATAATGGAGGTGGTGAGGGTTGTATACCAGATCCTCCTGCTACAGGAATGAGGATTGGATCTATAGGGTTTAAGGTGAGGTTAGTGCCTCCAATTTGTTCTCTGATATCAGAGAAATATAAGGGTTGGTCCAAAGGTCGATTTGGTTGTCTTAAATGGGCGAAGGCACTATGTGTTCTTATGAGAGATTGGTGGACAATCTCTTGTACGTCACCACCTGTAGGATTTGGGGTTACTGGTTCAACTGTGATCCGTAGATCGTTGTTTGATGTGGTTTTTGTTTGAGGGACGATGTTTTCATTTGAATGAATTCTTGTCACTATAGGTGAGCGGTTGGGTGGTGGAGGAGTCTTACAACCGCCTTGTGCCATAAATAATTTTCAGGCCCTCCTTATAGCGCCATTTGTTGATGGGGGAAATTGATCGCTCATCAATTGGAGGAGTGAATTCGGTCCGATGTTGTCTAAATAACCCAAGCCGTTTGGATTAATCCACTCCGACGAGTTTGGTGGCTCTGTTGGCCGATCTAAGTCCTAGGAAAGTGAAAAAACTAAGCTAAAGAAACTAATCTAAGTAAAAAAAACAGTTATTGCAACCTATATACAATCTAATATATATATACAGTTTTACTGGCTAACAGAATAATAGTTCTACTTATTAAATATATAGTGCGTAGATATATTTATATTTCTATTATATGTACAGTATTCACAAATTGCAAATTTTTAATCAAAAACTTGCGAAAATCATGTATGAATTGACAACAAAAGATATTGTTCAGTATTTTTTATTTTTTATAACTTTTATAAAAAAGAAATGAAATGATAGCTATCTAATTAAGCAATAAACATAACAATTTGTATTGTGTATTTAAACTACAGAGAATTCTTATATTAATTGACTATTAAAATGAAAAATAACAAACTAACCTGAAATTATCATCTCCTACTCGTCCTGTACATAGCATGTGCGTCCACTGTTTGATGAGGCCAACCCACACCAGATTTTCCAATACTTCGTGTAAACACGAAGCAACAATGCTCTTGAATGCTAACGACAGAACATGTAAAGGATGTAGCAACAACGATTTTATAATTTACAAATGATTACATTAAGATAAATCTCACTGCAAAGATTTGTATACAACTGCTTATTTAATAAAAAAGATTAACCCTCTGTTCATTAAATTGAAACGGGGTAATTGTTGTATGTAAAATGAGAGACATCAAATATGGACACTATTTAAATCCCATCACATCAACCTGTAACAAATTATGATATCTAAAG
>ML794297.1:0-80460 GCA_009831015.1 Picea engelmannii
TATAGATAAGGGTCTCGTGGGTAACCAATAAGATCAATAACTATCATATAACCACTTGTCTTTTGAGTTTCTTTTAAACATGATGGTTACTAATACTAGTATCTTTCCAACTCTTTTGCTAGATTTAGAATCATTTACAAGAGAGCATGGTTATCTGATAGACGCTTTGGAATGATTACTTTATCCAATGGATTTGAACTGGTTATAATGCCAACTTACAACCGCAAGACCTAGGGCATAGTCATAGGGAAAACATAGAATGTTATGTATGGCAATTTGCCAATAAATCATAGCTCGGAGAGCATTTACCCTAGTACAAGCATTCTTTCTTATGCTTAACCAGAGGGGTATGATTCTTAATTTTTTTGTAACTGGATGATAAAGAACTCTTAAAAACAAGATAAGATACTGATATCTTGTCTGTAGATGGATAAGATAAGATAATTTACCAATATATTGTCTCTAGATCAATGTTATCAGAACTGGACCGGTCGACCCCAAAAATGTGAACCGGACCGGAACTAGAAAAAAACCCGACCAAAAAACCAGTCAATCAAAAAATACATAAAATATCCAAATTAAAAAAAAAAAACATATATATTCATGTGCATCCATATGAATCCAAACCATTATACACAAATATGCAAAATTTCTCATGTATATAGCAAGTAAGGGTGCATATAACCGCCCAAAGGGGTTGGAT
The DNA here is from genome assembly GCA_009831015.1 of Picea engelmannii. Classification (NCBI taxonomy): domain Eukaryota; kingdom Viridiplantae; phylum Streptophyta; class Pinopsida; order Pinales; family Pinaceae; genus Picea; species Picea engelmannii. The sequence goes on from ML794297.1 coordinate 704, forward strand.
CCAATGGTGGAAAGCGAGGAGTTTTTCACCGTTGGGCAAGGTTCAATTCTCGTGAGGGCTTTACCTGGAGCCATGGGGGCACCTTGAGGTAGTGGTCGAACGTGTGGTTGCACCCGGAGATACTATATTAAAAATGGTATCGTGACCCGTGCACACATAAGTGGATCAAAACCCATCCCCATGTCCTTCAAATTTCAAGTCCCCGAGGTGTAGGACAGTCAGTGACGGAGTGTGTTGTTAAGGTATTCTGTGATGTTAAAGTCACCGGTTCGAAATCTGCGGGGACAAAAAATCCAGCCATGTTAAGGGTTGGTGTGGCTCATGCCGGGTGCGATCCCCGGGTGATTTTGACGGCTTAGATGCCCCTGAGTCGCGGTTTCTTAGCCACAGGTTAGTCCCACATGTCACAGACAAACTAACAAAAAAAAAAGGGTGCATATAACCAAAATAACACCAAGTGCAATCCATCTCTGAACCAAAATACATCAACACAGAGTCTCTAAATGGCCTCTAGAGTTCAAAAAAAATCATGCTACAACAAAAAACTACATATCATCAAAATCATTGCCTATATTACAATCCTCATCATTAGTGTCATCCTCTAAACATTAAAATAAGATAGAAAAAGCTTAACATGCCTAATAAGTGATTTTACTTGAGTGAAGGGTATATTTTTACTAGGGTCATGACAGAAGAGTTCAACAATCAATGGCACCAACATTGAGGTACATAGAGGGCTTGGTGCTCTTGACTAAATGCCAGTTCCATACCCTCATACATGATAGAATCCACTGGAAACGTTGCAATCCTGCCATTCTTGAAATCCTGAAAACCATTAAGTCTGCTGAATTTTGAATGGGACCTAAAATTCTGCTTTTTCCATATGAAGTCCAATGAGGTTGGAACCACTCTCAAACTTCCGACACTCCTGAACCATTTTGGTGGTAGGCTCCCACAACATCTCAAAAGTATGAACAAACTCATCAACAGTCCTGGAAAATTGAACATAGAAATCTGATAAAAGTAGAAGTCGTTATGGTGATTAGGTGCTGTGGCCTTTACATAGTTATTTTGGGCATTCAACACTTTGACAGTGGTTGACCGGAATAAGTTAAAATATCTTGCTATGAAGGATGTTGGCTTACATCATTCTTCCATTTGTCATGTGTCCTTTAACCAACATTGGCCCACTTTAAATGTGCTCAGCCAGTTTGAATTGCATTAAAATTGACTTTGTAGGCTCCATACTCGTTAGTATTTTCTCCCATTTGTTCTGTGGTGATGATCAGAACTTCTTTTGAACTTATTCACGACCTTTTCACTTCTTTGTAGACATTTTATTGTGTCACGTGTGTCATACTTATTAGTTTTTTCTCCCATTTGTTAGGTTGTAATGATCAAGACTGACTTTTGAACGTATTTATGACCTTTTCATTTCTTTCTGGACAGGTTATTGTTTGTTTACTTGCTCTTGTTTTTCTGCGAAATTAGGCCTAGTTTGACCATTTTTGACATAAACTCGACATAAACATGTTGTGCAGAAACCATTTCAGCGGTTGCTTCAAAAACAGCAAGGTGATAGATCTATGTGGGAATACCCATTTGCTATAGCTGGTGTAAACATAACATTCATGCTTATTCAAATGCTTGATCTTCGATCGGGTTTGTATTCTTTTTGCTTAATCACATTTTCTTCAAAGTAATGCTTGATTTTTCAAGTATGAACCCTGTATCTGTTTCGAATTTTTTCATAAGCTGTTTGGTATTGATTGAATCTTTCTTATAGTACACTGTTTTTTTTGAACTGTTCTTCCAAAAATATGCCTTTATGTACTGTAAATTTTGCTTGTCATATGCCTGATATGTGTCATCATGTGAACAACAAACATTTGCATGGCAGCTTTTCATTTAGTAAATCGGAATTCATAATTGATCCTTCTGTTTTGAATTTGAGCAAAACTTTGGATTGCCTAGCTTAACAGATTGACAATGTCTGCAGCAAAGCCTAGCACTATTGCAGGAGCTGTATTCTTGAAGATGCTATCAGGTATATCTTCTTAAAAGTCTCCTTGTCATTTCTCAATGTATTTTATCTGTAGCGGAGTTAGTTCTTCAGAAATGAGTTTATTGCCACAATATAATTTAATATTGATGTAAATGCTTTAGGTGTAGATAATATATGATCTTATCCCGAGTTGAGATTATGTTAATGTGAAGGTGTTCTTGTTAGTGATTGGAAGCTTTGGAACTCACAGATTTTGTGATTCTAAAGAAACTACCTGATTGCTTGAAGTTTGTTTACAGGAGATGAGTGGGCATTTGATTTTCTTTACTGTATCGCATTTGAAGTGATGGATGCACAATGGCTTGCAATGCGTGCTTCTTATATGGACTTCAATGTAATATAGAATCTTGTCTTCTGGTTTTCTCATTTTATTTGTTGGACACAAATTGATTCTGTGAGCCGTTTTTTTGGTCTTTTTTGAAATGCTATGAAGAATCTAGTATTCTTTTCTGATGACCGAACTACATGGTCTTCCAGGCTGTTTTAAAGTCCACTCGTGCTCAGCTAGAGAAAGAGTTGCTGATAGAGGAAATTTCACGTATTGAAGACTTGCCAGCCTATGGTTTGCTATGTCAATAGAAACACCTGGTTTCCAACTATTACAAAGTGTGGAGCTTGCCAGCCCTATTAAAATTTAACCTAGCCATCACTGTTTTTCTGGCAGGGGGAAATGAGGATTTACTATAAGAAGCTGTCTAGAAAAATATGGCACATCAAGATGCGTCTGTAAATCTTCATCTGTCCTTGTCTTGTTCAAGATTCCTCAAGTGGAGCAGTACCCTAAGAAAAAATATTCTCCTAGGAGCTCTAGCTTTCGATCCTCTAGAGTTTCTGTCTGATGTGAATGATGGATCCTTTTTTTTTGTTGTAGTTGATAACCTTTCTGGATGAAGATTTCAGGCAACAGTGATCCCATGAAAGCGTAAGATTGAATTGGCTATAACTATTCACTCTATATGTTGTTCTGCAAGTGTGTGATAGTCTTTGAAACCATATTCTTGTTAGTATATGCGACTGAATGAAAGGCTTGCTGGAAACGATATTGAGTTTGGGCATGCTATGTTTCTTCCTGTTCAATGCTTGAAAAACATCTCTCTAAAGCTGGAGTCAGAAATGAAGCATATTTAAATGTTGTGTCATGGTTGACTTATTATAGTCCAGAGAGGAAGTAGCTATAATCGGTTTGTCTTACTATTTTGGTTTGCTCAAAGCTGACATTTCTTAATCATCTATCAAGTTAATCCCCCTTTATTTGCTTATACTGTCCTGGTAGCAAGAGTAAAAGCACAATATACATCCTTTCACTTGTACCCACATTTTGACACATTTAGGTGTCAGTAAACGGAACACACATTTTGACACTTCGGGTGTTAGTAAACAGAACACACATTTTACAAGATGAGGACTGTTAAAATGAAATCCAAGACAATTGGCATTGTCAACTGCAGGGCTTGGGAACCCTTGGAGGGTTTTGTACGTGGTTGGCAAACAAGGGCCTTGATTGTGCCCCAAAGGGGTTGTATCCAATGGTGAAGAGTGAGGAGTTTTTCACCATTGGGCAAGTTTCAATTCCCATGAGGGCTTTTCCTAGAGCCCTGGGGTCACCTTGAGGTAGTGGTTGAACGTGTGGTTGCACCCATAGTGATTATATTAAATGGTCTTCTGACCTGTGCATATATAAGTGGATCAAAGCCCACCCCCATGTCCTTCAAATATTTGTGTCGAGGGGCAATAGCTCAATTGTGGGGAGGTAGGTCTTGCACTCTTCCCACCTAGGTTCAAATCCCTAATAAGACTTGTCCCGTTGTGATAAGGCTACAAGGGTAGGCGCCCCCTCGTGAGTGGGACCCCCAAAAGACAGGTGTGTCCTCAGATGTCTCGGCCCTTGCTATGTCGCAAGTTATTCATATATCTGGCTTGCTGGCTGTTGGATATACTCTTGGGTTATAGTGGCAGGCAGTTGGTTTGATATCGGGCCTAGCCCAGGTCACTCTAACCAGTTAACAATTCCCATGGTTATAAAAAAAACAAGGGCCTTGATTGCAATGAAAGGACAATAAAGTGCCTAGTTTTAACCAAACTGAACTCCAATCCTTTCAGCCTTTTCTTTTAGCTTCCTATTATGACATGATAATGTGCTTACGGGCGAGGGCCAAATTTAAAATTCCTTTAAGCCTTGCAAACTATGATGCTTCTAAGGCTAAAACTAGAATTATCAGACAATGGAGGTAAGTCAGCTAGAACTGAACCTTAAACTTTTTTGTCTCAATCTTTTTTTATAGTCTTTTAAAGGTCTCTTCTGTGCTAAATCAGTTAACACATTGAAATTCAAATAATTCATAATTCATAAATATTATTCTTTTCTTGTAACGGTCTAGAGCAGGGAATGCTCTTCACAGTGCACACCCTAATTCTATCTCTTCGAATATGTCTAATCCTAATTTAAAATTAAATTCTATATTATAAATACAGCACTATCTTGGACCTTACAAGGAGGACTTTACAAGGATTCAGGGTAATGCAACTTCAGTTCAAGAACAAAGTGAATTTATGAAAAATTCAAAACAAATGATGAAATTAGATGGTTCATTGTGCTTTAGCGTTAGTCAAATGTCTATACTATTTCCCAAAGTCTGCCAAAATTCCTTTGTTATAGTTCGAAGTTAAAATCCCATTTTAATTTGAAAAAGGTTGATATTTAAAGGTCCTCGTGCAGTTGCACACATTTTAGTTAAATCTCTGTACCATTTCCCAAATTTTAGTTAAATCTCTGTACTATTTTCCAAAGTTGTGGCCAAAATGCCTTTGTTATAGTTAATATTAAAATTGCATTTGAATTTGAAAGAGTTCTATATTTAAAGATCATTAAACCTTAATTAGTTGCACACTTTTGCACATGTATTTTTGGAACGCTGCATAACCCCATTGAGAAGCATTCTTGTGCAGGATTGTGGTGCACAGCTTATACAATTTTCAGGGTCAAACTTGTCAATTCTTTAAAAAGTTCTCCCTTGTACTTGCTTAGATGACAATTAAGTGGTTAGTTTAACAAATTTATTATCAATTAAATTAGATTTCTGCATCTAATTAATTCATTCTAATACTAACTGAGAATAAATTATAAATATTTCAGCCATTTTTCACTAAATCAACTAACAAAAAGATCGTTCATATCAATCTTTTTAGTTGGAAAATATGACTTGAAGGATAAAGCTATAGTATTTACCCAATCTTTTTAATTGGGAAATGTGTTTCTTTCATAAAGGAAAAAAGTTTTATATTGATATTTCTAATGAAAAATCGAAGTATACATCGACCAAGCTTCCAGTGTTCAAGACTCGAACAGCCATTGTCCTATCAGAAATCTATTAGGTATAGACTTCCAAAATCAGACTTAGATCTTTCAGACAAGTACCCCATAGTGTCAAACAGACTAGATATAGACATATTAGTCTTCCAGTGGTTGCAGATTAAACATTGAAAAACAAGGTCATAGAGACCAAACAGAAACTGCCAACAAACTCAACCACAGAGCCTCATAGGACTGAAACCAAGTTTTCAGACAGGAGGTCACTACCCCTTAATACACGTGACAGCAAATAACCTTCCTGCAATGAGAGAGCATCTTTTGAAGTGGTGTGGGCTTTTGTGTTGAATTCATTGTAGATGTGGGAAAAGGAGATGTAAAGAAAATGAGACTTTACCTCCACAATTTTTTGAATAATAGGTCCTAGGGCTAGATTAGAAATCTGGCATTCACTGTTTGCCCAATCAATAAGCAGTTTGGAGTCTTCCTAGCACTTGAAGCTTCTTGATCCTTTTACCTGTAGCTGTTTTAAGAAGTAGCCACATGGCAAGAAGTTTAGCTCTATTGTTGGATCCAGGACTTGCTCCATATTTTAAAGAAATAAAATGCATGGAAAAAATGTGAACAATCACCCTAGCCCCATATTTACCTGGGGTGTTTTGACAAGGACCATCAAAGAACCCCCAAGCAAAAGAAGTATTTATCACAGGATGCATTAAAGATCTGGGCAATTTTGAAGGAGGGGCCTTCCAGTGTTCCCTGTAAGACAATTTGATAGAATGTGCCATTTGTGCAATATTTAATGGAATATCTCGGAAGAACATCTTGTTTCTAGATAGCCAGAGGCTCCACAAGAAAAAGTAGGGAAGAGCTTTGTGCTCTAAAACAAACTCATCAGAAATCCAAGAATGAGAGGAGCCCAACAAAGTTCCTTTGATCCAGTCTACTGAATAGTTAATTAGCAATAAAACGTACCTCCAGACAGATTGAGAGAAATAGTAATTTACAAAGAAGTGATCTGCTGATTCACAATCCTGCTTACACAAGCCATCTATTGGGAGCATTTGAACTCTTTTTTTGATCATTGTCCTAGGTGAGGACTTTATTTGGAAGGACTAGCCACAAGAAACGCCTAGATTTTAAAGGGTTTTTCTAGCTTCTGCATTAGGGCCCATCACCAAGCCTTACCATTTCTTAGATCTGCCTCAGGCTGATTCTCCATCAAAACTACATATCTGAACTTAGTAGTAAGGGTACCTTGGGTTTTGTTCCTTGACCATTTTAGTTCATTGCTTTGGTCCTAGAGAACAATTGCATTATGCTCAATCTGGGAGATGTAGATAGGCCATTCTTTTGCAAGGTTTCTAGGTAGATTAAAATCTTTAACCGAGAGCCAATCCTAGAATCAACAATTAGCCCTCATATGCTTGGAAGAATCAATGAGCTTGTACAAACCCTTGGAGTGAAGGTTCTCCAATAAGGGAGGAGATAATCTACAAGGCCAGAGCATCCTATCCAAGGGTCCTCACCTAACTCAGTTCTATCGCCTCTTCCAACCAGCCAAGTTACCAAGGAGCCAAGAATATGGACCATTTTAATAGTCCTTTCTAGACATTTGAGGCACCCTTGAAAGATTTTGGGTCTAGTCTTATCCAATCTTCAACAGTCATGCCTTCCAGGTACTTCTTTGTTACAATTTCTCATAGGCTATCAGTGAATAAGAGCTTCCAAAGACTTTTTGTAACGAGGGCTTGACTAAAAATGTAAGTATTTTTTAGGCCCTAGCCCCTTGCATCTTTTGGCCTTGTGAGCTTGGACCATTTTACCAAAGGAGTGCCTTTCTTTTCCTCTTGCCAGACCAGATAAAGCTAAAGCACTTTTTCTTTATCTTGTCCAAAATTCAATTAGGAACATGTGCAATTGAAAACCAATAGACATGGATACTTTCAAGGACGATTTTAACTAGAACCAACTTGCCACCTCTTGAGAGCCATCTATTTCACCAACAAGAAACTTTGACTTTCTATCTTCAAATACAAGCACAACTAGTCCACATATCTATAGTCATTTCGTTTTAATTGAAAGCCGAGGTATTTGAACCCAAGATCCAAAGGACCTTAAAACAAAGGAGAGATTTGAGTGAGTTGTTTTAGATTTTCTTAACTTTTCAGAGCAATAGGATTACCCGTGTATTTAGATTTTCTTTTAACATTCAATAACCACATACTGAAATATATAAGCAACAAATAAACAAACACAAAGAGACACAAGAGTTATCATGGGAAAACCCCAAACCAGGGGAAAAACCCAACCAACCTTAGATAGATTTCTTCTGATAATACAATCAAACCATGATCAAGCTCTTCTTCACAAGAGTAAACAAATAATGAATAACCCCTGATACAAGACTAGCACACCAACAAAGGTAGAGCACCAATAGCTACAACAACAACATCATACAAAACCAACACACCTCTTCCTAGAGATAGCGCACAAGAGAAACCACCACCAAGAATGACCAAGAACTCCAGTTGTTGTAGAGTTGCGTCTTCTCCTTGCCTCAGACTAATGCCTTCTTCTTGAGTGAAAGATGAGTGAGTGAGTGTGTCCAAATGAGCAAGACGTCTTCTTATTTATAGTCTTCAAGTCACTTTAGTTGGGGCCTTCTTCTCTGGGAAATTCTATTTCCCCTTTATCTTTTCTTGTGGGATGACTTCTCTTCCTGGAGGTTCTATTTCCGCTTTATTCTTTTCCCGTGGGCCGACTTCTCTTCCGGGGTGTTCTTCCACTGTTCATTGGTCTTCCTTTGACTTCTGGAGTCTATTCTCTTCTAAAAAAGGTTGTCTAGGAGGAAAATACCTCCCATAGCTACCAAAACATCAACACTCCCTCTTAGCTAGGGAGGTATTCTACCAAGATGTTTTCTTCTAGTAATCCAGTGACTACTACTATAGTCTAATGACTATACTGCAATCATCTAGTAGCCCCAAGACTACCACCATGCCATCAATAGCTAAAAAAATTCTGCCATAGTCTCTATGACTCTGTTGCAATCAACTAGTAGCACACAATTACTACCATGCTGTCCAATAATACAAAACTACCGCCATAGTCTTCACGACTATGTAGCAATCAACTAGTAGCACATAGCTACTACCATGCTGTCCAATAGTACGAAACCACTGCCATAGTCTTCACGACTTGTAGCGATCAACTAGTAGCACACAACTACTAACATGCTGTCTAGTAGTACAAAACTACAACCAATGTTCATGACTATGCAACAATCAACTAGTAGCACACAACTACTACCATTTTGTCAAGTAGTAAAAAACTACCGCCATAGTCTTCACGACTATGTAGCAATCAACTAGTAGCACACAACTACTACCATGCTGTCCAGTAGTACAAAACTACCGCCATAGTTTTCACGACTATGTAGCAATCAACTAGTAGCACACAACTACTACCATGCTGTCTAGTAGTACAAAACTACTACCATAGTCTCCACGACTATGCTATGATGTTTCTACCCTCCTAATAGTCTTATTCACACCCATCCACTGGGCAAGACTTTGACCATAGCCCTAAGGCTACGCCATGGTCCAAGACCATGCTACAAGTTTCGTTCACACCTAGCCACTTCACATGGCGTAGGCAAGACTTGTGCCAGACTACACATTACTCCCTCAGTCACTACACATCACTGATATGGGAAACCCTTATTAAAGGTGGAGCCTGCTAGAGGAGAAACAACACACCTCCCTCTCAACGAGGGTGGACATTCTGCATCATGCCAAGCTTGTCTCTGAAGTACTCATACTTCACTCTAAACCGAGGCTCGGTGAGAATGTCCGCTATCTGCTCATCTATGGATATGTACCAGAGCTCCATTGCTCCTTTTTGTACCATGTATCAGATGTAATGATATTTGATCTCTATATGCTTTGACTTGTCATGGAAGATTGGATTCTTTGAAAGCTTCACACAACTTTGATTATCACAATATATCACAGTTGGCTCCAACTCTAGATCAAATAACCTTGCAAGCAACTTTCGAAGCCACACTGCTTTATGACTTGCAACACTGGCTGCAATTTATTCTGTCTTTGCTGTACTGAGTGCCACTGACGTTTGTTTTCTGCTCGACCATGAGATCATAGCCAATCTCAAATCGAAGCAACATCCGGATGTGCTTTCCACTCCCCGCCTAGTCGGAGTCTGTATAAGCTTGCAACTTTACTTCACTGTTCGAGACATATCTAAGTCCATATCCAACCGTACCATGCAGGGACCTCAACACATGTTTTGCTGCTATCCAATGTACATGTCTAGGCTCAACCATGTACCGACTCTGCTTCAGAAGTTGTTGTTTGGGTTATTTGGTCTCAAACTAGAGGAGACCTGCATTTGGTGTGACAACCAGAGTTGTATGAAGTTTTCAGAGAATCCGGTGTTCCATGACAGGTCGAAGCATATCGAGATCAAATATCACTATATAAGAGATATGGTGCAGAGGGGAACAATGAAGCTCTAGTACATGACTACCGAGGAGCAGGTTGCAGACGTGTTGACCAAGCCACTGTCGAGGACGAACTTTGAGTACTTCAGGGACAAGCTTGGCATGGTCTCGTGAGTGTTCTCATCTAGCATGAAAAACGACTGGCACTGAGACAAGTGGAACTCATCTAACATGAAAAAGGGCTCACACTAGGTGTTCTCATCCAACATGAAAAAGGGTTGGTACTAAGTGTTCTTATCTAGCATGAAAAATAGCTGGCACTGAGACAAGTGGTACTCATCCAACATGAAAAAGGGTTGGCACTGAGTGTTCTCATCCAGCATGAAAAAGGGTTGGCACTGAGTGTTCTCATCTAGCATGAAAAAGGGTTGGTACTGAGACAGGTGGAACTCATCCAACATGAAAAAGGGCTGGCACTGAGACATGTGGAACTCATCCAACATGAAAAATGGCTAGCACTAAGTGTTCTCAGCCAACATGAAAAAGGGTTGGCACTGAGACAAGTGGAACTTATCCAACATGAAAAATGGCTGGCGCTGAGACATGTGGAACTCATACAGCATGAAAAAGGGCTGGCGCTGAGACATGTGGAACTCATCCAACATGAAAAAGGGCTGGCACTGAGTGTTCTCATCCAACATGAAAAAGGGCTGGCACTGAGATAGGTGGAACTCATTCAACATGAAAAAGGGATGGCACCGAGTGTTCTCATCCAACATGAAAAGTGGCTGGCACTGAGACATGTGGAACCCATCCAACATGAAAAAGAGTCAACACTGAGTGTTCTCATCCAACATGAAAAAAGCGCTGGCACCGAGACAAGTGGATCTCATCCAACATAAAAAAGGGTTGGCACTGAGACTGAAGATACACATGATGAGGTACAAATGTATTGCGAAGTAATGAATGTTGAAGCTATTTGATAGCTACCCACATGTAATCTTTAGAGGTAATCTTGGCATAATGTAGAATGTCTCCCTCGCTGAGAGGGAGTATTGAAGTTAGAAGCATCGGACAAACATTCTCCAGAGTGGTCACGCTGATTCGACTGAGGAGAATGGCCCAGACACAGTCTTATGGACTCGAGGTGCAGAGTGTCTCCCTCGTTGAGAGGGAGTGTTGATGTTTGGAGAAGACATTCTCCTAGATTAATAATTAATAATATGATTATTAATTATTAAACAATATTATTAATGTAATAATATATTTATATAAGGTATAAATATATATCATAAATCATTTTTGTGATGAATGTTCCATATATATCTATTATCCAAGGGATGCATCATTTCATGGATGGTTACCATATGTTCTATATATATGGAACACTCATCATTGTAATAATAAATATTCACATACAATATCATCTCTTGTGAAAATTCAACATTCACTGCAAAACATATGCCCGATCTGGTGTTAACCAGGTACATCAAGGATCCAATCATCGGTCAATACATCGTGGGATCGACCAAATATGAAGATGAATCGCTCAAGAGCTTCAAATTCGTAACCATAGGTGTGGCCATGGACTTGCAGTCCATCATCCCGAATCTCTGTAGGATCTCAACTGTATATTTTCCTTGGCTAAGGAAAATCTCATCTATTTTTTGCCACACCTCCAATCCCAAGAAATAGTGCATTAGACCTAGATTCTTTATTTTAAATTTTGAAGTGAGCTCCCTCTTGCACCCATTTATGAGCTTCTCATCCCCTGTAAGAAACATGTCGTCCACATATAGGACCAAAATCAATGGGCAACAATCTTCAACATTGTAGTAAAGGTTGGGATCTACATCACTCTTGGTAAACCCCAAGCTCATCATATAGCTGTCTATTCTGACATACCATGCCTTGGGTGCCTACTTAAGCCCGTACAAAGCTTTCTTCAATCTATAGACATGGGACTCCTTCTCATGGATTACAAAACCTTGTGGTTGCTCTATGTACACTTCTTCAATTACACCATTCAAGAAGACAATCTTGACATCCATCTAGTGTAATTTCCATCGCATGACGGAAGCAATAACAATAATAGATCTGTTGGAAGTATACTTTGCTACTAGAGAAAATGTTTCGTCATAATCTTCTCCCTCTTTTTGGGAGAATCCTCTAGCCATAAATCTCGCTTTGTACTTCTCTATGCTGCCATCTGCAACATGCTTGATCTTGTAGATCCACTTGGAAGTCATTACTGACTTCCCTTATGGTCTTAGAACAACTTCCCACACGTCATTCTTCATGATGGACAAATACTCTTCCATCATGGCATCCTTCCACACTTGTTGCTTAACAACTTCCTGAAAAGTGGAAGGTTATGATTCAATGATTTCACTCATCAACGCCACATAGTTGGAAAACTTGTGTGGTCTCTTTCTCTCTCTAAAAGAGCCTCTGGGAGTTGCATGTCCTTCAACTTCCTACAAAGTGTTCCAGAGCCATGCTGGTCTCTTCCAGGTAACTGTAGCTTCTCTGGGTGGATCTACAGGTCTCTCTGACTTTACTGTCTCATTCTGATATTCTAGAATGTGTTATTATGAAGTAGAGTCAACTATTACTGAATCCCTTGGAGCTTTCCTCTCTCTGTCCTCATCCATGTGAGACTCCCTAGATTTTTTGAAAGCTGCTTCTTCATCAAATGTAACATCCCTACTGATCTCAATTTGCCTTTGTCAGAGGATGTATATTCTGTAATCCTTCGAAGTCTCACTGTATCCAATGAAGCTGCCATTCTTTCCTGAAGTGTCCAACTTCGTTCTCTTTTCCTTGGGAACATGTATGTACACTGGACAACCAAATATTCTCAAGTGGTTGACTTCTGGCTTCTTTCCGATGAATACTTCTTCTGGTGTCTTGTTTCCCAATATCTTATGAGGACTTTTATTCTGGACATATATGACTATACTAGATGCTTCTGCCCATAGGTGCATGGGTAAGTTCTGGTCATGGATCTTCACTTTAACTGCTTCTACAATCGATTTGTTCTTTCTTTTCGTTGGGGGTTTTAGGGAGTTGTCCACTCCGTCTTAATCCTTGCTTCTTTACAAAAGTCTTTAAATTCATTTGAGGTGTATTCACCTCCATTATCCGACCTTAAGATTTTAATCTTACTTCCAGAGATATTTTCCACCAAAGCCTTGAATTCTTGAAACTTGGTAAAACCTTCATCTTTTGCTTTCAAGAAATAGATCCATGTCTTACGTGATTAATCATCAATGAAAATGACATAGGACAAAAAATTACCTAGAGAAGGTACTGTCATTTGTCCACATACATCTAAATGTATGATATCCAAGATCCCCTTGGATCTGTTGTCATTGCTTGAAAAGCTTCCCTTGGCATTCTTGCCAGGTGCACATCCTTTGCAAACTCCATCATGTTATACCTGCATATTTGGTAGACCTGTAACCATGTTGCTCAGAACTGGTATCACTTTGTAATTTAGGTGAGAAAGTCTTCGATGCCATAGTTCATTAGAGCTAGCACTGTTGTGTATAAGGGCTTGTTCTTGGTGTCCTTTCAATTTGTACAATCCTCCCTCTCGGACACCAATCATGGTAGAAAAATCTATGCTTGAACTCTTGGGCCATAGAAGAACTTGGCCATCCACAAAAGCTACCATGAAACCTTTATCTTCTAAAGAAAAAATAGAAGAAGATTCTTCTTCAAGCCTTGTACGAACAACACATCTTTAATTGAGATAGAATTGGTTGAGTCAAGTTGGTTGGAGGCTTCTCCTACTCTGAATGCGTGCCTTGAATCATCCCCAAGCTCCATCTGAAGGGATGAACTCTTCTCAATCAATTTCGTAAGGGAACTTCTGAACTCGATCATGTGCTTGGAAGCACCACTATCCACGAGCCAAATATCACTTCCTTGAGTGATAGTACAGTGAGGGTTGAGACAAATACATACTTTTCATCCTTTGCTTCCTCTGTCTTCTTTTGGGATGTGGACTCTTACCTATATGCTACATGAGCTTTATGTTTTCTCTTTCCTTTCCCATGAGGACATTGAAAGGCATAATGTCCCAACTTCTTGCAATTGTAACATATAATTTTTGATACATCCTTCTTGTGGTCGGATCTTCTAGCCTTCTTTGGACTGGATTTCTCCTTTCTTTCCTTTTCTTCACATGAGCAACAAGAGCTTGGTTTTCTTCATCGTTTGTCTTATGTGATTTGGATATCAATCTAGATTCTTCTTGGGTACAATCTGTCCACAACTTGTCAAACTTGAGAAATATTCTTCTTGCGCAAATTCCTTAAACAAATGGGTCCCAAGAAGAAGGAAAGCCATTAAGAGTAGTGGTCACAAGCTCTGAATCGTCCATTGAATCTCTAATAACTGCTCACTGGTCCTTGATCTATGAAATCCTCATGAAGTAACTGGAAACCGTTTTTGACTTGTTCATCATCACGTTTATGAGTTGAGGCCTTAGGGTTAGCTTCATGCTGGTGTTATTTCTTTCATATAGTCTGGTTAAGGCATCAAACATCTCCTTTTGTGTCTTCAATTATGATACATTGGGTATCAAGTGATCTTTGATTGAATTTGTCAAGATCCTCTTGGCCTTGATTTCATTCTTCTTGAACTTTTTCTTGGCATTTGCTTCTTCTGGTTCTAGGAGAATTTGTTTGACATGATCCAAAAACTCATTCTCTTCTAGAATGAGGAGTATTATATGCTTCCACAATCTGAAGTTGTCTGCTCCATCCAACCTATCCTCAACTCTTACACTGGTATTCATTTTTGTTGGTAGAAACCTTAGATATGAAAATTTACAAAATTTCAAACTTCACCAAACTGTAATCTGAGAGGTGCAGTGAGTGTGCTAGGGTTAATCGAGTTTCTATGAGGTGTATATAGTCGCAATGACTTGGAACAAGTGCTCAACAAGCTTGACAAAAGAATGTGCAACTACAAATCTCAAGATCTTTCCTTCCAGTGGTTAAACTGTTTTGAAGGAAACCAACTCTGATACCATGTTAAATTTTCTTAATTTTTCAGAGCAATAGGATTACTAGTGTATTTAGATCTTCTTTTAACACTCAATAACCATATACTGAGATATATAAGCAACATATAAACAAGGACAAAGAGACACATAAGTTATCCTGGGAAAACCCCAAACCTGGGGAAAAACCCAACCAACCTTTCTTAGATAGATTCCTTCTGATAATACAATCAAACCACGAACAAACTCTTTTTCACAAGAGTAAACAGATAATGAATAACTCTTGATACAAGACTAGCACACCAACAAAGGTAGAGCACCAATAGCTGCATCAATAACATCATACAAAACCAACACACCTCTTCCCAGAGATAACACATAAGAGAAACAACCACCAAGAATAACCAATAACTCCAATTGATGTAGAGTTGCATCTTCTCCTTGCCTCATACTAGCACCTCTTTCTTGAGTGAGAGATGAGTGAGTGAGTGTGTCCAAATGAGCAAGATGTCTTCTCTGGGAAATTCTATTTCCCCTTTATCTTTTCCTATGGGCCGACTTCTCTTCTTGGAGGTTCTATTTCCGTTTTATTCATTTCTCGTGGGCCAACTTCTCTTCAGGGTGTTCTACTGTTCAATGGTCTTCCTTTGACTTTTGGAATCTTTTTCTCTTCTAAGAAAGGTTGTATAGGAGGAAAATGCCTCTCACAACTACCAAAACATCAACAAGTTGTCCTTCCAAATCAATTTCTATCTTATTAACAAGCATGCATGATTTTCAAAAATTGACTTCCATTCTTGTGGCTCCATAGAAAGAATCCATGATTGATTTGAAGTAGGAGATCTCTTTTAAGGAGCCTTGAGCAAACCACCAAACATCATCAACAAAGAGAAAATGGGAGATGAAAGTGGACCGAACAACCCCAATCCTTTTGATTGCCCCTTCCCTCATAGCCTCTACATTCAACCCGCAGAGTCTTTCCACTAGTGAAAACAATAAGGGGGACAAAGGGAAACCTTGTCTACGATCCCTAGAGGAGTTAAAGAAACCTGAAGGGGAGCCATTGACTAGCATTGCAAAGGAGGTCAAGGAGACACGCTCTAGGATCCAATTAATAGTTTGAAGATTTGTCCCCCTTTGAAGGAGCACCAATTTGAGATAGAGCCTTGTCAAATACCTTGGATAAATCAATTTTCATGACAACTATAAGCAATTTCCCACCATGATGGAGTGGAGACATTCTTGTGCTGTACCCATAACATCATGGATGTGTGTGAAACAAAAATCCAAATTACTCTTGTGAAATAAAACTTGATAGGATTCTCTTCAATATGGAAACTTTGACTTTGACAATAATTTTGTACTTAAGGTGACACAAGGAAACATGCCTATAATCTTCAAAGGAGAGGGAATCATTCTTCTTCGGGATAAGTGAAATAAAGGTAGAATTAAAGACATCCAACACTTTGCTTGAGAGGTTAGACTCTTCAACATTTCTAAATAGGCCCTTCTCTAGATGGTAATAAAACCCTAGGTAAAACTCCACTAACCAACCATTCCGTCTAGGGTCTCTTTCCTTTTTGAAAGAGTGAAGCACTGCCTTCAATTCTTCCTTGACACTTGGAAAATTAGAGCACCATTTAGTTTTTGGTCAAGACATTTGGGAAAAGTTCTAATTAGCTTCATCATGGCTTCAATGTTGCTAGTTGCACGATCTTTAAAAAGGGGATGGAAGTGCTCCATACTTCCCTTAACTATATCCTTAAAGGAGTTCACCCATGAGAAACCTACCAACTCCACCTCCCAAATTGTGTTCACACTTCTTCTGAAATTGGCATTGTTATCACACAATCTATAGCTTGGGCAAATCCCAACCCAATCCACGGAAGTATGACACCTATGAGAGTACCTACCCATTGTCACCTCAGATAGACACTCCTCTCGCTTTAATGATGATGAAATCACCACAAGGGCGGAATCTCGGTGACCCTAGGGGGTTTGAGATGGAAAGTGTGAGAATGATTGTTGAACATCTCTATAGGTAAATATTGAAGGAGTAAGGCTTCAAAATGAGTCTTGTAGATGGAGAATGGTTGCCAAGTGTTGCGTACCGACAAAACAATGTTATCCCTGCCCAGAACAAGACAAATGATATATATACAAGCCTTAAACCAAGGGGAAACAAACAATAAGCCTTGCTGTCCCAAATTGAAGTAGTATGGAAATATATATATAAACAAAAATTAATAACAATAATTGCAAATTTAACCATCCAAAATCTAGTACAAGATATCAGAAATAAAGCCAACAATGACTAGTCAAACTTCTAATGTTTAAAGCAAGACTTTGGTGGCATTAAGGGATTTTTATTAAGCGTTATCAATAAGTTATTATGACAACCAAGTAGTTGTAGCAATTAATTTCTACAACAAAAAGATCTAGCCACATAAATCAACAAGTAAACTACCCAACAATTAGCCAATAACTAGTAGAACAACTACCAAGGTTTACAAGTGAATTTCAACAGTAGAATAGTAAGTAATATATGATGAAAAAGTGATTTTGCAGTAGCCCTAATGAATGTAGCATTAATTTGTAACAACAAAGAGAGTTACTTGGCTAAAGTAGACTCCCTTAGGGCACAAGAATGCTTATATCATATAGAATCAATTCCAACTTAGACAATTGCAATATCTCAACAATTCACGTATACCAATGCAATGATTTTATATCTCCAATGCAAATTAGACTAGTGCCAAATCAATCGGGTTATGAAGTCTCTTGTGTAAAATCTAGTTGTGTTACTTCTCTAGGGGTGTAATCCTTCTTACTCCCTAGAGAAAAAAAACTAGCAAGATAAATCTATGAGGATGCAATCCTTTTTACTCCTCCTAGCAACCTTGCAAAGTAGCTCATTCAATGATAACCAAGTAGACTTGATGGAGGGTGTATTCCTTTATACTCCTCCAAGGGTTTAAACCAATTTAGCTTGAACAAGAAGAAAAACACAATAAATGTAGAAATTCCTTACCAATTCCAAGAAAAAGCATGAATAAACTCTTTCTTATCAAGCATATTCCACCAAAATTACCAAGAACAAGCATACAAGAGATAACGCCTTAGCTTCCTTCACCAAAATACAAGTACTGGCATCCAAATAACACAAGTGAGAGAGATATGCGATTTGTCCAAGTAGGGAGAACATTTCAGCCAACAAGTATGTAATTCTCAAGTGAGTTATGTCCAAATGAAATGTGAAGAGACCTTTATTATATGAGATCACCTATAATAGTTTTTCCACATAAGTTTTCCCACATTCATAATTTGAGGAGGCCGACCCCACAAATTTGTCTTCCTAAACAATACTTTTTACCAAATTAAAAAAAATTACAATGAAGAAAACCCTAAAATGATGACATCACTCCCCTAGGAGGTGACTCATGGGCATAAAGAGCAAAACATTGAGCTTGTTGAGGAATTCGTTGGGCTTCCCAAGGCCAAATGTCAATGTGTCAGGGTCTTCCTTCAACAAACATGCCCTATCATCATCAAACACTTTGTACCACCAAACCCTAGCCTTCCAAGTGATGATGTCATGCCCTAAAAGTGAAGTGTATGGCCTCCAAAGGAAAATGTTGGGGCTAGGAATGCTAGTGAGTCACCTCCAATGGATAACCAAATGCCTCCAAAGGAAATGTCCCTCATCCAAGCTGTCCCAATGAGTGGGGTATGGAATTCACTCTATGGGCTTCATGCCCCCATGAAGGCCCAAACAAGGCTTGTTCTTCCACAAGTATCCACCAAGCAAGGTCCTGCAAAGACAAATAAATCTTCCCTCCAAGGGTCTCAAGTCAAATGTATCATGCAAAGTAAATCACATTAAATACAAGAACCATCTAAACACGTGCATCGAATCTACCCTTTCAAATCAAACACATGCTCAAAGACCCTATGCAATTTTCGAAATTTAGATATGGGAGGGGTGTCATAAATCCTTATTGGGTGAACCAATTCCTCAAGTAGGTGATTTTCCCAAGGATAATCCTTTCTAGATTATGTAGTGAATGTGAGGTGGATGGGGTTATACTTCTAGGTATGGGGTTTCATGAAATACAAGGGCTCGTATTGTCTCAGTTATGGGTGCCTTTGTTGAGGGCTAGCCACATCCTTTTCCTCATTTTGTTTTTAAAGCATATTTTTCCAAGCCCTTTATTTTGCATGTGTTTCCAAGTTAAAGACAATAAGGGACACTAAAATTAAATGCATATCCCACATATGCTCTACCTTGGCTTGCATGCTTTTCCAAGTTGAAGATAATAAGGGGCACTAAAAGGAAATGCATAACCCACATATGCTCTACCTTGGAAAGCATCATTGATCAATTAGTTATTTATTTTGTGGGTCCCTCATTTTTTTGAGAGGCATTTCATTTCTTTCAGGATCCTAGGGTGAGATTTTATTGCATGATGTTTTGTCCAGGGCACCTCTGAGCCTAGTGGCCCCTTCTTCCCATGAAATGAGGTACATGCCCTTCTTGGGTCAATAAGACCGAAAACCTAAAAGATGGGGAAACATAGGAGAAGAAGTAATGGAAGGTGGCAAGTATAAGTGGGAATGATACAATGACCCTTCCAGGAGACCCCCTAGTAGAAACCCTTTCCCTGAGGGTGGCCACTTACTAGGAAACCATGACACTCACCAAGGTGAAATATGGAAAAAAAATGATAATTTCCAAGCATACGCTCCATAATCAAGAGAAGCTTTAATGCAACATATTCAAATGCTTCAAGTATTAAGGTGATATGTACCATGACACTTGACTTGTTACCTCATGGAACAAGATCCACTGTCTTTTAGAAGAAAGTTGGTGTGGTGAATGCCATCATAAAGAACAAAGAAATATGGCGGTGAGGCGGGGTTCCGTTTGTGTGAGTTGACACTGTCAATCGATCTATATCTCAGTACTCCATGTCTACAACCCGAGGGCCTTGAGACATCATCTCCTTAGTTATCCATAGGAATGGGGGATAATAGGAATAATTATGAAAGAACTTGGTGTTGTTGTCTCCCTCAGCAAGCCAAGTAGCCCTACTTTTCATTGTCCACTTAGTTTCCTCACTATCTAGGAAAACCTTTTTCCTTTGTTCCAATTTCCTCAACGAATGTAGCTCCTTGTTTGAGAATATGCCAGAGGACTTAGAGTTAAATAGGCATGCCATTTCACTTTCCACTTCTAACGACTCCTTTTGAGATTCTTTATTTTTCTTTTTGGCTCGTTCCACTATGAATTTCTTGACTAGTTTAAAATTGGCCGCAAACTGAAACATTGAAGATTCACCAGAACTAACATCAAAGGGCTTCTGACTACTTGTATAATTACATAGATGAAGGAAATTTCTTCGATCCAAGTATGGTTAAATTTGAAGGGAGCATGACACTTCTTGTTTGATTCTTCTAACTTAAAAAATAGGGAGATGATCCAAGGATCATCTAGATCCTACCTTGGACTTATATTGACTACCCTCAACCAAAACTTTCCCAACAATGAGGAATATGTCAAGCCTCTTCAAAATGCCCTCTCTTCCTTTCCTAAAATTTTTCCAACTGGGAACGATCTTCATTGGCTCCACATCCACTATATTGAGCTCCTAAAAAAGATCAATGAAGTAATTTGCTAAGGGGTCAACCTAGGCACTTTCTCCCTAGACCTTTCGAGCACTTAGGGTTAGGTTTAAATCCCTTCCCACAATGAAGTTGTCTCTTGACATAAGGTTTTGTATTGAGAGCATATCCCAATAAGGTTTTGTGTCCTTGTAAGGACCATACACATTTACAAATTTCCAAACTTGTTTGAGAGCCTTGGAGTTTCCTTCCAAGATATTGTTTGCAGGAAAAACTAGAGTAGAGTTGGAATCAATACTAGGATTCCACCTTGACATGAGACCCCCTGCTCAACCCTTTGAATAAACAAATATTTTTTTTTTATTTTTTTAAGAAGGAAGATAAAACATCCATAGCCTTCAATGTATTTTTTGCAAGATAAAACATCTATAGCCTTCAATATATTTTTTGCATTATTTTTTGGAAGTATATTTGAAAGGCAGTTGGAGGTTCTTTGGAAAGAAGTACAATACAAGGAAGAAACAAATGTTGGTTGCTATTGTCCTAGGTAACAATACCCATCCACAAATTACGGGTAAAGACCAGGACAAGTTTAATTAGCGAGACAAAAATATAGTAATGTTGCTTAAATTGTTATTAATAGATAAAATGCTTCCAGAGGTCCAGATAGGGAATACCTCAACATATATTTGAAATCATTTGAAAGAGTTGCATGAGACTTTGGAAAAGTGCAGAGTCTTCTACCTGAAGAATACAATGTTTTTTATCACAATGGATGAGAGTGCATCATTGTAGGAGCATTTACTCAAGATCAAGGATTTCTAAAAACATTTTCTACCATTGGTCGAAATGTGGAAGATGAGGACATGGTGGTAATCACACTGAAAAGCTTAACATGTGCTTACGAGCACTTTATTGAGACCTTGATCATCACCCATATGAATTTTGACCTGAAGTTTGGTGAGCTATGCAATACACTCTTACAACAAGATAGATGCAATAAACAATTTGGTAGTAGTAGTGAGACTAAGGGTTTATAACAGGTGTTTGTATCCCATGTCAAGGGAAAAGAAACATGGAAAAATAATAAATGTTAAGGTAGTGGTAAAGATGCAACCAAGAGCCTAAATACCATAAATTTTCACTATTGTGGCAAGGTGGGCCATATGAAGAAGCACTGTAGAAAGAGATTGGATGATAAAAAAACTAGCCAGGGAGGGCCTCAATATAAGGCTCATGTCACATAGCATATAGAGGAGTCAACCTTCATTACATTCATGGACAAGAATGAATTATATTAGCACATGTCATCTACTTGGTACATTGATTCAAGTGCATCACGACACTTCATCAACATGTGGGGATTTTTCATAGAGTACACTCATTCTTCCTCGAAGGATTCAATGATATTTGGTGGTGAGGCAAAGTACACAATAGTTAGTAAAGGGAATGTGTAGATTTCCTTTAGAGAAAAAACATTGATTTTTCACAATGTGTATTATGTGCCAGGTATGGAGCTTAAGCTACTTTTAGTAAGTCAAATTATTGTTAAGTTTTTACTATTGTTATTAGGTTAATTCCAAATTACTTGAGCATTCAATGCATTTCCAAAACAATAGCATAAAGAGGACCACTGAAAGAAACACAATCACAAGGTACACAAAATTTTATCCTGGGAAACCCTCGTGGGGGAGAAAAACCAACAAAACTTCCTCAATAATAGATTGCCAATACAATGCCAAGACTAAGAAAAAAACACAAAGAATAAACTAAGATTGAGCATGCACCTCTCTTCTCCTTCCTCCTGCAACTGCAACTGCCTTCAAGATATGCACACTAGATGAGTGAGTGTGAGAGTGTGTAAGTGAGGCACCATCCTCACATATAAATACTAGTTGAGGAGGTGCTAGGGTTATGTCTCTTCACTTGGTAGGGACAAATTCTTCTAGAAGTGGTTAAAACCACTTTATAAACACTAGGGGCCGACTTTACAAATACCACCATATAAATATGGTTTGACCAATCCACAAAAGGGGATTTGATCTTATACAATAATACCACAAATATAATTAGAATATTCTCCAAAGTTACAATATTTCAACACTCCCCCTTAACGATAAGGGTATTCTACTGACATGACCCAATACAACATCATCAAGAGAAGGAGAGGGAAGTATCATCATCAACATCTGGAACACTAATTGGAATATTTATAAATCATCAGAAGTTTTTCTCATCATCAATATCATCATCACTTACAACATGGAGTTGAAGTAACATCATCATCATTATCAACATGAAGATGAAACATCAACATCAACATCAACATCAAGAACAAAATGAAGATGGAACAACACCATCATCAACGACACGAAGCTGAAACAACACCATCATCAACGACACGAAGCTGAAACAACACCATCAACATGTGGCAACATAATGAGGCAAGTGTATCAACAACAACATTTGTGGTACTTTGACAAACCATCCTTACCAGACCTTCGAGATCTTCCCATGAATCATAAGATTCCCTAGGATATAAAATCCTAACAAAATACCATGTGGTACTTTGATAGACCATCCTTATCGGACCTTTGAGATCTGCCCAGGAATCATAAGATTCCCTAGGAAATAAAATCATAACAGATCTACCACTATTGACCACAAATGGCATATACATGCACAAGTACTCCGACAGACCGTCCTTACCGAACCTTCGGGATCTACTCATGGATGATCAATCTCCTAGGATATAAAATCCTAATAGAACTACCTGCTGTTAGTCAGGATACCATAGTATCATCAACATCACTCCCCCTTTCGACAGAGGTCCTTTCACACTACACCAAGCTTGTCTCAGAAGTACTCAAACTTCACACGCGACAGAGGCTTGGTCAAAACATCTGCAACCTGCTCATTTGTGCCAACATATTGGAGCTTTACAACTCCCCTTTGCACCATATCACAAATGTAGTGATACCAGATCTCTATGTGCTTCAACTTATCATGAAACACTAGGTTCTTTGTCATCTTTATACAACTTTCATTATCACATAGAATCACAATGGCTTCCATCTCCCGATCGAACATAACTGTCAACAACTTTCAAAGCCATATGGCTTCACAATTGGTGGAACATGATATAATGTACTCCACTTGTGTCGTGCTGAGAGAAATACTAGATTTCTTCCTGCTTTTCCATGAAGTCATGGCTGACCCCAAATTGAAACAACATCCTAGAGTTCTCTTTCTGTCTGAAGCACTTCTGGCCCAATCTAAATCAGTATAACCATACAGTCTGAAATCATGATCTCCAGTATAACATGGACCATAATACAACGTACCCTTAAGGTATCTCATCACATTCTTTGTAGCTACAAGGTGAACACGTCTGGGCTCCACCAGATACTGACTCAAGGTGTTCACAAAAAATAATATATCTGGCCTGGTATTTGTCAGATACATCAACGATCCAATAATCTGTCTATATAGAGTAGCATCAACCAACTCTGACGAAGTATCAACCAAGAGCTTCAAATTCATTTCCATGGGTGTGGTCATGGATTTACATTTCAACATGTCAAATATCTTTAGTATTACAATTGTATACTTCCCTTGGTTAAGGAAGATCTTCTTCGGGCTTTGCCAAACTTCAAGACCTAATAAACAATGCATTGGGCCTAGGTCTTTCATCTCAAATTTTGTAGCGAACTTCTTCTTTCAATCTGTGATGAGATTTTCTTCTCCTATCAAGAATAACTCATCCACATATAGTAGAAATATAACTGGCGCATCATTCTTAACCTTGAAGTAAATGTTAATATCAACTTCATTTTTTGGTAAAGCCCAAGCTCGTCAAGAAACTGTCAATTCTTCCATACCAAGATCTTAGAGCTTATTTCAACCTGTACAAAGCTTTCTTCAACTTGCATACATGAGTCTTTCTGTCCCGTACTTCGAATCAAATTTTCAAATCACATTGTACCAACCTGGTACACTTGCTCAACTACAACTCAATCTGTATAATCATGTGCTGGTTCTATGTGCTTTCTCCAAAGCACTATCCATCTCACTTTCTGAGAGTATGTTCTCTACTCTCTCTGCAACTGTTCCTTTGGAATTAGGACTCTACACCTTCAGTTGCTATTTCTGAAGTTGAGAATGACTGCTCTATTCTCACTGTAGCTTCTGAACTCTGAGAGTATCTCCTCTATTCTATCATGGAAACAACTTCATCTGAGAGTGGCTCAATAACAAATACTGAAGATAGATTTTCCTCTTTCATGGAGGTAACTCAATCTCAAATACATGGACTTCTCTCCCTAAATCTCATACTGTATCAGAATCATGGTTGTTATGGTTGTCTTCACGAATACTGGAACTATTTCTTCAATTACCAGAGCAAGTGTCTCGTCATAGTCTTCTCCCTCTTGCTGGGAGAATCCTCTAGACACAAATTAGGATTTGTACATCTTTATACTATTATCTGCAACATGCTTGATCTGTTATATCAATCTTGGAAGTCAGCAACGACTTCCTTTCTAGTCTCAAGGAAAAATCCATATCCCAGTCCTTATGACTGGCTTCATTCTCTCTCACTGAAACAAGGGAATATTCCCAGGAGTTTTCATGTCTCCTAGAGGTATATGAAGTTACGATATAGTCTTCTCAAATCATGGCATCTGTCTGCCAGTCCTGGAAGATGTCTCATTTTCCCATCTGATCCTCTCTGAGATTAGGCTCACTTTGAGTCTTGATTTATCCAGAGTCTAAAAAGAATTCATAGTCTCTATAGGATATACTTGGTGTTGAATACTAAGAATTAATATGAAAAGCTCAGTCAGACTTCAAACAGATTCTTCTTCCTGTCAAGGTGACTTCATTATTGACCATGTCTACTGTGAGTTCTATTGTAATGTTCGGTCATATTTGGAGCCTTTTGCTCCTTTTTTTTTTTTTTTAATTTATCCGGACCTTCTTGGCAGCGGGATTAACCTTTGGCTTGAGAAACCACGACTCAGGGGAATCTAAGCCATCAAAATCACCTGGGGATCGCACCCGGCCTGAGCCACACCAACTCTTAACATGGTTGGATTTTTTGTCTCCGCAGGTTTCGAACCGGTGACTTTTCAACACAGAGTGGCTTAACAACACACTCCGTCACCAACTGTCCTACACCTCGGGGATGAGCCTTCTGCTCCTTATAGTCAATCTCCATATGAGATACTTTGTATCTCAAAAGTAACTTCTTCTTCATCTTCTTTGGTACATGGATGTATATGGTCATGTATACAACTTGGATAGTCTGATCCATGTCTCATTTAATATGTTTCCTCCTGCAACCGTCACTGTAGCTCCCTCAGGGTTATCACCTATGACCTTCCTAGAACAAGAACAACAAGGGAGAAACAACATACAAGAATAATACTGTTTATAATAATAATAAAACAATAGCAAGAACACTCGTCATAGTATCTCCTTTAGAGATATCACTTGTGCCTTGCCTGAAACAAGGGTCAAAAGTAAGAAATACAATAAAAAGAAATGAGAGCAACACTCTTCTAGTGTTGTGATCAATCATTCCTCCATGGTAACCTAGAACCAAAACAAGAAGTTTCTCCTAGAGGAGATGTTAGTTATATATAGTAAGTGGTTACAATAAGCATTTATCTCAATAATGCTCACATGCTACCAAGTATAAAGATTTTTAAAGATTGCTATCTCAACTATAGTGTTTTACTTATAATGAGGTAGTTATCAAACTTGTCATCTGCAAATTTGAATCTTATGAACTTAATCAATCAAACCTGGAACCCATAGTCTTGTCCTCAAGAATGAGTGTTGTTGATTTTCTTCCTAGTCTCCTTCTCTCAAGATGACAAGTATTCTCTTCAACCTGTCATGTGTATTGAGATAATATGCTTTCTTCACAGAAATCTAAGTTAGGGAATAAACTCTATAATCTCAACTTTAATCAATCTAATACCTTGAGTTTAATTTTGACCAATGGTTAGTATGATGGTCATAACTTGAACATACAACCTAGACGTTGATAAGATAAAAATAATGTCATCACAAAATTATATATGCATATCAAAATAATCAAATCCGAGGTGCATTATTCCTCTGAATGTGTTGGATATGAGATTCTTCTGGATCTATGATTGTTATTTAGATAAAAGATCTTTTCTCCTACAAATACCCTTTAAAACTAACGATTTAAACATATGTAAGTACATACCTATGATAGTATCGACAGGTAGTGGAACCATCTGACAACAACAATAATAAATAACAAACCTTTAAAAACTTCAAAGGTGTTGCAACTTGTAATTTAAAGGTAGCTGGAGATTTGCTAGGATAAGGCACACTAGGACAATAAAAATCAGTCCCAACACTTCACAAAAAACTTTCACTGCAATTGGTACTGCAACTGGTGCGAGGAAACCGACGCGAAGGAACTGGTACTGCAACTGCAACTTAGGGTTTTATGAGGAAACCCTAATTTCTCAAACTTCAAAATTTTGAATTCTGATCTAGGGACTAGATACGCTGGGCTGGGGTGAGTTTTATGAAGATGACTGTTTCAAAAAATTCCAAGTTTACCCCTTGAAACTTGACCTGCGCAATTATGGATTGGTACTGGTTTTGGTTTATTGGTTTTCTGGTACCAACCAAAACTAGGGTTTTACTTTTCGGAGAATCTGACCACTGGAAAATCTCGCTCAAGATGCCAAAATATGCGGTAGGGAAAGGCACACTTCCAAAGATAGTTTTTGTTCAAAAATTCCTCTTTAGTAAAAAATCCTAATTTCCTTGTACAACAACAATGACATTTTTAGATACCCAGTGAAAGATGCTCTATTCAGTCAAGATATGATACCATGTTAATTTTTTACTATTTCTATTAGGTTAATTCCAAATTACTTGAGCATTCAATGCATTTCCAAAACAACTACATAAAGAGGATCATTGAAAGAAACACAATCATAAGGTACACAACATTTTTTTCTGGGAAACTCTCATGGGGGAGAAAACCCAACAAAAATTCCTCAATAATAGATTTCCAATACAATGCCAAGACTAAGACCAAAACACCAAGAATAAACTAAGACCGAGCATGTGCCTCTCTTCTCCTTCCTTCTGCAATTGTAGCTTCCTTCAAGATACATGCACTAGATGAGTGAGTGTGAGCGTGTGTAAGTGAGGCACCATCCTCACATATAAATACTAGTTGAGGAGGTGCTAGGGTTATGTCTCTTCACTTGGTAGGGCCGATTTCTTCTAGAAGTGGTTAAAACCACTTTATAAACACTAGGGGAGGACTTTACAAATACCACCATATAAATATGGTTTGACCAATCCAAAAAAGTGGATTTGATCTTATATGATAATAACTCAAATATAATTAGAATATTCTTCGAAGTTACAATATTTCAACAATTATGAGGCATTTCCCCCATATAGATTTCAAATTTAGCAATCACAATTCTATATAGTTGACTAAGCGACCAATAAGACTATTGCTATTGGTACAGAGGATTATGGACTGTTCAAATTGGTAGATATTGGAAAAGTCAAGGAGCATGCATTGGTATCCAAGGGTACATTAGATATCACTACAATTTTGCATCAACAATATGGGAACTTTAACTTCACCTACCTCTTTGAGTTGGCTTGATAAAATCTGGTATATGAACTTCTTGATATTTAGTAGTAGATTCAGGGTGTGTGTGAAGATTTGCAAGTAGGGAAGTAGCACAATGCACCATTTAATGAAAGACAAGATAGTAACACACCTGAGCCCCTTAATCCCTTCTTAGGTGGGTGGGATTTCAAAATTATTTTTCCACTAAGATTCTGGTCTCAGGTTTACACCCTTATTCGACCTTCGTATAACATGGCACACATGTGGACGTTCTCTTCGTCATATGCACCATAATGAAGATTTGTGTGTGTGTGTGTGTGTGTATGTGTGTGTGTATGTTGTGGCTGTGACAAGTCCTCAAACTCGTCACCTTATTCTTCTCAACAATCCTCTAGTAGAATGCTACTACACAGACTGGGGAATGAATTCCCCGATCATATGAATTTGAGGCACTCGACTCGGCCAGATACACGGTCGACGATGAGTCAAGTTCTCTTCCCATTAAGAAATAGGTTATGCAACCCACCACTCATATACCGATCAAAAATATTTCGATGGATCCATCCTTGACAAATCCAACGATCATGGAGTTGGGAAATCGACGGTCCAGATTCACTCGACACCTTAAAATTGTGTGATGGCTAAAGACTTGCATTTTCTTTTCCCAACACTTGGCCGGTGGGGTCCATTGGAAAATCCTACCCCTGAGATCTTATCTAGATGCCTCATCCATAGATCAATGGTGTCCATCCATTCATTCCTCTTCCATCGGAAAGTGACCACTCTATGTGACCACGAGAATTCCCAAATGGTCCTTATCAATCGAGAAACACTTCGATGGATCCAACAATCTTTAGACCCTCTCATCCAATATTTAGAGATCTATCACATCTCACATCTTTTCGACATTTAGCCAACACTACTACTTTGACAAGGTTCTTCCTTGGGATAGATCATTGCCAGATCCAACGGATTAGACTCCATCAACTTCAACACTGATGGATATACGTCTCTTCCCACTCTCGATATTTCAACATCAAATTTTCCTCATTATAACTCCATCTACTCCTCTTCCCAAACCTTCGTGAACTCTACTCTTCTGACAAGCTTATCGGGTTAGTGCTTAAGGATATACAATCCATATCTCATTGGCCCATCCTTCTATAGATCAACGACTCACATAGTTTTGGAACTTCCCCATCGAAATTTCACTATGGTTTCATATTCCAGGTTTTCTTGATGATCCAAGAGGATCCAAAACACTTAGAGAGGTCTAGGTGGATCCATAAATGCTCAAAATTTGATTATATCAAATGTTATTAGAAAGGAATTCACTGCGTAGAAATTGATGATAGATTTCCAACGATGCAAAAATCGCCTTAAATGGAGTTCGTATGCAAAAGTTATGTCCAACCAAAGTTTTGGTCAAACCAAGTCAAAGGCCCAAAAAGGAGGGTGACACGTGGCACCATTGGAAGGATGACACATGGCATGATTGTACACGTCTGTACAACTGAGTTGGCAAGGTGACATGACAACCATACAAGAACAGGTGGACTAATTAGATATCGACACATGGAAAGTCCGTACAGGCTTAATTGGATCAATGAGAGACCGCCACATGGCAGTCTTCCATTTGCTTCTAATGGCTATGGTGTATTAAAATTTTTGTGGGTCGACAAGAATCAAACCCCCGAACTCCTACCAAGCGTTACCACAGCTTACCAATAGACCAAAACATATGACTTAATAGTCATATGGCAAATAATAATATATTTGAAATGTAGTTAAGGTATGGTTGACTGGAAAAAGGGAGAGGGCTAAGCCCCTGACCCTTGGTTCACATGGTATCCAAGGTAATCGCACCCTACATTCGCGCGAGGCTAACAAAAAATATTCCAACAGATATGCCAAGAACCAAAGGGGGGAGAGGTCCACGGGGGTCGAACCCGTGACCTCCACCCACATAAAACAAAGCTTTAACCAATGCACCATGCATGCCACCTTTGACAGAGATTCCACACAATATGGTTTTGGATTGATGCCATGGTTAACCCAAGGTGCGGACCCCGGTCGGGCCCATGGCTTATTTAAGGCTAGGCACATATCTCGAGGTTGGCATGAGTTACGAGCATACACAAATACCGAGATGGCACAAAGTATGAGGAAGGTACAATGCATTGGTTTGCATGCAAAGGAGGACAAGAGTCATGGTGTTGTCTTGATTTGCATGCCTTGGAGCACTAGTTTAGAATATAGCCTTGTTTATAGTCATTTTTCTCATTTTCTCAAGAGGAGCATGATGGTGTTGTTATTTTTGTGCTAAGACGCTGTTTATGAAAGTCATAGTCCAAATTTCCATTTATGAGTGCCATAGTGCATTGTTTGGCATGTAAAGAGGGTTAAATTGAACAGTTCAGAATATGGTTGAGTTTATACTCATTTTTCTCATAATTTTGAGGGGAATTCAACGGTAAACTCTATTTTTGGGTTTGAGCAGCAGAATTGAAGAGTGACTTCAAATTTGGCTTTGTAAGTCTATTTTCATTGTAATTTTGACATTTGAGATTATGAAAAGTAGTCTCATCGTTTAAAGGGGACTCAAAGATGTAGATCAAATGTTATCTTATTGAGTTCTTTTATTTTCTGTTGTGTCATCTCACATGATTATGAAAATTATCATAATTCTCATGAAGTTTTGGATATGTAAATATTCACACATGTTATGCAAATATTTCAAATACGATCAAGAATTATTTTGAATCAAGTTAGATGTTAAGATGTGTGTTGTAAAAAAATAATTAACATCTAAGGATTTTTGGATCAAGTTGGTATCATAGATGGTTTTGGAAAAGTATTTGCAAGTTGATGTGACGAGGTCCAAGACTCAAGTGTTGAAGGTTTTTGAAGGCTCCCAATATAAATATCTTGTAGTAGAAGACAACATGAGTAAATATATCATGTAGTTAAGGCTCCAAAAGGACATTAACCGATAGATTCAAAAGGAGATTTCTGAATCAAGGATGCAATTGCAATATCTCGAGAAGGAGAAGCATAAGTTTCAAGATCAATTGATATTTCATGAAGAATTTCATAAAGGTATTTTTCATGAATTGGAAAGAAAGTTGCAGGCTAAGGATAAGCTTTTGGCACCTATGAAATTAGGCAAGTAGAGAATGAAAAGTATCCTATGCAAGATAAACTATCTCCTTCAAAAGGTATGATCGAGAAAGATGATTCCTCATATTCTTTTTCTCCCCATCAAGATGGATAGTGCTCAAGGATAACTGAAGTAATGAGAACTTTAGATAAAGAGGTCCTTTATAAGCAGTTAGTCTTACTTTTCGACCTAGGGAAAGGTAACAAATACAAGACATCTCCATAAAGAAATGTGCATTCTAAAGAGGGAGTGGAGACAATTCCCACTAGTAAGATTGGTATAAATGTATGGCCCAAGTAACCATGTGTTTCCTGTGGAAATATAACACTAATATGGTGAAATGTTGAAGAATATAGTCCGTGCAAGAAAATCTGTACAAGAAGAAGGCCAAAGGTAAAGGTCATTTTCCAAGACAAAAGAAAAGGGGGAATGACAAAATGGAATTGTGCTTCCAAGATGGGAGCAGGAAACTCTACTGTTATTGAAGTAAGAGTGGAAATCAGATAGAGAAGTGTTGGATACTTTATCCACACTTATGTCTGAAAAAGAACCAGGAAGATGTAAAGACACTTGCAAGAAGACATGTAGAAGCCTCAAGTGAAGTTAATATACTTATTAAAATACTTGAGAAATAATACTTCTTAATGGATGATCTTAACAATGTAACATATGAAGACATTGAGGTATGGTTCGTGGATAGTGGCTCATCTCACCACATGATAAGAATGAGATCAATATTCCTTACTTTCTTAGAGATCGATACATATTTCTATGTAGGATTTGGAACTAACCCCAAACAAACAATAAGAGGGTTTGGATATGTAAGGTTCCAGCTTGAATCAAGAGGATTTCTGGGGATAGAACACATGTTATATGTTCCAGATTTGAAAGTCAACCTACTCTTAGTTGCAACTTTTGAAGATGAAGGATATGCAGTTGTGTTCTAGGATGACCATGTACTTGTGTATTCAATGGAAGCTACTCAAGACACAACAATAATGCTTGGTGTCCAAAAGGAGAGGTTATATAGGTTACTAGGAAGACCTATAATTGGGTCTTGTTATCGCACAAATTGTAGGTTGGGAAAATCCCGAACCAACCACTAAATGGAAACAACTAAGAGGTCACCTACCTACTATCACCTTAGGCATGTGTACCCGTCATTTTAGAGGTGAGGTAGTCACCTGAAGGGGGGAATCTTGATGACCCTAGGGGGAATGGGATGGAGAAATATGAAGATGGATATGAATTCCCTAGAGGTCAAATGTAAATGGTATGAAGGTCTTGGAATGAAGTCTTGGGAGGGTTTAAGGGTTTCCAAATGAGTTGAGTGATCTTCCAAGTGTGAATACCTTCCCGAGACATAAGAAAAACCAAGCATATAGTGTAATATGATAGTTGGACAAGCAAGTTAAGCTTGCTGTCCCTAATTTGCAGAAACAATAAATGATATATATCAGCTCAATAAAGATAACAAAGGGTGCAAAATAAGTGCTAAGTATGTGATAAACAAACAAAATATAGAGCTAGTAAAAGCTGGCTCAACTCACCAATGATTAAGAAACAACTTTAGCACAAATATCAAGGTTGAAATAGAAGCCTATTGCAGATATATTATCAGACTTATGGCTGTAGGAAAATTGTTACAACAACAGTAAAATCAACCAATTAAATCTGTAAAGAAACCACCCAAGAATTGCCTTAAACCAAATAGAACAAGTTGACAAAATTTTAGCAAATTTTGATGGTTAAAGCACAAGTTATAAGTGGTTTATATTAGGGTTTCTGTAGTCAAGTTATCAGCCTTACAGCTGTAGAAAACCAATCCCTATATCAAAACATTATCCAACATAAATCACTTGTAAATGGATCAAAGGACACACCTAGGTTAGTAGAAGGCCGAGGGGGAAATTTAGGCCTAGTCTAGGGTTAGTTTAGGAACTAGTTAGGGTTAGATACCTATGTTTAGTTCAACCCTAATGGCTGTAGGTTAGTTTATGTTATATCAGAAATTTTTAGTGGTTGAAAGGGGATGCCTCGATGAGACAAGAGAGCCAAAGGCTCAAGGAACACTTCCCCAAAGAGAGAGACTTAAAACTTGTAAAATCTCGTTTTCCAAGGAAATAATTTTGTTTCACCAATGCAATAAATAAATGACTAGTGCTCTTAATAATTGGGTTAATGGGGTCATGAAAAGAAAGAACTAGATAAGCTACCTCCTTGGGGGTGTAAATCCTCTTACTCCCCAAGGCAAGTTTATCTAGATAGAGTTTAAGCTAAGAGGGTGTATGCCCTTATACTTCTCTTAGAAAACCCTTGTTTAACCAATAACATATATCATAAAATTATGGAGACTATGGTGGGGGTGTATGCCCTTATACTTCCCACCTAGCTCCTAGCACAATAACATTGACTTGAAACAAATAATAGCATGAAAGTAAAAACCATACAACTTCAAGAAAAATGCTAAGATAATCCACCACAATAGCAAGAGAGAAGCCTTCCAAGGCTATCACATCACTTCCATCAACCTCACATCAAGAGATAACCATAAACAAGAGCACAAGAGAGACAATTTTCCAAAGGTAGCGAAAATTTTAGACCAAGTTCTTCTCACAAGAGGGAGAGTTATGTTATAATGAGATCTTATGATCTCTTGTTTATACAAAATGTCACCAAGGTAACTTTTTGACATATTTAGGGGTAAACCACAAGACTAGGGGTGAAAAAACCTAATGTTTCTCCCTTAACAAAGTAATATTAAACAATTCATTAAAAATTCACTTTTGCACATAAGAAAACCCTAATTTTAGAAGGATGTCACCCATTTAGGGGATGTTTTGGCACTAAAAGGAGGTCATTGGTTATGGAGGAGAGTGGAGAGGCTTCCCAAAGCCACATGTCAAGCATAAAGACCACTTCCTTCATGATCACTTCAAAACTTCCTTGTGCCAATGCATGTCACTTCACCACCAAGCCCTAAACCCCCTAGGTGATATCATGCCTCTAGATGTGACATTTTTCCTCTCCTAGGAAAAATGTTTGACATGTGGGGGCTAGGATACATCCTCCAAGTCATATTCTAGGCCTTCCAAGTTTAATATTTCTCATCCGACATGTGGGCCCTTGGTATCCACCTATGGGCTTCAAGACCCATGGAAGCCTAAGCTAGGCTTGTTCTTCAAAAAATGTCCACCAACTAGGTCCGACAAAGACAAATAAGAACTCCCTCCAAGGATATAAAGTCATAACATCATGATAAGTGAATCCAGTCAATAAATGAGTCACCTAAGCATTTTCATCAAAGATCACTTTATCAAACAATTAAGTGCTCAAAGACATTATGTGAGTTTTCAAGCTTGAATATGGGAGGGGTGACGAGGTGTCCTATTGGGTAGATATTGCCCTAGGTCAAGGAGAGTTTCCAAGAAATCCCTCTCTAAGCCATGTATAGTGGGTGAAGTGGTTAGGGTCAAGACTCACTGGGCATAAGGCTCATGACATACAAGAGGTCATAGTGTCTCATTCATGGGTGCCTTTATAGAGGGTGTGTGGTACCTTCGTCCGCAATGCACTTTTTCCAAGCCCATTATTTTTCCATTCTTTCATAAATTTAAGGAAAGGTTGAAGGCCACTTCCCTGGCGTGGTGTCTAGATAATGGCAGTGTCACCCAAAAACACCTAGTGGAAATGAGAAGGATGGCTCATGATGAGACCCCCTTTCTCTCAACCATGAAACTAAGAGCCATTACCCTGGCTTCGTGACCAGATGATGGTAATGTCATACCACTAGATATTCATGGACATGATATGCCGATTCGTGATGAGACCTCCTATCCTCCAACTAACCTTTTAATCATTTTTAATCATAATTTATTGTGGGTCCCCCTTTACTCAAAGATAAGTGTTTCATTTATTTCTTGGGTGATCCCTGGGTGAAGCATCTAGAAGGTTCATACATAGGATTTTTATCTTTTACACAACATCAATCCCTCTAGGCCTTCAACCCCTTTTCACCATAGAATGAGGGACAACCCCTTCTTGGGTCAATACACCCTAAAATCCCAAGAGATAATGAAATGGGGGAAAACAATGATGGAAAGTGATAAGTATGGTCAGGAACAGTTCAATGGCTCTTCAAGGGAGTTCCTAGTAGCAAACTCGTCCCCAAGGAAGACCACTTACTAGGGAAAAATGTCAACCACCAAGGTGAAGTAGGGAAAAAAGGCATAATTTCCTAGCATATATCAATAAATATATGGAAAGATAAGATACAACATACTCAAATGGATTAAATATTGAAATGGTGATCACCATAATACTGACTTTACCTCATGGAACAAGGCCCACTACCTTCCAGAAGCCAGCTGATGTGGTGGATGCCATATGAAAATATGCGACCTCTGTGGTGGTGAGAAGGGTCTACATCTGTGCAAAAGGATATTGCTGGTCATGCAGTCTCTTGATACTCCATATCTGCAACCTTAGGGCATCGAGACATAATCTCCTTAGTTTTTCTCAAAATGGGGATAACATATGGCTTCTACTTGGGGACATGTGCTCACCATAGAGTGCATGAGAACTGCAACATCTCCTGGTAGACTTGTGCCTACCAAGAACTCAGACAAAGGGATCATAGCATCTAGGGTGGTGCTATCACCGTTCATCCATATATATATATATATATATAAATCCAAAAATGAAAACTAATCTTGAAAAGAAAAAAATTGACATTTTTTCAAAAATTTCTAAGCTAAGCATGAAATAAATATGCAAGTAGAGCAAAATGAAAATGAAATGCATCTAAACTAGTATGATCAATCAAGATGCAAATACATGGGAAAGCAAGATGAATTACCTATTTACTTAGGGCATGGGCTCTGAAGAAGTCATGTGACCTAGATGTAAGGTTGGAGAAGAGATCCATCATCTGGTAATGGCATTGTCCTCCCGTCTAATGTTGCCAGATAGCACCTTTCTTTATCAGACTTATTCTTGATGATGTAAGGGACAAGCCGTGAGTTGTTATATTTCTCGTCATATTTGGGCTTGCCCTTTCTTTTGTCCCACATGAGCGCAAAGCTTCCTTCATTGAAATCGATGCAAGGTGTACTTTAAACGTATGGAGGCTTTGTGCAGATTGTCTCTTTGATGATATCTTCATGTTTCTCATATTCTTCCTGCATAACATGAATATACCCCAACTCCTTCCCATGGTATTTTGCAATTTTTTTCTTATTTGTCCATGGAAGAAACATCTCTATGGAATCTTCCTATATGAAGGGTAACTCAGATGGATCATACTCAACATCCTATGGAGGCATATCATAGTAGTGTTCACTTACATAATTAGGGACCCTCAAATCCATTACATGCATATCATTCTTTTCCCTATTTTGTAAGATTTCATACATGCCATCGCCCATGGAAATATATGCATGTGTAAGGTTAATGCTAAGAAAACCCCCAAGGGTTGAGGGAAAGGTCCTCAACAAGAGAATTATGTCCACGAGGATGCTGATATGTGGAAAA
The DNA here is from genome assembly GCA_009831015.1 of Picea engelmannii. Classification (NCBI taxonomy): domain Eukaryota; kingdom Viridiplantae; phylum Streptophyta; class Pinopsida; order Pinales; family Pinaceae; genus Picea; species Picea engelmannii. Next base: position 37,514 of record ML794297.1, read on the forward strand.
TCAATCAGAAATACCTCAATGTCATCACACACCCCAAAGACCTCGAACCTCTGTGAATCAATACCACATACATTTCCATAAGGTTGGGCTGTATTCAAGCCAAGTTGTTTCATAACCTTCAATAACATGCCATTTGCTGAGGCCCCTAAATCAAACATGTAGTTTTTCAAGCGGAGGCTATTCATGCCTAATGAAATATAGAAAGGGGGATTCTTTTCCCTTGGTCGATCGAGATACATAGTGTTCAAGATGATGGGAGGATCTTCCTTCTTGGTTGGCACCTGTAAGAATTTCAAGACTTCCCTTTTATAGAAGGGATCTTACACATATCTGAGACTAGGACCGTCATATTCATTTTCCCAAACATGTTTGCAACATCTATATTTAACTGAATATCATCTGTAGGAGTTGGCATAGGAAGCAACTTACATACCAGAGGTGGAGGTGGTGGAGACACCTTCTCTGCTGATTAAAGAGGAGTATTAGGCTGTGACGGAGGGGCTAGAGGTTTATTTCTTCTAGTGTAGGTCAGATATTCCCTCCTCCTTAATTCATTCTTATGATCATATGTCAATTTATTCAAGGCCCGAAGTATCCCCTCTCTTTCTCCTCTTCTTCTGGCTTCATTGATCTGCTCTTGGGTAACTTTTTCCTCTTCGAAAGTGCAGATCATATCAATGAAATTCATATCTTAAGGAGAATCTTTTTCCCATCAGGGGAATTCATCTTCCCTGTGGGGTTCTTGGCACAATAGGTATCGAGATTCTACATCAACTATCCCAAATGGTTTCAAAGTATCCGAGGCATTTGCTTCTTGTTGAGGTCTTGGTTTCCAACCTGTGGAATCTCTCTACTGTATGGAAAAATGAGGTATGGGAGTATATTGATTTCTTTCCACTATAGTCATACGAATCATAAGATGATTATGTACCTGGATAAACTGAGTATTCATCTGGTCTATATTTTGAGTTAAGAGAGAAATCGGACCAGGAGCACTATTGTTGGAAACCTTAGTCTTTTCTTTTGCTATGAAATGATGGTAGTGAAAAGGTTCCAACCTTGAATCAAGGATATTTTCTTCAATATCAACACTGTACTCTTTGGCTAGTGCTAATGATGTGGGATTTTTGTCTTTGATAATGAATCGAAACTTTCCTTCAAAAGCATTCATGTAAAGGAGACGAACCGATGATGCTGTAGGACAGAAACATGTTGGAAGTTGATTGTACAACTTGTCAAAATTGGTATGGAATTCCTTTACCGTATCATTCTCCCTTTTATTTATATGATTAAACTAAGCCCCAAGTGTCCCACCATCTGCATTTGTTGACCATCTATTCTTGAAAGAGTTGGACAAATTTTCGTAAGATGAGAGATGATTGTCAGCGAATCCTCTAAACCAATCAAGGGATTCTTCAGTCAATGATGAGGCAAATAAATTCATGGCCACATCTTCATGCTCAATACCTGCATTGTCCATGTCTCGAACCATGACATAAAGATGGTCCTCAACAATTATCACATTGTTTCCTGGGAGCTTTGGCAACCACTTGTTGAATTCCTTTGGCATTGTATTAGGGTATCCTTGGATATTGGCCATGTTAAGAGGTTTGTATAGGTCGTTTTCCCAAGGATGACCCATTGGAGCAAGAAGAAGGGAATTATGGAAAAGGTTTTTAACAATGAGAGACTTGAGAGGAGGCCTTCTTTGGTAAACCTCAGAAGGCTTGAACCTTCCAGGGGGGAAAGGTTTGGGAAATGAAGGTTTCTGGGAAGGTGGAGTCACCAAATGAGATTCAATATGAACTCATAAAGGAAGGTGGAAAGGGAACGTCCCTTGGGTGGATTCACCAGGAAAGCTAAGGGAAAGGATTTGGGATAGATCACCAAAGTGTCATTAGGGTTCCAAAGAGGATTCAAAATCCTCCCTGACAACGGTGCCAAAATGTTATCTCACAAGTTGTAGGTTGTGAAAAGCCTGACCCAACCACTAAATGGCGACAACTAAGAGGTCACCTACCCATTGTCACCTTAGGCAGGTGTCCCCGTCACTTTAGAGGTGAGGTAGTCACCTCAATGGGGAATCCTAGTGACCCTAGGGGGAATGGGATGGAGAAATATGAATATGGAGATGAAGTCTCTAGAGTTAAAATTTAAACGATATGAATGTCTTGGAATGAAGTCTTGGGAGGGTTTATGGGTTGGAAAATGATTTGAGTAATCTTCCAAGTATGAATACTTGTCCGAGACACAAGAAAAACCAAGCATATAATGTGATATGTTAGTTGGACAAGCAAGTTAAGATTTCTGTCCCTAATTTGAAGCAACAATAAAATATATGTATCATCTCAATAAAGATAACAAAGTATGAAAAATAAGTGCTAAGTATGTGATAAACAAACAAGAGATAGAGCTAGTGAACGCTGACTCAACTCACCAATGATTAAGAAAAACATTTACCACAAATAGCAAGGCTGAAATAGAAGACTACTGCAGAGATATTATCATCCTTATGGATGTAGGCACTATTTTACAACAATAGTAAAATCATCCAATTAAATCCATAAAGAAACCACCCAAGAATTGCCTTAAACCAAATAGAACAAGTTGGCAAACTTTTAACAAATTTTGATGGTTAAAGCACAAGTTATAAGTGGTTTTATATTAGGATTTATGTAGTCAAGTTATCAGCCTTAGGGCTGTAGCAAATAAAGCCCTATATAAGCAAAATTATCCAACACAAATCACTTTTAAATGGCTCAAAGGACATGCCTAGGTTAGTAGAAGGTTGAGGGAGAAATTTAGGCTTAGTCTAGGGTTAGTTTAGGAGCTAGTTAAGGTTAGTTACCTAGGGTTAGTGAAGCCCTAATGGATGTAGTTTAGTTTCTATTTCAACAACAATTTGTAGTGGTTGAAAGGGGACACCTCAATGAGGCAAGAGAGGAAAAGGCTCAAGGAACACTTCCCCAAAGAGTGAGACTTAAAACTTGTAAAATCACGTTTTCCAAGGCAATGATTTTGTTTCTCCAATGCAATAAATAAATGACTAATGCTCTTAATAATTGGCTTAATGGGGTCATGCAAAGAAATAACTAGAGAAGCTACCTCCTTATGGGTTTAAATCCTCTTACTCCCCAATTCAAGTTTCTCCAGCTAGAGTTTAAGCTAAGAGGGTGTATGTCCTTATACTTTCTTAGGAAACCCTTGTTTAAACAATAACATATAGCATAAAATTATGGAGACTATGGTGGGGGTGTATGCCATTATACTTCCCACCTATGTGCTAGCACAATAACCTTTACTTGAAACAAATGATAGCATGAAAGTAAAAACCATACCAATTCAAGGAAAATGCTAAGATAATCCACCACAATAGCAAGCGAGAAGCCTTCCAAGGCTAGAACATCACTTCCATAAACCATACTTCAAGAGATAACCGTAAACAAGAGAAAAAAAGAGACAATTTTCCAAAGGTAACGAAAATTTCAGACCAAGTTATTCTCACAACTGGGAGAGTTATGTTATAATGAGATATTATGATCTGTTATTTATACAAAATGTCACCAAGGTAACTTGTCCACATATTTAGGGGTAGATCAAAAGACTAGGGGTCAACAACCCTAATCTTTCCCCCTTAACAAATTAATATTAAACAATTCATTAAAAATTCACTTTTGGACATAAGAAAACCCTAATTTTAGAAGGACGTCACCCCTTTAGGGGATGTTTTGGCCCTAAAAGATGGTCGCTGGTGATGGAGGAGAGTGGAGAGGCTTCCCAAAGCCACATGTCAAGCATCAATACCACTTACTTCATGATCCCTTCAAAACATCCTTGTGCCAATGCATGTCACTTCACCACCAAGCCCTAACCCCCCTCTAGATGTGACATTTTTCCTCTCCTAGGTAAAAATCTTGGCATGTGGGTGCTATGCTACATCGTCCAAGTCATATTCTAGGCCTTCCGAGTTTAATATTTCTCATTCGGCTTGCAGTCCCCTGGTATCCACCCGTGGGATTCAAGCCCCATGGAAGCCCAAGCTAGGCTTGTTATTCCAAAACTGTCCACCAACTAGGTCCCACAAATACAAATAAGCATGCCCTCCAAGGATCTCAAGTCATAACATCATGCTAAGTGAATCCAATCAATAAATGATCCACCTAAGCATGCACATCAAATATCACTATATCAAACAATTAAGTGCTCAAAGACATTATGCGACTTGTCTAGCTTGAATATGGGAGGGTTGACGAGGTGTCATATTGTCTAGATATTTCCCTAGGTCAAGGAGAATTTCCAAGAAATCCCTCTATAAGCCATGAATGTTGGGTGAAGTGGTTAGGTTCAAGACTTACTCGGCATAGGGCTCATGACATACAAGAGCTCATAATGTCTCATTCATGGGTGCCTTTGTAGAGGGTGTGTGGTACCTTCATCCACAATGCACTTTTTCCAAGCCCATTATTTTACCATTCTTTCATTCTTTCATAAATTTAAGGAAAGGCTGAAGGACACTACCCTGATATGGTGTCCATATAATGGCAATGTCACCCACAAACACCTAGTATAAATGAGAAGGCTGGCTCATGATGAGACCCCCTTTCTCTCAACCATGCAATTGAGAGCCATTAACCTGGCTTGGTGACCAAATGATGGTAATGTCATACCACTATATATTCATTGACATGATAGACCGACTCGTGATGAGACCTCCTATCCTCCAACTAACCTTTTTTAAGCATTTTTAATCATATTTTATTGTGGGTCCCCCTTTACTCAAAGATAAACATTTCATTGCTTTCTTGGGTGACCCCTGGGTGAAGCATCTAGAAGGTTCATAAATATGATTTTTATCTTTTACCCAACATCAATGCCTCTGGGCCTTCAACCCCTTCTTCCCATAGAATGAGGGACAACCCCTTCTTGGTTCAATATCCCCTAAAATCCTAGGAGATAAGGAAATGGGGGGAAATAGTGATGGAAAGTGATAAATATGGCTGAGAATGGTACGATGGCTCTTCAAGGGAGTTCTTAGTAGAAAACCCATCCCCAAGGAAGACCACTTACTAGGGCACAATATCAACCACCAAGGTGAAGCAGGGAAAAATGAATAATGTCCAAGAATATATCATGAAATATAGATCAATCTAAGATAAAACATACTCAAATGGATTAAATATTGAAATGATGCTCACCATAATATTGACTTGTACCTCATGGATCAAGGCCCACTGCCTTTTAGAAGCCAAATGATGTGGTGGATTCCTTCTAAAAATATGCGACCTCTGTGGTGGTGAGAAGGGTATCCATCTGTGTAAAAGGATACTGCTTGTCATGTAGTCTCTCGACACTCCATATCTGCAACCTAAGGGCCTCGAGGCATAATCTCCTTAGTTATCCAAAAAATGGGGATAACAGGTCCAATGGTTTCTTGTATTCAACATTAGATTCAATGTCAAATTCAATATCAGTTTCAACATCAGCATTAGAGATATTTTCAGAGATAGGAAGCTGTGAGACTCTTTCTAGTACTAAGGGAAGAATGAGTCCATGAAGAAGTCACCTATTGGAAAATATTCCATTGTGGAAATAATTTGTATATATGTATATTTGTAAAATTGAAAAGATGGTATGCATATGTAATGCCTTATATAAGTCAATTTTTAATGTTGTATTATAAGGCTTGTTAGCCACTCATTAGAGATTACTAAGAGTGAGAGGAATATTTTAAAGGTTTTTATATAGCCACTTTATACAAGAGTGAGAAAAATCTCATAGGGATTTCTATATAGCCACTCTTTAAAAGATTATAAGAGTGAGATGGATCTTATAGGGGATTTCTAAAGCCTTTAAACAACAATATAGACAATAACAATTGTCTTATTATCAACTAAATTATTGCATATGGATCAAATTGTCTAAGTTAACATTCTTATTCTGAAAAAATGAAGGTGAAGGAATGGAAGAGTGCTTGCAATAGAACATGCAGATCGAGAGTAGGAAGAGCATCAAAGTTATGCAAATCTTCCAAGAGCTTGTAGAAGGATAATATTCTATGTAAAGATAAGAGGTAAATAATTTGTAAAGATGTATGCTATAAGTATCTCCAGGATGTTATGTCATGTTCGTGTAGATTTATACCTTGAGTAGAAGCAATTCAAATGGTACATATGTCTGTGGAGAACATGCTAAGAGTTTCTTTCAGGGAAGGAGAGAGGAAATGAATAGGGAATTGATTCAGAGACTCCTACAGATTCATCAACAATACAAGAACAATGAGTCCAAATGGGCAAGGCATAGATCAACATTCGACTTGGTTTCATGATTTCCGAGATAAACTATCTTCAATAGAGAGGGATATGGGAATGTATGTTGAGTACAAGATTTATATTTAGATATTGAAGAACAAATAATTTTGTGATGAAGGAATCAATGAGACAAAACTGGGGCTAGATCTAAACTAGTGCCAGTAGCCGAGATCAAAGAGCAAGAGTTAGAGCTATTTCCAGGAGCTAGAGTCATAACCATGATTCATAAAAACAAATAAATGTACATTTATCTAAAATGAACAAATCTAAGATAAGAATTAGTCCTAGAATATTCAACAAGGTGGAAGAGTGAAGAAGCTTCATCATCACTAAGTTACTGTATAAGAGCATTTTAATAAGGTGGAAGAGTGAGTAAGAGTTATCATTTCTAAGTTGTGTAAGTATTCATACTATTGGAGGACCAAAATTTCTTTAGTGGGAAGGTGTGATTTAGGAGGATCCAAAAATGCTCAAAATTTGATTATCTCAAATGTTCTCGGAAAGGACTTCATTGCATAGAGATCGATAGTTTTCCAATGACACAAAAATCGCTTCAAATGGAGTTTGTATGAAAAATTTATGGCTAGTCAAAGTTTTGGTCAAACCATGTCAAAGGCCCAAAAAGTGGGCGACACATGGCACGAATGTACACTTTCGTACAATTGAGTTGGCAAGGTGACAAGGAAATTGTACAAGCACAGATGGAATAATAAGATATCGACATGTGGCAAGTCTGTACATGCTTAATTGGACCAATGAGAGACCGCCACGTGGCAATCTTCCTTTGGATTCTAATGGCTATGGTGTATTAAAATTTTTGTGGGTCGACAGGAGTCGAACCCTCGACTTCATGCCGAGCGTTACCATGACTTACCAATAGAACAAACCATATGACTTAATAGTCACGTGGAAAGTAATATATTTGAAATGCAGTTAAGGTATGGTTGACTGGAAAAAGGGCGAGGTATAAGCCCTAGGCCCTCAGTTCACATGGTATCCAATGTAACTACACCCTATATTCGCATGGGGCTAACAAAAAATATGCCAATGGATATAACAAATTCCAAGGGGGAGAGGTCCGTGGGGGTCAAACCCGTGACCTCCACCCACATAACACAAATTTAACCAATGTGCCATGCACGTCACCTTTGACAAAGATTCCATGAAATATGGTATTGGATTGATGACACGGTTAACACAAGGTGCAGATACCAGTTGGGCCTGTGGCTTATTTAAGGCTCGGAAAAAATCTCAAGGTCCACATGAGGTATGAGAAAACTTAGATCCCAAGGAAACACGAAGTATAAGGAAGGTACAATGCATTTGTTTGCATGCCAAGGAGGACAAGAGTCATGGTCTTGTCTTGATTTGCGTGGGCCCTTGGAGAACTAGTTCAAAATATAGCCTTGTTTATACTATTTTTTCTCGTTTTCTCGAGAGGAGCACAATGGTGATGTTATTATTTTTCTAAGATGTTGTTTATGAAAGTCTTAGTCCATATTTCCATTTATGAGCACCATAGTGCATCATTTGGCATGTAAAGAGGGTTAAATTGATCAATTCCGAATATGGTCAAGTTTATACTCCTTTTAATCAAAATTTCGATGGAAATTCGATGGTAAACTCTATTTGGGTTTGAGCAACAGAATTGAAGAACGACTTCAAATTTGGCTTTGTAAGTCTATTTTCATTGTAATTTTGACATTTGAGATTATGAAAAGTAGTCTCACTATTTAAAGGCAGCTCATAGATGTAGATCAAATGTTATCTTATTGAGTTCTTTTATTTTATATTGTGTTATATTACATGATTATTCAAACTATCATCATTCTCTTGAAGTTTTGGATAAGTAAAGTATCACACATGTTATGCAAATATTTCAAATATGATCAAGAATTATTCTAAATCAAGTTAGATGTTAAGATGTGTGTTGTAAAGAAATAATTAACATCTAAGGATTTTTAGATCACCCAAAGGATTCCCATTCCGATAGACTTCCTTCGAAGCGTGGGTCTCTGATAGATGATTGAGATCGACTCTCTTCTCCAGATTGACGATTTTTGTTTCCCTAGGTTTAAACAAGGATTCTAACTCAGGTACAGATTATTTTTGGAGTTAACAATCCCACTATCTTCCAAGTCACCTTCCTACAAGGGATTTAACTCAACTCACTTAGGATTTTAAGCCACTTCCCCAACAAGAAAGAGACACTCTACCAAGACCCCCAAATGAATATTTTTATATCCTGCAAAATTTCCATTCAAGGAGTAGGGAAAAATACAGAGTCATTGGCCTCCCATACGCGGTTTCACAGTTAATTCATTAATTTTTCAAGTGGATATTATGTTACTCCATTTTACTCCTAATTAACGTTTATTATCATGTTCTGATTGTTAACATGAACATAATACAGTTTGCAATCATTATTATACATTCAAATAAATACTTATCTTTTTAGTGAAATCCTCAACCAACCAACTGAATTAGGGTGAATTCCTTTCGACCCAACCATAATATATGTTGTACTTTTTCCTTTATACAACAAGCCACCCTGTGCTAGGCCATGATACCACTAGGGGACTTTCACAATTGACTATCAACTTAAGGAGTGGATCAAGAAGGTTACTCTCCTTCACTCCACTAGCAACAAAAAAAATACCCTCTTTTCACTGAGCTTAGGGCCTGCATGAATTTATCAGGCACCTTCCTAGCTGGATTTATTTTGCACAAGGGATCCCCTTCTCTACTACATAGTCCCTCAGTGACCTCCCCTTACTAGTGCTAGTTTATTTCTTTCAAGTACCAAGTCACAACCCCTTTTTTCTCTAGTCTGTATATGGTTATTCTCTGTTCCAGGGTGACCATTCACGTCTTGGGAAAGATTTATATTTTCCTCAGAAAAAAATTCCCAGTTTATTTTATTTCTCATCTTTGTATGCGTGAGCTCGATCCACTCATTCACATTACCATCTATTTGAGTCTGCAACCCATTTCTGGGCATGAATGTTCTCTGTATCTCTCTGTGAATCCTGTCTCGCATCTGTATTATATTTTTCTTCTCCCTCTTCCTCCTCATTCCTTTTCCTCCACAAGAAAATTCTCTTTGTCCCTCAGGATACCCGCTTGCTTCTATCATAAGAAAGCTCCCAGGGCCTAGCTCTCGAATCAAAGGGTCATGTTTTTCATACTTCTGGCTGACTCTTTAGCCAAACCTTCACTCTTCCGAGTACCAATTTTGAAGGCAATTATAACTGCTCCAACTACCTGATTTGAATTCCATCAACGTGTTTCTTATGGTTAAGGTAAAGAAGGTACTTTGGACATGTTTATGCATTCAAGGTTCTACAGGTGAGAGTTGGATTGCTGGGAAAGCTTCCTATTTTATTCACTAAAAATTCCCAGTTCCACCTCACCAATCCCACTCATGGTATCATGGCCAATAATGCAAGGATTCCCTCTCAGTCAATTGTCTAGTGTTTTTATTAACATAAACACAATTACAATCTTCATTAATCACAATACATGAAGTATTAAATAGGATTACATCCTTGGGGGAAAACACGGTGTTACAAATCTTGGAGAGAAAAGAGAGTCCTTTAGTTGGTTCATGCAAATATTTTTGGATCAATGAACATGAAATTCATAATTAGTGTCAGGGATTTCCTTCTTTTCGTTGATGACTACTGCAAGAAGATGTGGGTGTATTTTTTGAAACTCAAATCTGATGTGTTTAATGAGTTTTAAAAGTTCAAAGCATTAGTAGAAAAAGAGTTAGTTGTCACATTAATGCTCTTATGTATGATAATGTGGAGAAAATTATTTCAAAGAATTCATTAACTTTTATGCTAAACATGGGATCAAAAGACAATTCAGTACACCCTACACTCCATAGTAGAATGGAGTGGTTGAGAGGTGGAACCATACAATCACAGAGATGGCTAGGTGTATGATGTAGAACATGTGTGTTCCAAACAAGTTTTGGGCCGAGGAAGTGTTCACAATAGTTTAATTTTTGAATATATCTCTGACAATTGTGGTGAAGAAAAATAATCCAAAGGAAGCATAGTTAGGGAGGAATCCCAAAGTTAGTCATATTAAGGTATTTTTTTCTACTTCTTATGCCTGGATTCTAGATGAGAAGAGAAGCAAGTTAGACTCGAAGAGAAATAAATTGATGATCAAAGGGTATAATGATAGTCATAAATCCTACAAATTGGTTGATGTTAACACCAATCAATTGAGGTTCAAAAACGATGTCGTAGTTGATGAGGAAGATGGAATTTTCTAGACTTCTCAGAGATCAAAATCATGATAACAACGACCTGTTGTAGCTAAGGATTCATGTAATAAGATTTATGAAACTCCACTTGAAAGGTGGGGTTGTGGGATTCTGATCATGAGGATTTTCCAAGATCTGATTTTGATGACACCAATACAAGAACACGTCACCCAGATCATGGTGACACCTTTTATAATGAATATCCCAAGAAAATAACAAAGTGGTGGCACAAAACCATTGACGATGTTTGGATAGATGAAATGATAAAGGGACAATCATGGAGAAAAAAGAGGAAGAAACCTAATATGGTCAAATTTTCTCTAATAGCTAATTTTCAAGAAGTATATGAGCCACATGTGTTTGGGGAGGCAAAAGAGAGGCACGAATGGGAGAAGGCAATGTCAAATGAACAAGAGAGTTTGATGAAAAATTAAACTTGGGATCTCTCAACTCTTCAAGTAGTAAAGAAACCCATTAGCTACAAATGGGTGTACAAGGTCAAGCACAAGGAATATGGTACACTTGATAAGTACAAGGCATGATTGGATGCAAAAGGGTTCTCTCAATGAGAGGGATTGAACATGAGGAGGAATTTTCTACTACAAAAAATATGAGCACCATTCACTTAGTTCTAGCCATAGTAGCACAATTTTGTTGGAAGGTCCATTAAATGGATATGAAGAGTGCTTTCCTCAATGGATATTTAGAAGAAGAGGTCTATGTTGACTCACAAACTCACAAACTAGCCACGATCCTGTAAATAGTTGCAAGGCATAATTTGAAATTTTTATTATCTATGATTATTAAATATTTAACTATAGGTGAAACCCCTAGGGATAAAGAAAACTTGTTTAACTTCAATTATCCTCAGTATTGAATGTTACCACTTTGATGAAACGATCTCATCCACATTGTGTAGTGATAATGTTTCCTTCTTCGATTTGATTATGAGTTTTATTGCACAAAAGGAAAAGGTGTTATTGTGAAAATGAAAAAGATATTTTATCTCACTCACATTCCACTCATAAATGTTGTTGATGCTTACATAAGAATATTATGAAGCATTTAAAGGTTAACTTTTGCTTATAGCTATTGTGTCACGACAAGGATTTTATCACAAGGGTTGAGTTCTAGTTACATGATATATTTGAATGGAAGGAAAGTTCATTTATGCAAATTCATGCATGATATAGTTATATGGTCTAGCATATATAAAATTATTTTATATAACTCCAAACACCATCACATTTATATAAGGGTTGTTGGTTCTATATGGGAAAAGATGATGCATTGAAATCAAAAGGTTGGAATTTTTTTTAACACATTGCATATGTTATATTATACGAGCTCAACATTGATATCATATAGCGCTTGCCATCACTTGAACCTTTCATTTCATCATTCAGATTCGTATGTATATATCCATAACATTGATTGTTTGTATTCAATGTGGTTTTAAATTTGGATACAAGATTTGATGTGAGGTTTGGGCCGCCATTTGAGTTGTAGTTTATGTGGCCATTAACGTGGTTATGTAGGATGTGTTTTCTAGCATACTTGGAAACATTTCCAAGAATGTGATTTGCTGATAATAAAAGGTGGAGTTTGAGGTGGATTTTAAAGTTAATTTGTATGTTGTTTCAGAGAACATGATGTCCCATGCATTCAATTCATGGGACGTGTGAATTTGATTGCATTGAGTTTACCACCCTAGCACTGTTTTTGTCATTTCATTTTTGAATTAGAGTTTTTAAGCTGTGGAGCGATAGTTTTGTCCCAAAGCATGACTATGGTAGTTGTTTGAAAATGTAACACTAATTTCACAGAGGTATTTCAAGCACTAAGGTAAGGTATGCTACTCTAGCTCATACCCATTAAATGCACTCTTTCATTTTGCAGTAATAGTTTTGAAATAACTATGCTTGAATGGTAATGACTATGCTTGTTTTGTCCATCTTCTCAAACTCATTATTGTCATTCCAAAATAAATACTTCCTTGTTTTGTTTTCCTGGCATTAACCCTCCTAAAAACTACCACCTCTAGCTATCGACTGTGTAAAGTCATTGCGAATGGTTCATTTTCGTTATGTACAACTTATTTTCTGTTATTTTCCCAAAAATATAGGCCTCTCTTGCAACCTCCTTTTGTTCACCGGTACTTGAATTCTTGAACAAGAAAATTTTCTGGAAAAGATTTGTGGGTTTTGTTCTACCTACATGGTATTTTTTTGAATCAAAGGGCTTTGAACCCATGTATTTCAAAATCCATTCTACAACTCTATTCAACCTTGTGTTATTAATGGTTTCCCTGGATGTTGATTGGTTTGATTTTAAAACTCTATTGCAGAAATTGAAGAGTCCTTTGATCATATCATTTTATTGCTAAATCCCTAGGATTTTAAGCCCTATACATGTCATGAAGACATCTTGTCTTGAGCTCGAACTGGTAACATTTTTGTATATTTTCCCAAGCTCGATACCCTTTGCACTCTTTATTCAGAAATTAGACAGTGGTGAATCTACAATTATGAAAGGGTAATTATAAGGGTGATGCTACAACTTGTGTGTGTGTGTGTATATATAAGTTGTGGAATGTGCCATATCCATGATACATTCGCTGGCTCGATTGAACAAAATATTTGGTGGATTATAACTTGTGCAATATGTTTTTGGGGCTTGATGGAAATTATTTAACCAAAGATAGATTTGACTTGGTTGATACATCTTACTGTGTTGGTGTTGAAGAGTTTGCATCAATTTTTATTTAGCATTTAAATTTGTCTGTAAGCATGTTTGATAGACATTAAATGCCATGATATGAAAATTCTGGTGTTATATATTGGGTTTCCTGATCATTACAGAACTTGTTGAAACAAGTGTAAGAATATCTAGTCATTGGTTATGAGACACACTTGCTTGAATTTGGAATGAGGATGTGGCTGGGTTGTCTCAGAATTAGAAAATGTTTTATCTATGCATACAAGATCAAATCCCTCATACTTTAAATTTACATTCACAATTCCTTAATTCCCAAGAACATATATCATTTTAAAAATTCATCTTTCCTCTTGTTGTATGAAATAAGAAATGGTTTTCTATCAATATGACATGGATTTTTGACAACATAAGTATATTTTGATCAATTTAAAAATTATGGTCAAGGGAATAATTTGAAAGGGACATATTTCAAGGTGATTATTTTTAATGGACTCTGTTTGGTTGAAGTCATATATATATATATTTTGGAAAATGGTTGATTGTTCAGGGCCAATCTCTTCCATACTCTCATTTTACATGAAATGTTCTCGATTCCCAAATTTCATTTTTCATTTTAGTCCGTATTTTTCTCCCCTGATACTTAAGAAAATTCAAAGGCCTCTTTTGGAAATAGATAGTGGATATGATAGCAGTTAATGAAGATATGTTTGACATGGCATGCATGAGATGATTATTGGTAGACATTGAAATATTAGTTAATGGTTGATGTTTGAGGTGTTTTTATTTTTGAACATGTAACACTTTTTCCTTACCATCTATTTTCACTTTCCATACATTATAAAGCCTCTCATATTTCCAATTACATTGTAATTCCCATGTCCTTAAATAATGATCAGTTGTATGAGGTGGTGAAGTATTTCGAAGCTAAGATGAAAGTTTGTTTTGAAGTTACCTTTCCCTCTTATCGCTAGTTGTTTGTATGCTTTCCTGTTGATCAAGTTAGAGTTATTTCTAAAACTAGGTTAATGCAAAATGTTTCACTTGCTATTGTATGTATACTCTAATTTAGACTTATACTTTATAGATGAGCTTTTTTAGTAGATGTAGGCATGGCAGAGGAAGAAGAGGCAAAGGAATAAGGACAAATGATTTTTGGCAAGGGGGAAACAAAAGACTCTTATTCTCCATTCACTTTGATGTTGATTATGAAGAGTTTAATAAAATATTACAAGAAGGTTTCTTGAACTTAGCTAGAAAAAGATCCTTTTAGCTTCCTCCTCCACCTAAAAGACCACCTTTTCACCCTCTTCATAACATCTCTGCATACCGGTACAACCACATGTGTCCTTACCACTTGAGATCCTAGCCAATGATGGAAGGAATGATGTTGTAAATACTCCCCAAGTTCAAGCTCATGGATGACCCACAATGTCATTTCCATTACCTCCTCCTCCGCCGAAGCAACCTGCCCTGCACATTGCATCAGAAGTATCCCATGCTCATTCAACTCAACCATTAAAAAGACGTAATTCCCTTGCCCAAGAACTTGAACCTTCAAAAGGAAAATAATTGGCCAATTATGTTAAGTCCGATCAATCTAAAACATCCTCACACTCAATCACATCACATTCCCAACACCCTGGACATGAGGATGGACATACCCCTTTTGAAGATATGCACCCATAAGCATCAACAATTAAAGGTAAAATGCCCATCAAGGCAGATTCATCGATTTACAAGATGACAGAGTCAAAGGAAAGTGGATGGAGGCAGATTCACACAAAAATATGATTTCTGATTTTATGATGTTATTTTAATTTGACTTCATCGTTGGGACATACCTTATATATTTTTGGACAACAATTGACATTTTAGACAACTTTCTTATTTACTTATTTTGGGCATGTACATGCATATATACTTGGTATTTTGGAGTCACAAGTGTGTTTTGAAATATTTCATGTGTTGGTTGATTGGGATATGTGTATATAATGATGTTTGATGACATTAGTGCATAATTATTGATGGATGAATAAGGGGATATTTTGGAAATTAAAAAATAAGAGTTAATTAGGGGTCCCCACCTATTAGTTAATATTTATTATACCCTTATCATTATTTATTAATATTGACCTATGAACTGTCCTTATCTAACTAAAAAATATTTAAATAAATTAAATAAAAGTAGTTGGAACAACTAAAAACTACTTGGAGAATAAAAGATAACAGAGGGGACAAGAAAAAGGAGGAGAGAGAGATAGAAGAAAAAACTCAGATAAGGTTTGCTCTTGCTCTAGAGTGATATTAAATTACTATTTCATTCATTTGTGAAACAATTAAAAGCTAAGAACTTCTTGTTGATAGTAGGGTCTTACTGAAGGTGGCAATGAGAAGGACCGAGAAACATTGGTTGTTGACATACTTCAAAAGGTTGATTATATGTTTCTGATAGTCTATAATTTCTTATTGGATTTTGAATTTATTTTCCATACTAATTAGGAATTTTGTGTAGAGTCAAGGTAGTGACATATTGTGGCTTGTTGATCTAGTTATTTTTCAGTCTTGGTTTCATTTAGAAGACACAAGAAATATATGTGTGATGTAACATTCCACCTTTGAATTCTAAGTCTTATTCCAGTCCTTACCCATTTTAGGGTATGAACGAATGGTTTTGGCTGTATTTTAGAACTGAATAAATAGAATCATTTGATGGTTTTGAGGTCTCATTTTGGACTTTATGTGTGATCTTTATTTCATAATTTCTATTTTATGAATGTTCATTAAAAATTTTGTAATTTCTTGATATAAATATTTAAATATTTCTTTTTCATAACACAATTAAAAAAAAACAAAAAAAAAAACAAAAAAAACATTGGTCCCAATAATATATTGCTTGAGGATTAATTGATATTTTTGCAAAAGGATATAAACATAGGGTAACAATCCATACTTTTTTGTATTAACCTAACATGATTAAAAAATGTTGGTATTATGATAGCCATTCCTTTTCATCAACATTTATTTAGTGACCATACTGGGGAACCCATCCATAGTTTTTTGATAGTTGTGTATTATTTCTATACTTAGTTTTGTTTTGTTTTCATTTCTTAGTTTTCTTCTTTTATTTTCCAATTTCATGACTTTGCATGTTGTATGACAACCTAAAATTGGTAATGGTTTGGATGATTAGACTAATATTTATTTGACTTTATTCAATCTGATTTTAGAATCATCTCACAATCGCGTTGAACTTCATTGTTCTTGGGAGGTTATTGCTAGAGAAGTTAGAATCCATGAACAGTGGGAAGCCCAACAAAAGGAAAGCCCGAGATTAACCCCCTTAGTAAGAGTTTGAATTATGTCCCGTGGATCTCATTCTTCTTGAAGGAAAAGAGGTTTTATCCC
The DNA here is from genome assembly GCA_009831015.1 of Picea engelmannii. Classification (NCBI taxonomy): domain Eukaryota; kingdom Viridiplantae; phylum Streptophyta; class Pinopsida; order Pinales; family Pinaceae; genus Picea; species Picea engelmannii. The sequence goes on from ML794297.1 coordinate 54,224, forward strand.
TGAGTTCAATCCTTTATATGAAATTGGAAGCAAAAATACAGTTTTAGAAATCCAACAACCTAAGAGCTATAGATATTTATCTGACTCATCTATTTCATCGATATCTTTAATTATCATTTCTTTCAAGATGTCATCTTCATGATATTCTTCTATTTGTAGTTCATCTACATCTTCAGAAAGCTCTTCCTCCTCCATAATTGGAAGAATTTTCAATCATCACATCTCGGTTCAATCCACAACAAACCCTGCCAAAGTGATAAAAAATTTTTGGTTTATTTTAGTTTGAAGAAGATGCAACCAATACACTGTGGCATGTATATTCACCCTTGAATCTTACACCAACTGCAAATCCCCTTCCAAAATTCAAAGACAATTTTCCTAAATTCTCAAGAAATGACACCATTCCACTGAAGAACATTCAATTGCATTTTCTAATGCATGGCATAATATAGGAGAAAATGATAATGATACTTGTATGCGTTTATTTGCCAATTATTTAGAAGGAAAAGTTGCATCTAATTTTTTCAAATTACCTCCTAAAGTCATTTTGATTTGGGATGAATTAACTTATCGGTTTAAATCAACTTATGGGAAGCCTAAAAACCCAACAGATTTGTTAAGGGGATATAAAAATATTGTTTACAACAATGGTGAAACAATCAAATCTTTTGATCTCCGCTTCACCAAGTTATACAATTAAATTCTCGAGTTAATACACTTTCATAACCAAGTTGCTTTTATTCAATACTAAAACAAATTACCTTCTTCATATCGTCAAAGATTATAAGAAAAAAATGTAACCAACCTAGGGTATGCACTTTAAACCTATTTGGAGTACGAAGAACACTTGGAAAGAACAGGTCTTCCTAAATAATATTCTATAAAAAATACTGATGTCTAAAGTTTTATAAATTGTTCACGATATGAGCAATCAAATGATTTATTATGAGAGGAAAGGTATCACCTCAAGTTCATCTCATGCTGAATCTTCTTCTCAAACTATTTTGAGAAATCAACTAATCAATTCCTTATTTCATAATAAACTGAAGGCTATTATCTCTAGAGGTTGGTGTAACTTCTGTGAAGATAATCATGAAGAAAGATCTTGTGAAGTTATGAAAAGGGAACATGAGAAAATCTTTGGGAAAATGACTGAAACAACTATTGTTTCCTTAGATTGGGCTCCTAAGGAAGATGTGATGTTGGTAAACACAAGGAATAAATCATACACGAATAAAGGGAAGGGTAATGTTCCCAAAACTACCTTTTCTCCTAGTTCCTCTTCCCAAAACACAAATCCTCAAGTTGTCACCAAAACTCAAAGTCAAGAGACATCAGTCTCTTTTCCTCCATCCAAGTATAACATTATTACTCAACTATCTAACATAAAAGAAGATGCATCTCTCTTGGATATGGTCAACATGCCGGAACAACAAAAACATATGAAGAATTATATGGAAGGTAAAAGTTCTCCAATAGCTAGTATATCTGAAAAAATAGATGGGGATGAATTGTTGGCACATAATTGATCAGACCAGAGTCCTTCTCAGGTTACCAACAAAAGGCACCGAGTAGTCTATAGTGTTGGATTTTTCATCTCCTCTGAAGAGAATAAGTCTCACACAAAGCGCAACCAAGACATGAAGATAGGGAATGACAAAGAGAATACTTAGGTGGATTTCCAGAATATTCAAGATTCACCATGATCTTGCGCAAGACAGTCTAATGAAAAATAGATCTGAACTCATTCATATTGGAAATAAAGACATTCAGGTTGCATAAGAATTTGTAAACGAATACAACATATTGATATTCTCAAGCATACATAAGTACTGTAAGGAGACAATTCATAAGCATAAACACATAATGACACAATATATTTCAAAATTTTATGTCCTTCTTTATATATTAGCAGCAGAGCTTCTTGGATACAATATCAGAGATACAAATCAGTACTCTGGTACAACCTTCTAGCTTCAGACTAATGTCTCAAAGCTCTAATTACCCTCTTCCCCAAAATGTATATAATTTGTAGTCACACAACCTTTTTTCTGTCTACGCACTCTATACCAACTATGCTAACACCCTACAAACAAGCAACTACACCCAACCATACCCAACAATAACATCCAAAAACCCAACCCTTTTACAATAATATGCATCTCATATATAGAGTGAGTGGGATATTTTGGTTTTGGGCTTCGCATGCTTTCTTGTTCTTGTTATGTTGTAACTGCTTTTGCCTCGCTTCACCAAGTTATACAATCAAATTCTCGAGTTAATACACTTTCATAACCAAGTTTCTTTTATTCAATACTACAACACATTACCTTCTTCATATCATCAAAGATTATATGAAAAAAATCTAACCAACCTAGGGTATGCACTTCAAACCTGTTTGGAGTACGAAGAACTCTTGGAAAGAACATGTTTTCCTAAGGAATATTCTATAAAGAAGACTGATTTGTGTACAATTTTGTAGATTGTTCAAGATATGAGAAATCAAATGATTGCTTATGAGAGGAAATGTGTCACCTCAATTTCATCTCATGCTGAATCTTCTTCTCAAACTATTTTGAGAAATCGGCCAATCAATTCCTTATTTCATAATAAACTGAAGGCTATTATCTCTAGAGCTTGGTGTAACTTCTATGAAGACAATCATGAAGAAATATATTGTGAAGTTAAGAAAAGGGCACATGAGCAAATCTTTGGGAAAATGACTAAAAAAAATATTGTTGCCTTAGATTGGGATCTTGATGAAGATGTGATGTTGGTAAACACAAGGAATAAATCATACACGAATAAAGGGAAGGGTAATATTCCAAAAACTACCTTTTTTCCCAGTTCCTCTTCCCAAAACACAAATCCTCAAGTTGTCACCACAAATCAAAGTCCAGAGACATCAGTCTCTTTTCCTCCATCCAAGTATAACATTCTTAATCAACTATCTAACATAAAAGCAAATGAATCTCTCTTGGATATGGTCACTGTCCTGTAAAAACAAAAACATATGAAGAATTATATGGAAGGTAAAAGTTCTCCAATAGCTAGTATATCTGAAAAAATAGATGGGGATGAATTGTTGGAGTAGAATTGATCATACCAGAGTCCTTCTGCGGTTACCAAAAAAATGCACCGAGTAGTCTAGAGTGTTGGCATTTTCAATTCCTCCAAAGAGAAGAAGTCTCACCCAAAGCACAACCAAGACATGAAGATAGGGAATGTCAAGGAGAATACTTAGGTGGGTTTCCAGAATCTTCAAGATTCACCATGATCTTGCGCAAGACAGTATAACGACAAAAAATATCTGAACTCATTCATACTGGAAATAAATACATTCAGGTTGTGGAAGCATTTTTAAACTAAGACAACATATTGATCTTATCAAGCATAAATAAGTACTGTAAGGAGACAATTCATAAGCATAAACCAAGAATGACACAATATATTTCAAAATGTTAGGTCCTTCTTTATATATTAGCAACAGAGCTTCGTGGATACAATCTCAGAGATACAAATTAATACTCTGGTACAACCTTCTGGCTTTGGACTGATGTCTCAGATCTCTAATTACCCTCTTCCCCAAAATGTATACAAGTTGTAGTCACAGAACCTTTTGTCTGTCTACACACTCTATACTAGCTATGGCAAAACCATACAAACAAGCAACTACACCTAACCATATCCAACAATAACATCCAAAAACCCAACCCTTTTACAATAATATGCATCTCATATATAGGATGAGTGGGATATTTTGGCTTTGGGCTCCGCATGATTTCTTGTTCTTGTTATGTTGTAATTGCTTTTGCTTCGATGGTGTTGCATTGTCTCTTTTCACAACTATTTTCTATTTCTTTACTTGCTCCAATGTCCAACTCTTTTGTAGCTTGCACAACTCATGCTTGACCAAAATTGGGACTGTAGTCCTCCTTGTGCAATCTTCAAACCAAAAACGAAGGGCCCAACTGACTCCAAACACAAGCCTTGACTCACCCTCGAGTCAAGTACTTGGCTCTTTCACAGCTTCTAGGAGTGCTTTTTGCTTTCCTTTGTCCTCCTTCTCCAACTTTATTTCATATTATGCTTGAGATTTTTCCTTTTCTTCCTCTTCAAACGAAGGGCCCAACTCTAGGACCAACTCTAAGGCCCGCTTCCTGACTTCCTGGAAACTCCCAATTTTATCCTGCCACTTCTTGGCAAGGAGTGAGGCTTTAACTACAAACTGTTGAGTCACATATGTGATGCATCCTTTAGGCTTGGATGTGATCAGAGAGTTCCATTCAGAATTGGTTGTAGTATCTACCTGATTCATCTACATGTATACTATCTGGACGATAGGTCAAAATTTGTGCAACTCTTTCTTGACCACTGATTGCACTTCAAGCAAAGCGTTCAACTTATTTTCTTCTTGCTGAATTTGATCGAATTTCTCTTGTTTCTACAATAGATCCATGGTGACCGCAAATTCCTCATTGAGCAACTGTATTCTTGCGTGCACATCCTCCATGGTTTGGTTTTGCCTTACGATAATTCCCATCCAGTTGCTGACTTCGTAAAATATATCTGTGCACTCAGCTGTGTGCTTGTGTAGTGCTTCTCGAGCATTGTTGCCTTCCAACACCATTTTCTCCATTTGTTCTTGCAACTTCCGAGGTTACTGTATGCTTCTTGCTGAATCTCCCACAACTATACTTCCATCTTCTCTGTGCGAATGGCCGGCTGTGACCATGCTCCTTGGAGCAACTCGATCTGATGCTCAGGCTCTCCTACAACACTGGACTTTGGTAGTTGTGGTGCTACTTTCCTTATTTCCAGCCAAGCTTTAGCAAGCCTCTCATGGACTCTTTCTAGTTTCTTCTCCTCCTAGATCTTGGTGTATTCTTCCTATGTTCTATGTGCTTGAGCAAGGAGTGCTTCCTCCCTTGCGAACTCTACAGTCCTTTTGGCCTGCTAGATTCTCTGCTCTAGTTGATCAATTGAGGCTCTGATCATTCTGATTAGATGCGCTACTGGCCACTGTGCAAGGTCAACGAAGTAAGGGGTGGCTTCCTTGGGTACTCAAACCTACAGTGGGAGTCCACTAGCCGTTGAATTATCAAAAGGTGTCTCCACCTCCTCTTCTCCTGTAGATGGTCCCGACGCAAGCCTCAACATCAATGCTAATGGCAGGAACGTTAGTACTTCTGTTCTAGCCAGGAAGAGTTGCAACAACTCGGCGCACTACTATGGGTTTTGGAGGACTAGCTCCATTTGTTCCTATACTGATGTTTCGCTTTGTCCTGAGGCTGTATTAGGTTCCTTATGAACCTTTGGTATCTTCACCTCTTTGTGGACCTCAGCTTCATGGGTTGTGCTTCTGATAACACCCTCAAACTTGGTCATTGAGGAAGTGCACTGAGGAATTAGGACTTGCGGCTTCGATTCTGCTTGCATCTCTGCTGACGAAGAAGTGTCCTAAATTGGAACAAAGGGTATGATCTATTGGCCCTAGGATTTAGGGTTTGGGTGAGTGATTTCTAGCCTATGCTAGGGTATTTATGGGTTTGGACCAATGAGTTTTGGTCTCTACTTGGGTATCTCTGGGGGATCCAATTGCATGGGTTCTGGGTCGATGGTTTGGGACAAAATGGCGGTTTCTGGAGGTGGTGACTGGAGTTGTGGTGGTGATGGAGGTTTTCAGTGATGATGGTGGTGGATGGAGTGGTGTCAGGCTCAGGGTCATCCTGGATGTCTATAATGTGGGCTACTCAAGCCCCTGAGCGAGTGCGAGGAACGACGGATGAAATGGGATGGGGGTTCAAAACCTTTCTTGGGGAGATCCCTGTCCCAGGTTTCTTAGCTATTATCTCTGTGATGAATGCAACGCTGATAATTTCATTGACATCCTTACTTGTCAACATAACTTGCTATGGAAGCTGCGGATGGGTAATGTTATCTTCTTGCGCTCCATTGACTGTGTCTCTTCCTCCTCATTGGAGTCCATCTGTACTGGTGCTTATTTATTATGTACCTCTGGGCCTGAGCTTGGTCCTACCCCTGCTTCTTGACCCCTCTTCTTCAGCATCTCCACAGGTAGAAGGTAATGCATCCCTGACTTGCGCGGGTTGTGTTTTACTCCAAGCCATGACATAACTTCCTTGTTGAAGGCCTCATCATCTAAGTAGAATGGAAACATGTGCGAGTGGAATCCCTGTCTGTTGGCATACCTTGGCCATAAAAATGTATGGTGGCGGTTCATGCTGAATGCAATGTTTCGCGTGTTGCAGTTGAGAAATTCCCGCGAAATGCACAACCTCTGTGTTGCATCTAGAAATTTGTTGTACCATTTGGAGAACGTCTTGTTGTTGAAGGTGGTGTTCTCCAAGTCTGACCTTGAGTTCCAAGGCTCGAACATCTTTACCAATATTCCCTTATCTACTAGCGACAGTGGTCTTCCTGCGGGTGGCTTCCACTTCAATATTGTGAACACAATCAATAAGTAGCTGTAGGTGAAAGTACCACCCTTATCCCGTGCTTCCCCTCAAGCCACCAGAAGTTTCTCCAGTAAATAACTACACCAGTTGAAGACAATTCCATTAGTGCAAAAATATGCCACTGATAGGGCATTTGGTGTACACTATCCATTGGAATAAGACCTCATGACCTTGCTAGCGAGTACATAGCGACTGGTCCTAACCGTCTCAGGTATAATGGGGTTGATATTGGCTATGCGCCCCCCCTCTGTGTATGAAATCGATCATATAAACTGGGCTCCCCTTCTTGTCATGCTTGTTGGGATCCTAGAAACCTATGGACACATCCTTGCCTTCGATGGATAGTCCAGTAAGCTGGTGGATGTACTTTACGTGAATTGATATATCCTATCCAACCATAGTATTCTGTCGTGTACCCTGCTAATGAGAAACTTGGTACACCTCGAAAATTCTCCAGTGGTGCCAAAAAATGGAAAATCTCTGAGGTTCATGATGGTAGAGTTAAATAGGTTGATGAACTCCAGATTTTGCATGAACTTCATGCCTCCCAACTCGTTCAGAGCAAGAATCTTGAAGACATCGATGTTCATCTATGGGAACAAAACTTAGTCTATTAGGTCAAGGTCGAGGAGCTTGACTTGCTCAACCTTCCCTTTGAGATTGCAAACGATCTCGACCCGAGTGTCACAGGGCTCTTTAAGTACTACATCCTTCGAAATGACACTTCTTCTCCCTGTATCTCTCGGCATGGTAAGTATGAACTGTCAACAAATTCAACAGGTTAAGCATGGATTGGGGATCATGAATGAGGGTTGAGGGATTGCACAAGCTTGATCACAATTAAAAATTCACAAATCGCTAAGTTTTCTCTGGGAAACAATGCATCCTTCACCGAGTTCACAGAACCTTATACTTGGGCTTAGCTGGCAAGTTCTGTAATAACTACTAAGGCTATTCATTAGTAATCCTATAGATGCAAATTGGATCTGAGTTTTTCGATGAGACTGGTTAACGGGGTAAATCTATTGGGTGATCTCGACATTTACTGAGAAAGTCGGTGAGGGACGTGGAAAATTCCAGACCTTACCATTTAACAAATGAGAATCCTGGCATTAATACCAATGGCATCTTCGTGTATCATGTCCTTATGGTTTAATAGAATTCAAACGGGTTACTGTAGTGGTAATAAAGGCTATGACTGGACTGGGTTCATGTGGCACATGGACTAGGACTAAGTCTGGATTCACTCTCCCTCTGACCACAAAGGGGTCCTCGTCACATTTAATGACTTTCACTACTATATTTGTGGCTCTTCTGATCCTACGCTGTTGAGTAAGCAGTTCTACATCAAATAACGCTTAGACAAAAAAATGAACTACATGTCACGACGCAACAATGCACTCTTCGAATTTATTAACTGAATTCACAAAAAATGAAAAAAAATAAAATCAAACTACTATACATGCTCCTTCAGACTAGAGCAACAAACATTTAGTTCAGTTCTGAGACATATAGGGTTTCAGGCGATCACCATTCACCCATCCTGACCGAAGTATACCATCCAGTTGCGTAAGTCTGACTGCTCTCAAATGTCGGATCTCTGCAACTATAAATGGTCCCAACCAATGCATGCACAACTTGCATGGATGTTTCTGGTATCGACTATAATAAAGTAGGACCTTGTCTCCTTGTGCAAATGCTTTGGTATTAATGTGTCTTTCATGCCAAGATTTCTGCCTTGCTTTCTCAACTGATTGATGGAAGTCTGCTAAAAAACTGGTCTCTTCAAGTTCTTGCAATTCCATGAGCTTCTGCACAACTGGTTCATCCTCCGACATGTGTGTAACCTGCACAATATATAAAATCAGAGTAATGAATTCTATAGGTACCGCAACCTCTTTCCCATAAATTAATTTAAATGGAGTGTACTTATGGAGTTTCTTTGTGGTTTTCGTGTAAGCCCATAAAACTACTGGGACTCTGCCATCCCAATCCTCCATGTTTGTGCAACAAACCTTCATTAATCCTCTCTCCAAAATCTTATTAAACGCCTCTACTGTTCCATTGGCTTGCGGATGGTAGGGGCTAATTTTATGATGTTAGATCAAGAACTCTCTTGTAAGATTTGCTATTTTACTACTGATAAAATGACCACCCCGATCATTGGTCAGACTCCTAGGACATCCAAACTGAGTGACAATATTTAAAAAAATGAATATAGCAACAATATCGATCGAACAATCCTGAACAACTGCGGCCTCAACCCAACGTGTAAGGTAATATGTTGTGGTAATAATATACCTGGCCTTTGAATTCTTAGTCGTGGGGTTGATCGGCCCAATGAAGTAAACCACACATTTCTCAAATGCTTGTAGAGCTCGAACTGGCTGAAGAGGCAATTCATCTCGTTGTGACGACTTTCCCACTCTTTGAAAAACATCGCAAGATCTATCATATTCCTTTGCATCCTTGAAAATCATGGTCCATCATAGTCCATCTTGGAGGACTTTCTACGCAATGGCCTTTCCTCCAACATGACCTCCCACAACTCCACTATGGCACTCCCACAACATGTCTTGTATTTCATGATCTAAGACACATCTCCTGAGGATGCTATCTAGGCCCAACTTATAAAATTGCCCCACAATCAATTGATAGTCCGCTGCTCTAACCACCATATGACGTTTATGAGTTGCGGAGTATGTTTCTAGGTAGGCCCCTGAACTTAAGAAGACTACTATGTCTTCTAGGTATTATGGTATGGACTCAACCCAAAACATGTCTGCATCTGGGAGATGATCATTGACTTCTCCGCCAATTTCTCCTGACTCTAATCTAGACAGGTTATCAGGCCCTATGTTGCATCTTCCAGGTTTGATGATCACCTCAAATGAAAATTCCTGAAATAGTAACAACCATCGACAAATTCTTCCTTCCAGAACAGGTTTCTTAACTAGATATTTTAACGCAGAATGATCAGTAAAGAACTTAAAATGAGATCCTAACAATAATGCCTAAATTTCCACAGAGCATAAATCATAGCTAAACCCTCCCTTTCTGTGGTTGTATAGTTGCGCTCAACTTGCGACAATTTCCTGCTAGAAAAATAGATAGGATGATCCATGGCTCCATCTTCTAGTTTCGCTAAGATGGCTCCCAAGGAAATACCTGATGCGTCTACGTACACATGATTTTTTTTTTCCCAGTTTAGAAATATCAGAATAGGTGCTGTGCTGAGCTTTTCCTTCAGGATATTGAACGATTTATCACACTCTGGGGTCCATTGGAACATTTTAGACTTCTTTAGTATATTTTCTAGAGGTGCAGTAATGTTTTCATATCTTCTGATAAACCTATGATAGTACCCTGCGTGCCCCAACATGGAGCACTATTGCTTAGAAATTGTAGGTGGCAGCATGTTCACAATAACCACAAATTTGAATGGGTCTACCAACACTCCTTCTCGACATACTATGTGGCCTAAAATTTTTCCATGTGGCACACAGAAGATACACTTCCTGAGGTTCAACGATATATGAAATTCTCTACATCTATCAAACATCAGATGTAGTAGTGCTACACGTTCCTTGAGCAGACTGTATACCATCCAATCATCCATATAAACTTCTATGAACTTGTGTATAATTTCTTGGAAAACTACTATTATGATCCAGGAAAAAACTACAAGGGAATTCTTTAGGCCGAATGGCATCACATTGTATGCAAATGACCCCCATTATGTTATGAATGTGGTCTTCCTTTTGTATTTTTCAGCAATCCTTGGTGATACCCCAAAAATCCAATTGTAAATGAGTAGAATTCTTTCCCTTCAATCTATTCTAGCACCTCATCTGTAAAAGGGGTCAAGAAAGGGTCATTCACACAGGAAGAGTTAAGGCTTCTGTAGTCTACACAGACCCAAAAGTCCTCTATTCATTTCTTGCTCTGAATGACTATTGGGCTAACCCATTCTGCTTCTTCTACTGCAAAAATAAGTCCATATTCCAACATCTTGTCTATTTCCCTCTTAACCTTCTCTTTCACTCTGGGGTTAAGGCGATATGGTCTATGCCTTACATGATTTGATCTTGGTTTTAGTTCAATTTTCATCTCTCCCATAGCTCCTTTAATCCCTTTTAGCTCTAAAAATGTCTTTGGGCACAAGTCCTCATTCTTCCGCAACAAGCTATTTATTTCTTGGCTAGTTTTCTCATCCCAATAATCTCCCACCATAGCTATCTTAGGTTGCTCTGTAGTTCCTATATTGACTTTGTGCAACTTCAGTGGATAATTATAAGAACAATCAGTCTGGCTGGGTATAATGTTATGGATTTCTCTGCTTCCTTTTGTTTCCTTAATGGCTAAGTTTCTCAATTCTTCTAAATCATCTGGGATTTCCAAATCCTTCTCAACTTTATATAATTCTATAGGTCTCTTTCCCAACTCTAGGTGAAGGTTAGACTGAATTTCTTGGCTATGCTTTGCACATACCACTAGGTCTGATTTCCATTCACTAGTATTTGTAAAAAGGAGTTCTTTAATTCTTTGCAAGACTACTTTAAGCTCAGGGTACTTACTTGTAAATGAGAAGTCCTTGAAAAATTGACCTGCCAACGTTTTCCAGTCCCTGGTTTGTCTCCTGTTTCTTCATGCATGTACCAAGATTTAGGAATTGGACTTAGAGAATGGGGAAATACTTGAACCCAGAAGAGAGCTGGTATTTCTGCAACTTGCCACTATCTCGCACATTGCTCAATGTGTGCTTTAGGATCAGACTGTCCATTGAACAATTGCACAACTTGGAAATCCGTCCCCATCCCTGATTCTAGCTGCTCCTTACCTTGAAATATATATCGGATAACTTGCTTCACATCGTCCCAGTTCTCAACTAAAGTTTTGCGATTGGTCCACCATCTGGCGTGGGTGTCCTGGAGGGCTAAATCCAACACTAAGATCCTTTGATCCTCCACTATATTTTCTTCCATGCTGACTAGAAAACTGCCAATTTCTGAGGTACCATCATATATTGGGTGTTCTCTGACCTTGGTTCCAACCCATCTAGTTTCTTTGACAATTGCGCATCTTCTTGACAATATTTCATATGAACCTTGCTGCCAACTGTCAAATGCCAGTTCTGAGTCTTCATTTGCTGATTGTATGCTCCTCCAAATTATTGATCCTTCAACAATAGGATTTATGTAGTCTTCTCTCATTCCTACTGTTACAGTGTACAATTGATCCAAGTCTTTTCCCTCCATATTGTTGTCCTTTGTCTCTGTGTATCAAGGGCCTACATATGAATCCAAGGGTTGAACTACTTTTATTCCATCTGCCTCAAATGTCATAGTGTCTTTCTTTAGGTCAATAACCACATAGTTGTTGTGAGCTCGACCAATATCAAGTAGTGCAGGATAAGGGTCCTTATCCCCCATCATTTCGATCACCTCAAAATCAGCTACAATTTTTATTCCCGCAACATCTATTTCCACATTCTCCAGTCTTTCTATTGGGAAAATACAATACTGACTGGCCATTCTTAGCTGGATTGGGGAGTATGTCAACTAGGGTTTTCCTAAATCTTCCCAAGTATTTTTAGGCAGTATATTAACATCAGATCCTAGATCTAACATAACATCCTTAATATCAAACTCATCCAGCTGGGCTACTAATCTAAACTCTTTTCTAGTATGTACTTTCCTTCTGTGCACTCTCCAAGTATTTTTCTCAGGAATATTAGTCCTTATTCTTGTTTATGGAGATTATTCAGTTCCTAGGACTAGGTACAGTGCATTGCACAACTGTTCTTTTAACTGGTCATTCCCAAGAATATTAGAAAATAACTAAAACCAAAGGTCATCTACATTTTGTGGCTGCTCAGGTTGTCTCATCGGGACTACATGGTTTCTGGGTGTAAGGGGTGAAGTAGGGACTTGCACGATCCTAGGGTAAATGATAGGCTGTGGGGGTTTTTCTTGCATCTCAGAGCTAGGGATATTATGAAATACTTCTATGTCATTTTTAAATAATAACTTCTATTTCAAAGGATCATACCTATCCTCCTTAGGCGCTGCTTTCTGTATCTGAGGAAAATTGTTAGCATCTGTACCAGTCTTTTTCCCTCCTCGAGTAACGATATTAAGGTTGGGAAATTGTCCTCTAATAACTCTCTTTATCTTTGAACTGATGAGATTAGTTCCTCGTTGACGTACCCGATCTTCCCATTTTGTAATTAGTTCTGGGCAGTGTTTAGTTGCGTTCCCATTGGTTCTGTAGTGAGAGCACCATGGCCACCTTTGATGAGGACAATCTCTATCCATGTGGAATTTCTCATCACACTTGTAGCATTTACTTGGTCCTCTTCCCCTGGTTCTTTCTCCTCTAAAGTCTCCTACAACTCCACCTCCTCGACCTCTTCCTAGTCCTTGAGGGGTTTCATTCACCCTGAATGAGGTTCGATCCAGTTTGTTCGCAAGTGCATCCAATGCTCTACATTGATTTGTAGCATCTGTGGTAGATGCGCAAAACTCACAATTCACAATATTCGATATTGTTGAATATTTTTGAATAATGGGGAACTTTCTTGGCCCATGCCCATGGATTCGAAAAATCTCGCAAGACTCAACTGATGGCACTGCTTGATTACCTGGAAAAGCATGAAAAGGGGTTGGGGCATGGAATGGTAAAGTCACAGATACTTGTGAAACTCCTCCTGTTGGTCCTGGTGAGGGTCCCATCGGATTTTGAGGAGGTTCCATTCCCCTCATCCATGGACATTCGTTCACCATATGTCCTTCTGTGTAACATCCGATACACCAGACTTACGATCGTCCTGGTTTAGGTATCATCAATTCTTGAATCTTCTCTGTAAGCGATGATATTTTCCATTGTAGTTGTGCCAAATTTTCATCTGCTGGGGGTCTGGTCACTCTCAGGCTCCCCAGATACCCTTCCATGGCTTCAATCTTCATTGATTGTTCCAAGGCATCTGTCAAAGTGGCTATTCGATGTTGCGTTAACATAATACATGTCATAGGTAGCAATCCATGGATATACCATTCTCTTTGATGTTCCTCATGAATTGGATGCGCTAACCTCCCTATATCATATTTAAAATTCTGGCTATATTCCCAGGCTGATTCACCTTCCTTTTGATGAATTTCACGTAACTCAGACATAGCTTGTTTTTTTGATTGAGGTAACTTAAACTTCACTATGAACTTTTTCCGTACCTGGTCAAGTGTGAACGCTTGACCTTGCAGTCCTGGTACTCCTAGCTCAATGGCCTTCATGTACCATTTGAGAGCACAGCCTCTCAAAGTAGTCTGGAACTCAACCAATTTATTCGCATCCAGAGTCCCTCTGGACCTCCAGATTGCTTTTCATAAGAACCAATGCTTCTCAACATCCTCGTCTCCCTTACCCAAAAATTATGGGTATCGAGTAATCGAACCTACCGCATTACCAACCATTGCTGATCTTATTTCTCCTACCAAAATAAAACCTAATGGTCCTGGTTGCGACATACTAGGGGATCCCAATATCCTCCCAGTATTCGTGCTTTCTGATTGTGGCTGACTGACTAACTGTAATGGAATAAGAATAGAATAAGAAGGTAGTATAGAATTTACCACTTGCATATAAGACACTTGGGGTATGGGTGATTCGAGGCTAGTGGCACTAGCTTTAGGGCAGGTTTCTTTGATCTGGGGGGTCTCATTCTCATCCTCTGGAGCAGTCTCTTCAGCCAGATTCCCAATCTTTCCCGACGTCAGGGATGAATCTTCTCTCTCTTCTTCAAGATCCATGCTGGCTTCCTTTTCCCATACTTCTACACCTTCTTCTCCTTGTCCACCCTCTTGGGGACTTCTTTCTCTCTGTGCTTCTCTCTCCCTTAATATTTGACTAGCTAGTCTTTCCTTTCTTCTCATATTTTGCAACTCTTCGATCTGTCATTCCTCTACTTCTCCTGGTCCGACTTATTTCTGCAACTTCTCAGACTATTTTACTTTTTTATTTATCTTACCGCACCACCACTTCTCAACTATGGAAACTCTTTTCAAGGATCTCTCATCTCTTGATTCCATTTATTGCTGCTCCCCCGCTTGTCAAAGAACCCTCTCCCCTCTCTCAAGCCATGAATCCACCCCAAAATTACCCCAATCCAAGTGAGGGTGTTTACGCTACCATCTTAGTCGGGGACATAGTCAACAACCCCTCTTCCATCAAGAAAACATTAATCCACAGGGGGATTTCTCTCAACAGTCTTCCCCTTGCATATTTCTTGAAATCCACTTCTACTCGTGAAAAAGATTGGTGATTCTCAGCTGCAAACTGAATAATGTATCCTTCTAATTTTGTATTGACCTAGAAATCAATTGCTCACGTTACTGGACGATCTAGCCGATGAAGTGATGCGATATTTTATATATCCCAAGTGCAGGTATTCTTGACTCGTTCTTGGAATTTTGGAGCTTCTTGGAGCCTATCTATCAAGTGGAAAAGTTCTTCTAGGAACTTAACCCAGAATATCTCTTACTAGTCACTCGATCTTTCTGAGTAAAAGATAACCTCTCATGTATCTTTCACATTTTTTCCTCTCAGCTCTACTTCTTTCCATATGAAGGCGTCACAATTTCTCTCCAACCACTGGTGAATATAAGATCCATGAATTCGTGGAAGCATTCTCCCTACAGGTTCCCTTTTAACGTAGATCCCGACAACAAAACCATTTTGTTGGCATTGTATTGATCAGACCAGGTTCCTTCTCAGGTTACCAACAAAAGGCACCAAGTATTCTAGAGCGTTGGCATTTTCATCTCCTTCGAAGAGAAGAAGTCTCACCCGCAGTGCAACCAAGATAGGAAGATAGGGAAGGGAAAGGATAATACTTAGGCGGGTTTCCAGAATCTTCAAGATTCACCATGATCTTGCGCAAGACAAACTAACCAAAAAACATATCTGAACTAATTCATACTGTAAATAAAGAAATTTAGGTTGCAGAAGCATTTGTAAACAGAGACAACATATTGATCTTATCAAGCATAAAGAAATACTGTAAGGAGACAATTCATAAGCATAAACACAAAATGACATAATATATTTCAAAAATTTAGGTCCTTTATATATTAGCAGCAGATATTCTCGGATACAATATCAGAGATACACATCAGTACTCTGGTACAACCTTATAGCTCCAGACTCATGTCTCAGAGATCTAATTACCCTCTTCCCAAAAATGTATACAAGTTGTAGTCACATAACCTTTTGTCTGTCTACACACTCTATACCAGCTATGACAAAAACCTACAAACAAGAAACTACACCCAACCATACCCAACAATAACATCCAAAAACCCAACCTTTTTACAATAATATGCATCTCATATATAGGCTGAGTGGGTTCTTCTGGTTTTGGGCTCTGCATGCTTTCTTGTTCTTGTTCTGTTGTAACTGCTTTTGCCTCGCTGGTGTTGCGCTGTCTCTTTTTGCAACTGTTTTCTGTCTCTTTACTTGCTCCACTATCCAACTCTTTTGTAGCTTGCGTAACTCATGCTTTACAAAAATTGGGACTGTAGTCCTCCTTGCACAATCTTCAAACCAAAAACGAAGGGCCAACATGAATCAAATGTAAATAGGATAGGTGTTAATAATTTTAGGAATCTTGTAAATACTCCTCCTTTTTATATTTATGTAAAAATTATGGATAGGATAGCTCACTGTTTCTTAATAGATGGAATATTAGGCCCAAGTTTCATGTCCAATATTAGTATGGAAGAACTAATATTCTCTTGTACAAATGAAAATGAGAGAAGTATGTTATTATGTAATAATCAACAATAATCAACAATCAATGAAATTAAGGATGTAACTCTAGTTCATTGTGCACATCCTAAAATTAGAACCACTCTTCATATTCAAGTAATTGGCATGCCTGTTAGTAATTACTCAATTATTTTGGGTAGGGATTTTCAAGCCCTAACCAATGGTTATCATGATTAGATGGTTTGCATATATCCATCCATAAAAATGGGAAGAATATCATTGTTATAAGGGAAGGATGAATTTCACTGTATATTGAGAAAGTTCTTCAACCCAATGTAAATTATATTGAGGAAGATATGGGTGTCTATTGTATTTTTTCTAATGAAGATGATGCTCCTCTTGAAAAACTATAGGATTATGATGATGGTATGTGACATATTCACTTTGATGGTGCATGTTCAATTGAAGGTAAGAGAGCAGACATTATATTATACTCTCCTGTAGGGAAAATTCACAATTTTTCCTATAGACTAGAATTTTCCTGTACAAGAATTGTTACTAAATTCGAGGCCTTGCTGCTAGGAAACAAAAATGATTACAACCTTGGATGTGGTCATATCACTAGCTAACATGTTAGCTGTTTTTGCAACTTCACCTACAAGACAACTATTGCCTCAAAGACATGATTTCTCTTTTTTATCCTTGTATCGACTTAATATTCCCAATAATGAGGAATCATGGAAAGTTTTCCCTGACGATGAAAGCATTTGTGATTTTATTCAGAATGAGCCGTATAATCCAAAGGAAATAATTTCTCTCGAAGACAATAAAATTCCTAAAGGCTTGAATCCTCTCGAAAGTTCATTCTCAACTAGTGATGTTAGAAAATAATAATGATCACAAAGAAGAGGAGTTGAAACGAAAAAAAAGAGATATCATTTTTGTGAACATTGGAACTCATGAGATTTCCAAAGATTTTAAAAATAGGAGCCCAATGTTCTGAATATGAAAAGGAGAAATTCATGGATTTATTTTTTGAATTTAAAGATGTTTTTTCCTGGTCTTATGAGGATCTTCGTGGTTTTGATCCTAGTGTCATCCAACATGATATTATGATTAAGGAAGGAGACAAACCTATCATGAAGAAACAAAGGCCCATTAATCATGCACTTGAAGCTATGATTATAAAAGAAGTGGAAACGTTAATAAATGCTCACATAATCTTTCTAGTTAAATATTTTGAGCGGGTGTCTAATATGGTTCTCGTACGAAAAAATACAGGTGAGATTAGATTATGTGTTAATTTTCGAGCACTAAATAGAGCTAGTGTAAATGATAACTTTCCACTTCCTAATATGGAAATGATTTTTCAACAAGTTGTAGGACAAAAAATGATGTCCTTACTTGACGATTTTTTTGGTTACAATCAAATTAGAGTCAAGAGAACAAACAAATATAAAATGTCATTCAAAACTCAGTGGGGAACCATTTCCTATGAATGGATGCCTTTATGGTTTATCTAATGTAAGTGCCACTTTTAAGAGAGCTATGTAGATATATTTTGTTGATCTTATCGATACAAGAATTGTGATTTATTTTGATGACTTAATTGTGTATTCTAAAACCCGATCAAATAATTTTGATCATATTAAAAAAGTCTTTTTACGATGCAGATAATTGGCATATATTTAAATCCTTTGAAATCTATTTTTAGGGCCACTCAAGGTAAGCTTCTCGGTCACATCGTTTCATATTCATGGATCATCATTGGTTCTGAGAGGGTTACTACAAATTTAAATTTTCTAGCCCCTACGTCTAAAAAGGAAATTCAATATTTTATGGGAAGGATTAACTTTGTTAGAAGATTTGTTCCTAATTTTGCTGTAATTGTTAAGTCTATTCATAACATGATGAAACATGATCAATCTTTTTCTTGGATAGAGGATGTTGAAAGAGATTTCATAGAAATTAAAAAAGCAATCAATTCCACATTAGTCTTGGCGAAACCCGATTTTGACAAAGACATTATTATCTATACAAACTCAACATAAGAATAATTTTATACCATTCTTCAACAAAATGATGATCAAAACAATGAAAAAACTATAGCTTGCATGAGCCAGAGCCTATCTGATGATAAAATCAAATATTTTTTGATTGAAAAACATACTTTTTCTCTTGTTAAATCCATAGAAAAATTTCCCCACTTTATTCTTGGAAAGCACACACAGATAAAAGTCCCTTTACCTGTTGTCAAGTTTTTACTTTCACAAACTCATCTTTCAAGAAAACTTGCACATTGGCTTACGAAAATTCAACACGATTTAACAATCACAAGATAAAAAATGATTAAGGGACATGACTTAGCACTTAGCACTTCACTTGGATCAACATCCCGAACCAAGTGATCCTTCTGAAAATGATGAAAATGCCTTATCGACACTGTTTTTAATTGAAAATCTTAATCTTGATCTTGTTGAACACCCTTGGTATAATGACTTTGTCTAGTATTTGCAATTCCAAAAGTGTCCTGATTACCTAGAATCTCATTAGTGCAGGAGGATACACCTTGAAGCCTCTAAATATATGATCTTGGGAAATTCTTTATTTTGAATATTTGATGATGGGTTGTTGTTATGATATATAGATGATGCAACAACTCAGAAAATCTTGAGAGAAATCCATGGATCAACAAATTCAAATGTTCATATTAGTAGTCATTTTGCAGCAAAATCCACTGCCTTTAAAATCTTTAGCACATGGTATTATTGGCCTTTCATTTTTAGAGATTCTTTTAAATTTACAAGGGCTTGTGATAAGTGTCAAAAATTTGCTGGTAAAGAACAATTTTCTGCCATGCCCTTGTAACCTGTTCTTCCCGATTTTCGATTTTCTAAATGGGGTTTATATTTCATTGGTCCTATCAATCCTCTATCTTCTGTAGGACATATTTTTATACTTACAACAACAAATTAATTTACTAAGTGGACTGAATTTGTACATCTCAAGCGTGAAAAAGATGAGTAGACCATCTCTTTCCTAGAATCTAACATATTTTCTCGTTTTGTTCTTCCTCTTGAAATTATTTCAGATAATGGGCCAACTTTAATTTCTGTAAAATTTACTCAGTTTCTTAGCAAATTCGGTGTGATACATTTTACTTCTTCTACCTATTATCCACAAGGAAATGGGAAAGTTGAGTCCAATAATAAAAACTTGGTCAAAATGTTAAGGAAGATCATAGATGATAAACCCCGTCAGTGGCACACAATACTCATGTATGCACTTTGGGTAGATCGGACCA
Source organism: Picea engelmannii (assembly GCA_009831015.1). NCBI lineage: Eukaryota > Viridiplantae > Streptophyta > Pinopsida > Pinales > Pinaceae > Picea > Picea engelmannii. The sequence goes on from ML794297.1 coordinate 73,769, forward strand.
CCACTAAGTCTAGCAATGACCATACCCCATTTTAGCTTTTATATGGCCAAGAATCTATTATGCTTGGAGAACTTTAACTTATCTCACTTTTATTAGAATTACAGGTTGAAGAGTTGAACACACCATACATTTCTCAAAGAATAAATGCTTTGCTTTCCTTGGAATAACAATGAAACCATGCTGCCCGCAGGGGTGTAGATCTATTGGCAAGTGCCGTGTAAATGGAAGGAAATATGTAAAAAGAGGTCTCAAGGTCGATTCTCACCCCGATTTACTCGGAGGGCGTGCTTGCGGGCTGTGCGTTTCTCCCTAGGGGTTATAAGTCAACCGACAGGATTCGACCCCATGTCACGTGAGTACGATACTGCCGTTGTTACCGATTCCCCTAGTTACAAAAAAAAAACAAAAAAAAAAACAATGAAACCATGCTTTAGAAAATATGAGAAGAAGACAACAAACTGTTAAGAAATATTTTGATAAAAAAGATAAATCTTCTATCTTCAAAATTGATGAGAAAGTGTTGCTTTGGGATTCTGCACACACTGATAAATGAAAATATTCCAAATTTCGAAATATTTGGCTAGGTCCATAGAAAATATCCTTTGTCATAAATAACGATTCATACTTATTTAAAGACATGAAAGAACAAATATTTTCATATACAACAAATGGTTCATATTTGAAGCATTATGATGAATCGAAATGATTTGATTGATCAAATTTTAAATGCTTCCTATATATATTTTTCTTTGGTTTTGTTTATTTATTTTCCTATATGTACAACTGATTTTCTCTTGACTCTTATCAGTTCTGTTTTTTTCTTTCTTTGAAATTATGATTTAGTCAAATTGGATCACTTAAGCTACTTAGTTTTTCATGATACATTCAAATTTTTTCTGATGTACTGTGAAATTCATAAGAACAGAAAGAGACAAATGATCTTCTTTTGGGTCCATAACACTACTTATTTAATAGTTTCCATACCTACATATTTCTTGCTGAAACATGATGTGCAACACTATTCCCATTTTTTTTTCCTATTCTTCCCTCCATATAGTTTCTTTTTTCAAGAGTATATCATAGAAATGGTTAAAAATGTCTAGAAAAATATGATGCCAACAAAACCAAAGATTCTTCAGTTCTATCCAATTAAAAATTGCATACCATGTAGAGTCGCCAGATGTTGACTTGTAAACTCACAAAGTAGCCACCAACCTGCAAACAATTGTAAGGAATAATTTGAAATTTTTATTATCTATGATATACTAAATATTTAACTATAGGTGGAACCCCCTAGAGAGAAAGAAAACATGTTTAATTTAAATTATCCCCAAGATTGAATGTTACCACTCTATTGAAACTATATCATCTACATTGTGCAATGATAATGTTTCCTTATTCAGTTTGATTATGAGTTTTATTGCATAGAAGGAAAATGTGTTCTTCTTGTGAAAATGAAAAATACCTTTTATCGTACTCACATTCCACTCATAAATGATATTGATTCTTACATAGGAATATTATGAAGCATTTAAAGGTTTTTTTTTACTTATAACTGTTGTGTCACAACAAGGATTTTATCACAAGGGTTGAGTTATAGTTACATGATATATTTGAAAGGAAGGAAATTTCATTTATGAAAATTCATGCATGGTATAGTTATATGGTCTACCATATATAAAATTATTTTATATAAATCCAAACACCATCGCATTTATATAAGAGTTGTTGGTTCTATATGAGAAAAGATGGTGTCTTGAAATTAATGGGTTGGAAGTTTTTTTTTAACATATTACATATGGTATATTATATGAGCTCAACATTAATATCATATAGCGCTTGCCATCACTTGAACCTTGAATTTAATCATTCAGATTGGTATGTATATATCCATCGCATTGATCATTTGTATTCAATGTGGTTTTAAATTTGGATATGAGACTTGATGTGAGGTTTGGGCTGCCAATTAAGTTGTAGTTTATGTGGCTGCCAATGTGGTTATGTAGCATGTGTTTGCTAGCATAATTGGAAACATTTACAAGCATGTGATTTGATGATACTAGAAGGTGGAGTATGAGGTGTATTGTAAAGTTAATGTGTATGTTGTTTTGGAGAATGTGATTCCCCATGCATTCAATGCATGGGACATGGGAATTCAATTGCATTGAGTTTACCACCCTCACTATTTTTGGCATTTCATTTTTGCATTAGAATTTTGAAGTTGTGGAGCGAAAGTGTTGTCCCAAAGCATGAATGTGGTATTTGTTTGAAACTATAACACTGATTTCTCAGAGGTATTTCAAGCTCTAAGGGAAGGTATGATACTATAGCTCGCACCCATCAAATGCATTCTTTATTTTTGCAGTAATAGTTTTGGAATAAATATACTTAATTGGTAATGAGTATGCTTGTTCTGTCCATCTTCGCGAGCTCATTTTTGTCATTCTAAAAGAAATAATTCCTTTTTTTGTTGTCCTAGAATTAAACCTCTTCCTAAAAACTACTATCTCTAGCTATCGACTGTGTAAAGTCACCGTGAATGGTTCATTTTCGTTCTGTACAACTTATTTTCTAATCTTTTTCCAAAATATAGGCCTATGTTGCAACCTCCTTTTGTTTTGCTCACTAGTACTTGAAGTCTTGAACAAGAAAAATATCGATAAAATACGATCCAGGTGGATATCGTGGCCACCCACCTATTCCAACTGTCTCAAAACAATCTTCTGGCAATTTACTATTTTTAGCAGTTTTTTGATTCCTAAACGTTCGGGGCCATTTTGAGGGCCTAAATGAATTTTTTTCGTGATCGGGCACCTTAATGACAACCAAAGGCTCTAATTGATCCCCCAAAATGAATCTTCTCATCGATACCTTTCCAAATATCTATCATGCGCACAAAATGGAGATCATATGCCGAACTTACGCCCTCAGGAAGTTGATACACCAAACTACCCAAAACGGGGTCCACAAAAATGTTGGCTTTTCATCTTCCGGGTCTATGGTTTTGGATTTTATTTATGTTAAAAAGGCCTTTGGAGCCTCATTGTAATAATCAAATTCTTGCGAATGTGAGTAGCCATCACATCTCTTCTCAGAGATAAGCTGCCACCATTCTAGCAAGTCTTTCATTCTACATTTCTACAATTTTGTACATTTCGCTCATTAATAGAAATTGTGTATTACTTTATCTATGTGTTTATCGTTATAACTATGATAAATCTCTTTTATATTATTGGATATCTGATATATCTCTATACATTTATTTATTATATCTCCTCTCTCTTTTGGTGCCGAAAATAATCCGGATTAGTGGTATCAGAGAAGGATCCTCTTGATCGTTTTTCAGTGCATGTCCCCGATGAGGTCTGAGTATAGCAAGTTGGTTCTCGAGCTTGTCTCTCTTGAGGAAAATCCCTCCCTCATGCCCAATAAACCCTCCACGGAGGAAGAAAATAAAAACGATGAAGAAAAATATTCTATTAATTTTTTGCTTGAGCAAGCTCTCATGCGATAGAGGGGCAAAATGATGGAGATTTTTTCCCACATCCTTCAACGCCTGCCAATAACAAAAGACACGTCTTCATCAAGCGACCATTTTGGAGGAACCTCTCCTTTCAAGGTACATTTCAATTTTGATATTTCTGTATTAGAAGGTCAGATAGATGCATATGCCCTAGAAAAATGGTTAAATCCGCTAGAAGGTTATTTCTCTGTTCACAATTTTTCCGATAGGGAAAAGATCACCTTCAAACTCCTTAAGACTCTCCGCCATGTCAAACATTGGTTGGAAACTTACTGGGATAAAATTTCCACAGAGGATTTTGGAATATATGGGTCCGAGCCCACTTGGAATTGTTTTGTGGATGCGGTCAAGGAACAATATTACCTTGTTGGTAACTATGATGAACAATACATGAGATGGACCATGCTGTGTCAAGAGAGGGGCCAAGAAGTTCCAGAGTTCACCAATACCTTCCATACCTTGCAGATCAAGCTGAGTATCAAAGATTCTGAGCGACATTTGGTTCTAATATACCGTGGGGCTCAACACTGGTACATCTAAACTGAAATGGAATTTTTGGACATATCAACGCTCAAAGTTTCCTATCAATATGCTATCAAAATCGAGCAGAAATTTAGGCACCAGAACAAATGGGAGTTCATGTCTAAAAATCCGTAACAACCAAAGTATGATAAAGACATCCCTAACTAAAATCCTCCTAAAAACCAGTCTAAGCCACATGAAAAGACAAAGAAGGACACTGGAAAGTGGTGCGATTTCCACAAAAACCCCTGGCACAACAACAATGATTGTTGCTCAAAATAATCATTGGTGGTTGAGATCAAAGAAAAAGATCCAAACCTAGATTCATAATCTGATTCAGAAAATAATGGGAGAAGATAGATCATCGACACATACCCCACTCCTACTATCACGACCACAAAAATTCAACCAGAAGAACTAGAAGATCCTGAAGAGGGGGAGCCCATCTTCCATTCATAGATGTGGGTTAAGGGGACCCCGTTGCATTTAATTTTTTATAGAGGAGGCCAAAAAAAACCTCATCTCAACAGAGTTTGTCAAACAGTCAGGATTGTCGACAACACCACACTCGCAACCATACAACATCGGGTGGCTTCATCGGGGACGAGATCTCCATGTCAACCAATAGTGCCAATTATCATATGACATCCAACACTTCAAGGATGAAGTATTATGTGATGTTTCCCCGCTGGATGTTTGTGATGTTTTTTTGGGCCAACCATATGTGTGGAAGTGCCATGCTATTTATGAGTCTCGACCCCGTAGTGTCATTGTTACTCTGGGGGGTCATCTCTACAGGATACCAGAGGTAGTTCCAACTACTGTCCCACCTAAAAATTTCCAAAAGGTAGTATCTCATACTACAAAATTCAACTTCTTCACAATTTTTTCAAAAGGTGAATACAATGATACTACAACCATTGTAGCCTCAATCAAGCACCTTCTCTCCAACAGAAGCAGGTCGACAAGATTGAAGAAAAGTGCAAATATTACTTCTACACAAAGTCATCTCATGTAGCTAGAATGGTTACAAACGTCCAACCCTTCCAACATCAAGTTCTCAACAACCTTCCACAAGCCAAGAAACACAACTTATCGAGCAAGGAAAACAACTCACTAAGGTTCATATTAAAAAAATGCTTCCCCCTCTCCCCCGTGAACTCAACACAATGGAGACTATTTCTTACTAAGGAGGGAGGATTGATCCAGGTGGATATCGATGACCACCCACCTATTCCAACTGGCTCAAAACAATCTCCTGAGAATTTACTTTTTTTAGTAGTTTTTCGGTTCCTAAACTTCCGGGGCCATTTTGAGGGCCTAAATGAATATTTTTTGCGATCGGGCACCTCAATGATAGCTAAAGTCCTATATTGAGCCCCCAAAATGAATATCCTCTTCGATACCTTTCCAATGAGCTATCATGTGCCCCAAATGGAGATCGTATGCCAAAGTTACGCCCCCATGAAGTTGATACACCAAACTACCCAAAACGAGGTCCACAAAACTGTTGGCTTTTCATCTTCCACGGTTAGGGTTTTGGATTTTCTTTATGTTGAAAATTCCTTTGGAGCCTCATTGTAATAATCATCTTCTCACGAATGTGAGTAGTTGTCACATCTCTTCTTAGAGATAAGCTGCCAACATTCTAGCTAGTCTTTCACTTTGTATTTCTACAGTTTTGTACATTTTTCTCATTAATAGAGATTGTGTATTACTGTATCTCCGTGTTTATGGTTATATATTTGATAAATCTCTGTTATATTATTGGACATATGATATATCTTTTTAAATCTCTTTATTATATCTTCGCTCTCATTTTGTGTTGAAAATAATCCAGATCAAAAGATTTGTGGGTTTTGTTCCACATGCATGGTAGTTTTCTGAATCAAAGGGTTTCAAACCCATGCATTTCAAAATCCATTCTATAACTTTGTTCAAACTTGTGTTATTGATGGTTTCCTTGGATGTTGATTGGTTTTATTTTAAAATATCATTGCATAAATTGAAGAGTCCTTTGGTCGTATCATTTTATTGCTAAAACCCTGGGCTTTTAAGCCCTATACATGTCATGAAGACATATTGTATTGAGATCAAATTGGTAAGGGTTTTGTGTATTTTCTCAAGATCAATACCCTTTGGAATATTTATTCAGAATTAGACAGTGGCGAATCTATAGTCATGAAAGGGTAATGCTACCTAGTTTCGAATCCTCATTGTTTGTGTATATATAAGTTGTGGTATGAGCCATATCCACGATACATTTGCTGGCTTGATTGCACAAAATATTTGGTGGATTATAACTTGTGAGTTATCTTTTTGGGGCTCGATGGAAATGATTTGACCAAATATAGATTCGATTTGGTTGATACACCTTATTGTTTTGGTGTTGAAGGGTTTGCATCCATTTTTATTTCGCATTTAAATTTTGTTGTAACCGTATTTGATAGACATTAAATGCCATGTTATGAAAGTTATGGTGTTAGATATGTTGGATTACTGAGAGAGGGGGTGAATCAGTAATAATGTAATTATAATCATTTTTCTTCAAATGTTATATCAATGTAGAATTATTATCCAATAATGAGCAGTAATAAATAAACAATCACACACATACACAGTACACCAGTGTTTTACGTGGAAACCC
>ML794297.1:89465-129696 GCA_009831015.1 Picea engelmannii
TATCATAACTCATACCGTTACCCATCAAACAAACTTGGGTCCATTACCCAAACCCGGGGTCTCCAACTTCTCATGGCCATAACTCTCTAACCATGAGGAATTATGTGACGTTCCACATACCACCGGAAATGACATGACAAGAAATATCCATATAGGATATTTTCCATAACAAATTCACTTTCCTTCATCTCATTATTCCACAATTAAGCATGGGTTCTCTTACCCCACAAAACGTCTCCCCGTGAGGGCTTTCACCATAAGGGGACCACTTTGGAGTTCATCCATATTTACTTCTTATCAAACATGACAAAAAAATAATGAGTCATATTTACATCAAACACTATTGGGTCCATTACCCAAACCTTTGTGCTACGGGTCTTTCTTCAAGTGTTGACATCAATGACAACCAACCTTAATCAACAAGATATCGGGTTTCTTGATCATTACAAAAATTGTAGAAATAAATGTAATAAGGTCTAGTAATTGGTTATGAGACATACTTGCTTGAATTTGGAACGAGGATGTGGCTCAACTATATCATAATTAGAAAATGTTTTATCTATGCATACAAGACCAAATCCCTCATAGTTTCACTTTTCATTCACTATTCCTTAATTCCTAGGAAAATATATCATTTTAAAAATTCATCTTTCCTCCTCCTGTTGTATGAAATAAGAAATGGTTTTCTATCAATATGACACGGATATTTGACAACATAAGTATATTTTGATCAATTTAAAAATTATGGTCAAGGGGAAAATTTGAAAGGGATATATTTCAAGGTGATTGTTTTTAATGGACCATGTCATGATGAATTCATATATATATATATTGGAAAATGGTTGATTGTTAAGGGCCAATCCCCTCCAAACTCTCATTTTACATGAATTTTTTACGGTTCCCAAATTTCATTTTCATTTTAGTCCATATTTATCCCCCTTGATACATAAGCAAATTCAAAGGCCTCTTTTGGAAATAGATAGTGGATATGCTATCGATTAATGATGTGTTTGACATGGCATGCATGTGTTAGAGATACTACACACACCTAGGATTTTCCTTTGTTTTTTTTTAGCTATGTTTATTTAGCTATGTTGAGAGTCCCTTAGTCTAATATATTCTCCCCTCATTGAGGATATTCTCCCCTAGACAAGGGTGCCACATACCCTCTAGTCAAATCTCAGTTACCATTCAGTTAGACTAGTTTAGTGAAGTGTTGCATGTCAAATTTGGTTTTAACACCAAGTATTGCATGCTAACCTCAAGATCATCACTAGTAATGTGCACTTACATTGGGATCATCACCAATAAGTCACATTCCACATGTTTTAGTGATCTCCTCCTCATTTCACTTTGGTTTGGCTAGTTAATTGACAACTACATTGCTAGTTAACTAGGACTAGTGGCAGTTGACTCGAATGACTGCTAATGTGTGTCATATCTCTCTAGAACACTTCTTATGCACATTTTTTGACTACTATGGTGATTTATTTGTGTGATACAAAGTATATCACTTGTGTTGTATCATTACTCTCATTAGGTTAATAAATTCTTTCATTCTTTCCTCCATTTTTTGTCTCTTCTCTTCACACCATTGCATGCTGTGTATGCTTCATTGTTAGCTAGATATTATGTGCAGGTATCTTATAAAATATACATGGTATCCGAGCCCACAGTACACTAGCAAAGATCACCACCAACACTCTTTTGCAGGTACCGAAGATGAAACAAAGCAACAAGAAAGATGGAATTTCTCGCATATGCAATTCTAACGCCATATAACTACTTCGACTGGAAGCCAAGAATTACCCACATTCTCATGGGTAAAGGATTGTATTGGATAGCCATGGCCCCTTAAAAAAACCCACCTTAACAGTGCAAAAATACAAGTACTTAAACCACATGGATGAGGCTTACAGTCTCCCATGCATGTCTATTTCTCTTGACCTATTTCACTTCGATGCATGCAAGACACCAAATGAGATTTGGAACATCTTGGATAGACCCTTTGGAAAGAAGGATTTAATGAGGGCCCATTTGATCGAAGTAGAATTTAACTCCTTGGATCCAAATAAATTTGAAAATCTCCAATATTTATTCACCAAATTTAAATCTCTCCTCCTTGAATTGAAAGACTGTGGTATCGAAAAATACAAAGAAGAAAAACAACTGATTCTTTCTATCATGGAAAAAATTGGACCATAATATCGTGTATTTTTCTCCACATTTCATTCTAACATATTCACCACAGCATCAACTTGGACCATGCCTTCATTGTCAAAATTTATTGAGGCTTTGACACATGAGCAGGATAAGCTCATTCATATGGGAATAATCAAGGGCCCCAAGGCACATGCACTTACTATGCATAATGGGAGAAACTCTCAAAATCCTAAATCCAAACAGAAAGGAAAAGGAAAGGCACATGCAAAGCCAAATATGGAAGGGTAATCCAAACCCTTCAATGATTCCTCATGTCCTAAAGATGGAAAAAGAAAACAACGGAATAAGTGTGGTTACTGTAATCGCAGGAACCATCCAAAATCTGCATGCATGAAGAATCATATTGATAATATGGGACAAACTATTTAGAAAAAAATCTCAGGGATTTCAGTCCTAAGGCTGCCAAGAAGAAGTCAAAAGATTTATCCCCTAAGAAAGGTAATCCTCATGAATTAATAGCTATACATTCTTCTCCTGACACTTGGATTGTAGATTTAGGTGCTTCCCATCACATGGAAAACAAAAAGTATATTCTATATTCTATAATTGCATGCACGTGGCCTCCTATCCTCATGGGGGATGACTCTCTAGTCGAGGTCACCGGAAAAGGGAGAGTGTACTATATTGTGGAAGCTTTGAGAATGTTCTCCATGTTCCTCAAATTTCCATCAATATGCTCTTGGTTTATCATATTACAGACTTAGGATCGGGAAAAAAGGTGGAGTTCACACCAAACTCTATGACCATATTTGACATGCAAGACAACTACAAAATTACTATCAGGGAGGTAAATCATAAATCTCAGTTATACACTTTTTCTAAGTTTGTTGAACATGATTCCGTTGTACTACTTACACATGCTGATGAAATTAGTAACTATGGAATGAGAGGTTTGGTCACCTGAACTTCATGTACATGCATCAACTTAGCAAGAAGGGGATGGTCATCGGGTTCCCTGATATCCATTTTCCCAAAGGGGTTTGTGAAGGATGTGTCCTTGGAAAGCATACTCAAGAGAAGTTCGAGAAGAGGAAGGCTCACAAGGCCTCCTCTCAATTGGATCTGAGTCATAGTGATCTCATGGGTCCATTCTCACATCCATCCATCAACAAGGAAAGGTACGTGCTTAATTTTTTAGATGATTACTCATGTTATACTCGGGTATTTTTTCTCAGGTAGAATTCCAAGGTCTCTGAGCATCTCAAAGAGTTCAAGGCACTTTTTGAGACTCAATCACAGAGAAATATCAAATCCCTTCATACATATAATGGGGAGGGGGGGGGGAGTATGTCAATAGAGATGTACAAAATATTTGTCTTGAGGCCGAGATACAGTCACAACACATAGTACCATATACTCCACATCAGAAAAAAGTTGTTGAGAGGAAGAATAGATCTCTCAAGGAGATGGCCTCTTGCATGCTGCATGCAAGGTCACTTCCTCAGAATCTTTGGGTTGATACACTTAACTGTGACAACTACATCTGTTGGCATAGGGCCAGACCCAAGGTTCATCTTCAAGAGCGCACCAACAAGACCTAGCTACTGGCCCTTTCAGCAACACTTGCGAAGCAAATGCAGTCTCACCCGAAGAAGCTATGAGGGGGTTGCAGGACAGAAGTGTCTACAACCAGGGGAATATCAAGTGGATCCAACTCCACAATAGCAACACAACACACATCCATCACTTATCAATCTATATCTACCCTGAAAAGTTATAGATCTGATTTAATACAACAATGAAAATAACAATATAACAGTGACAGAGATCAAAGCATCAATCACACACACAACACAAGATGTACGTAGTTCACCTTCTCTCTAGGGATATGTACACAGAAATGCACTTATGATTTATTAAGTTAAAGCATACAGTTCTTGTCTGCGCTCTCAGCTAGCAGATCTTTATTCTTCTCTCTTTCTCTCTTTCTCTCCCCTTCCTACGCACCCAGTTACAGGACTTGACCTTTTCACACAACTGAAGATCTTACAATACCATAAGGCTCTCTCTCTCTCTCAACACTTCTCTCTCACAATATAATGATCTCTCACACACTACAATAAAGCTAGATCAACAACAATATCCTAATAACCCAACCCAGGTCCTCTTGACCTTTATTTATACATTACAATACTTTATTGACAACCTTAACCCGAAACCTAGGTGCCAAAACCCTAGTTGTCTAAAACCCTAGGTCAACTTGACCCTCTTTTTATGGGCTTCACCAGCCTGTGTTTCCTTCCTTCTCACGCGGTGCTACAAAGAATCCAATGGTGGTTTTTTCCCTCTTGCTGAGTTTTCCCCGATCCTTCTTCCTTGCTTATCTGTCATTCCCAATCTCCTTTCATCCAATGGCTTGCTTTTCCGTACCTCGCTCCATATTTTCTACTCATCTGCTTACTTCACCCTAGTAACAGTTACTATGTCTCCCGCGAAGTTCGCTTTTCACCTTTTATTCCTTGTTATTCTCTTCCTTCCATAACCAAGGGCCAACATGCCCCCAACACTCACCTGTGACTCATCCTGAGGCACTTCAGATCTGATCCTTTTGTTCTACTTCGACTTGTAGACTGCGCAGTGCAACCTTTGCTTTCTGCTCCATGCCTCTCTTCCTTGTGCAAACTGTCTTTTCTGTGTCTGGTACCTAGTTTCAACTGCACCTAGTACCTGGACACTTTTGTTCCATGCTCCTACTGGGAGCTACGAGGCAACTAGTTGTCATAATACAACTTCAACCGACTCCCATTCAGTAATCCTTCCTTCCATTCTCCATTCAATGTCTTCAATTGCGCAACTCCTCCTTCTGTAACATAAGTGATCTCATATGGCCCAAGCCAGTGTGTTCTAAACTTCCCTGGATGTTTTGTAAGATTACTTTCATATACCAATACTAAATCATCTTGCTTGAATGCCTTCTTCTTGATGTGCCTGTCATGATAGGCCTTCTCTCTTCCCTTCTGAACCTACTGGTGGAATCCTGCAATAAATCTGTCTTCTTCCAGTTCAACCAACTGTGCAAGCCTCTCTTGAACAACGCCTGTATCATCCATACCTGTAAAGGCAACAATTCTTAAGCTTGGCACTAGGTATTCCATCAGGACAACAACTTCAAGACCATAAACCAACTTGAAAGGGGTCTGCATTGTTAATTTCTTGCAAGTGGTTCTATAGGCCCAGAGTACTGCAGGTACTCTTAAATCCCAGTCATCCCTATTCACACTGCAAATCTTCGTTAATGCGGTCTCCAAGATCTTGTTGAATGCTTCAACTGTCCCATTTGCTTGTGGATGGTAAGGTGTACTCTTCTGATGGTGGACTGCAAATTCTTCAGTCATGGATTCAATTGTCTTATTGATGAAGTGTGTGCCTTGATCACTCATAAGGATCTTTGGGCATCCAAACCTGGTGATTATGTCATCAAATATAAAACGTGTGGCTGTAGTTTCACTATAGTCCTTAACTGCTCTAGCTTCAACCCATCTAGTCAGGAATTCTGTCACAGTAATGATATACCTCGCTCCTGTGCATTTACCTGGTGGGTTTATAGGTCCCACGAAGTCAATTGCCCACTTTTCAAATGCTTGTAGGGTCATATGTGGTGCTAATGGAATTTCATCTCGTTTGGATGGTTTCCCAACTCTCTAACATACATCGCAGGCTCTGGCATAACCTTTAGCATCTCTGTGTAAGGTAGGCCACCAAAGGCCATCTCTCAGAACCTTCTGTGCAATTTCTCTCCCTGCGTAATGTCCTCCTACGATGCCTTCGTGAGCTTCTACGAGGATCAGTGGTCGCTCTATCTCCATAATGCATCTCATTAATATCTTGTCGGGTCCCATCTTTTATAGCTGTATCGCTATAAGTGAAAAGTCTGCAATGTGCACCACTAGCTCTTTCTTCTGAGAGATGGTATACTCACTCGATGCCATTCCTATTGACAGGAACTGGACTATGTCTGTGAAGTGGTCATCAATCTTGGTAATGGCTAGCAACTTTGCATCCAACAGTGTGTCCTCCAAACTGGTGGGTTCTTCACCATGTTCCAACGTTGGCAAGTGGTCACGGCCTTTATTCATCCTTCCAGGATTGACTATGATCTCAAAATCATATTCTTGAAACAACATAATCCTTTTGCATATTATCCCCCCCCCAACACTGGATTTTTGACCAGGTACTTCAACACAGAGTGATCTGTGAACATTTTAAAGTGTCCTCCCAACAACTAGTGGCAGAATTTCTGTAGCGCGTACACCATGGCTAATCCTTCTCTCTCGGTAGTGGTGTAATTAACTTCAGCTGTAGATAGATTCCTGCTAGCAAAAGATAATGGATGGTCGATGTCCCCTTCTCCAGTTTGTGCTAACACAACTCCCAAAGCAATGGAAGACGCATCAACATGCACATGAAACTCTTTACTCCAATCTGGAAAAACCAAAATAGGCATAGTAACCATTTTTTGTTTCAGTGTGTCGAAGCTCGTTTGACATTCTTCTTTCCAGCTAAACTGATAGTATTTCTTCAGCATCTTCTCCATATGTTCTGTAATCTATGCATATCCTTTGATGAATTTTCTGTAGTAGCCAGTATGCCCTAACGTAGTGCGCAGTTGTTTGATCGACGTCGGAGGTGGCAGATCAACGATAATGGCAATTTTAGATGGATCAACCAACAATCCCTGCTTGCATACAATATGGCCTAATAATACTCCAAATGGTGAGAAGAAGGTGCACTTCTTCAAATTCAAATCAATTTGACACTGCCTACATTTATCCAACATTAGCCTTAGACATTCAATATGGTTTTTCAACAAACTAAACACAGTTCAGTCATTAAAATATGCTTCTAAAAATTTATGCAAAAATTCTTTGAACGCTTCGACCACCACCCTAGAAAAGATGGCTGGGGCATTCTTCAATCCAAATGGCATCACTGTATATTGGTAGGATCCCCATTCTGTTGCAAACGTGGTCTTGTGGTGATCCTCCTTGGCAATCCAGATTTGATGGTATCCTGAAAATCCATCTGTAAAAGAATATACCTCCTGGCCTCCCACGTTATCTAATACTTCATCAGTGAATGGTGTATGGAAAGGGTCATGTAGACATACATCATTCAAATTCCTGAGATCCACACATATCCTGATCTTGCCTGTCTTCTTGTCTTTTACCGCCATAGGGCTGATCCACTCTGATTCTTCGACAGGTTCAATAATACCTGCTTCCAGCATTTTGTCGAGATCGATCTTCACTTTTGCTTTGTATTTTGGGTTCAACCTATAGGGTCTTTGCTTGACTGGATTCACACCTGATTTCAAAGGGATCCTCATCTCTTCCATAGGTCCTTTGATATCCTTCATATTAGTGAACTTGGTCAGAAACAAGTCTTGATATTCGTGCAGTAACTCTGTAATCTTTTCAGTGGTAGCAACATCCCAATAATCTCCGACATTGGCAAGCTTTGGTGTCTCCTCTGTCCCAATGTTGACTTTTTTAATCTTGATTAGCTGACCAATAAATGGTAGCTCCACTCCTGGTCCTTCCACATCTCTTTGGCCTTCTGTTTCAGTGATGTTTACCTTCTTGGGATCATCGTCGTCATCGACATTGATGTTGTAGAAACTCTGCAATTTCTGGAGAGGCGCAGTCCATTCATCCTCTTCTTGTTCCATAGGGAGGCTAGATGCCTCTTCAAATACCTTCTGTCTCACAATATGTAATGCTTGGTCTACTAAAGGATATTCTCTTCCAAATAAAAAGGTGGTTACAAAATTCTGAATCATACCTTCCCAGTCTGTAGTGATGAGGCACAACTCCACTTGAAGGTACCAGTTGATAGGGGTTGTGTCCAACATGTTAATGAATCTATGCACCCATTGTTCTCGGAGAATGTCAGTCTAGGCCTCTTCACATCTTTTCACATGGTCCTTTGGACAAATTTGACCTATGTATCTCACTTCGCATCTTTCTACTTGGGCTGAGAACCGCGCTATCATCAAAGTTTGGCATTGTGTCCAGTCTGTAATGTTAAGTTTGTGCGTCCCCCACCATCTTGCTGGTGTATCTTTTAGGGCCTTCTCCATTGCCAACAATATCTATTGTGTTGGTACATTTTCTTCAAAGTCTTATAGGAAGGATTCTAAAGGATTCAGACCATCAAATGTGGGTAAGTTACTCACTGTTTTGTCGATCCAACGAACATCTCTGGTTAATATAACACTTCGTCTTGTAGATACTTCATACATCTTATTCTGCCAATTCTCTAGCGCTTCTTCTGAATCTGATTAACATGCACTACCACTTCTCCAACTGAGATTCCCATTGGATGTAGGGTTGATGTATCCTACTATCTGGCTATTAGTTTGTAAATTTTTTCCAATTCGTATGCATGGTCTTCTTCTCTGATGGGCTCTATGTATTGCAGACACTCATTTGGATCTAAGGGTGCAATGAACCGAAGGACATCTCTTTCAAATGTCATATGTATTTTATTTAAATCAATTAAAGTGGAATTGTTAAAGGCCCAATCAATTCCTAACAGTGCAGGGTAAGGGAAAATGTCATCAACTATCTCAATTACCTCAAAATCTGCAAATGTTCTTACCCCGTCGATGTCCATAGGGACATGATCCAATCATCCAAATGGGCTGAAATCTTGCTGATTATCCATCCTAAGTCTTATAAGGGAATAGATCAACCTCGGTTTTCCCATTAGTGCCCAAGTTTGCTTCGTCATGACATTGACCTCCAACCCTAAGTCGAGGACCACATATTCTATATCGTATTCTCCTATTTGAGCATTTAAGTGTAATTCTTTATTTTTCCTTCTCTTCTTACCAATTTGGTGTACTTCCCTATTCATTAAGGGGTCTATTTTTCCTAGTTCATATTGTCTGATTAAGTTCTGTAGTTCTTGCACAACATTTTCACCCTGAATCAACTTAATACAAGTGTATAAAAATTCGATGAGCTTACTTACCTCTTTTCCTTCTTTTGGAGAAACCGACTGATCAAATTCCTGAGGCATCCCATATTCTCTTATTTCTGGTTGTGTCTTTGAGGAAGAACCTTGATCTGCTTTGAACTCTTGCCTTGCTTCCTCAAAGATTTGTCTTTCTTTCTTCACATCAAAATTTTGGGTCTTCTCTGCAACTTTCATGATACCTGAGTCATCTGCGATCTTTCCTTGGGTCATTCTATCCCATCCTATAGCAACACCTCCTTTGGTTATGAAAGTGACTCTAGGGTCTTCTCCATGAGGTTTATCATATATCAGTTTCACTTGTGGGTGCTACTGAGGTCATGGCCTTCTTACCTACATCTTACACACCAAATATCATCTCGTTTGTCCTTTCCCTTGTCCTTCTTCATATCCTCGACCTGCAGAGAGAAATTAGTCAGCTGGCTCAAGATCTAGCTCATACATGAGTTGGATTCTCCTATAGGGGCCGATTAAATTTTCATAGAGATCTCCAATGCTTCTGCCTGTGAAGCAATCTTGTGTTGCATCAGGGGAACTCTATTATTTGGTAAAAGGGTAGTGATGAACCATTCTTTGTTCTGCTCATCTGGGATCTTGAAGGTCAATCTTCCTGTTAGGGTCTTGAATCTCCGATCAAACTCCCAAACAGGTTCATCTACCTTTTTCTTGATCTCTTTCAGCTCTGTAATACATTGGGACTCTGAATTAGGTTTCTTAAACTCTGTAATCAACACATTCTTGATTTCATTCAATGGATTAGGTTGTGCAAGTCCTTGGACAAGCTTCATGTACCAGCTCAGTGCACGATCCCTTAGGGTGGTGCTAAACTGGTTTCTTTTAATAGCTTCATTTGTGACATTCTTAATGTTCCATACGGCCTCACACAGGATCCAATGCTAATCAGGATCTTCAGATCCATCTCCTCTAAAGATAGGGAGCCTCATATCATCTTCCATAGAGCCGCCTAGGTTTCCTGTCTGAGTAGATGCTGAACTGCTAGTAATAGTACTCTGTGGACTCTGGTGATTTTGACTCTTAGCACTGTTGAGGCAATAGGAGGGTTAATGGTACTTACTTTAGTGGTCTACGCAGTTCCTGAAATTTCTGGCTCGTTCTGGCGAAGTTCTTCAACTTACCCTTCTTCTGCTCTGGTGGGTTCTGAATGTTCTTCATCTATCAAATCTGCCTCTTCTCCACTGTAGAAACCCTCTTCCTTGTAGTTTTTCTT
The DNA here is from genome assembly GCA_009831015.1 of Picea engelmannii. NCBI lineage: Eukaryota > Viridiplantae > Streptophyta > Pinopsida > Pinales > Pinaceae > Picea > Picea engelmannii. Next base: position 99,895 of record ML794297.1, read on the forward strand.
AAACAGGTTCTTCAGGTGAACCCCTCAGAATACTCTCCCACTGCACATATGTTCAGCTTATGTGTCATTGTCTCTGTCCAAATTCTTGAACATTAGCCTTTTCAAATCCTCTCGATCTACTGTATATTCAATATGTTCTTCTCATGCAACAATATCTTAAGTCTCAACTTCAGGAATTGTAAAAATTTTCCTCTGGGTCCCTTAAATAAATATCTTTCATCTTGGCTGTATAACTCTACTCTGTCAACAACAAAATATGTGATGTACCCTCCAATGGTACTATCAAACCAATGATCTATTGCTCTGGATACAATGTTATCAACTCTTTTGACCTTCTAGATCGGATCTCGAACTGGGTATCTTCTAGTCTAGCTAGCCACTCATACAACTCCTGGTGGATTCCTCCAAAGAAGATCTCGTGTATATCAGTAAAGATATATTTCTCCAACCAATCCTCTGTACTAATATTAGGTTTCTTGTTCTGGGCTTCATCGAAGTCCTTCTCTTGATCCTCTATCCACTTTTGAATCTCTGTCTTTGATGGGAACCACCTTGACATTCCCTCAAGAAGATTCCTGTCATGACAACAAAACCATTTGTTGGCATAATGGTAGACCCAAGGTTCAGCTTCAAGAGTGCACCAATAAGCCCTAGCTACTGGCCCTTTCGACAACACCTACAAAGCATATGCAGTTTCAGTCGAAGCAGCTATGAGGGAGTTGCAAGACATAAGTGTCTACAACCAAGGGAATATCAAGTGGATCCAACTCCACAACAACAAAACAACATACATCTATCACTTATCAAGATGGATCTACCCTGCACATTTATAGATCTAATCTAATACAACAATGAAAGTAACAATATAACAGTGACAGAGATCAAAGCATCAATCACACACACAACACAATATGTACGTGGTTCACCCTCTCTCTAGGGCTACGTCCACATAACTGTACTTATGATTTATTAAGGTAAAGCATACAATTCTTGTCTGCGCTCTCAGCTAGCAGATCTTATTTCTTCTTCTCTCTTTCTCTCCCCTTCCTACACACCTAGCTGCAAGACTTGACCTTCTCACACAACTGAAGATCTTACAATACCAGAAGGCTCTCTCTCTCTCTCTCAACACTTCTATCTCACAATATAATGATCTTTCACACACTACAATAAATCTAGATCAAGAAAAATATCCTACTAACCCAACCCAAGTCCTCTTAACCTTTATTTATACATTACAATACTTTACTGATAGCCTTAACCCGAAACCTAGGTGCCAAAACCCGAGATACCAAAATCCTAGGTGTCTAAAACCCTAGGTCAACTTGACCCGCTTTTTCCGGGCTTCACCAGCTTGTCTTTCCTTCCTTCTCGCACGGTGCTCCAATGCATCCAATGGTGGCTTTTTCTCACTTGCTGAGTTGTCCTTGATCATTCTTCCTTGCTTATCTGTCGTTCCCGATCTCCTTTCATCCAATGTCTTTCTTTTCCGTACTTCGATCCATATTTTCTGCTCATCTACTTACTTCACCCCAGTAACAGTTACTGTGTCTCCCACGAAGTTCTCTTTTCACCTTTTCTTCCTTGTTCTTTGCTTCCTTCCATAACCAAGGGCCAACATCTCTCAAGGATATGGCCTCTTCCATGCTGCATGCTGCATGGAAGGTCACTTCCTTAGAAGCTTTGGGTTGAGACACTTAACTGTTCCCACTACATCCAAAACATATCACCCCATAGATATTTTCAGGACAAGACTCCTTTCGAGGCTTCGAGAGATAACAAATTGGAAGTTACCCACTTTCACATCTTTGGATCATGTGCATGGGCCTACATTCCCTATGAGAAGGGAAAATCATTATATCCACAGAGCCACCTATGCTTCTTTGTCGAAAATATCAATTGTGTGAAGGGATATAGATTACTTGATCCCTCTACATACCAACTCATCATTTCACACAATGTCTAGTTAGAGGAAAGTCCCTCACATGCTCCACATGATCCACATGTAGAGGATTTTGTACTTCCACTAGTTGCAGATGATGAGTCCACACATTCAAATCACACCATAGATTTTAGTTCTGATATAGAGTTTTAAGATTCAAATGTTAAAGATGCACAATCAAAGAATTCATATGCACAGCCAAAGAATTCAGGTGCAGAATCAAAGCGTTCAGATGCATATTCAGTACATGTATATGTGGATATAGAGAAGATTCCCAAGTGGGAACAATTCACACTTTAGAATGTAGGAGAACTTGCTGGGGATCCAACAGATCCAAGGAGGAACATATCTTTGTTTGAGGATCCTCCTCATGTACTCACTTCCACTGAACCCATGATGCCTCCACATTGTTATATGCTTCAATATTTAGACTCACAGACCTATAGAGAGGATGTAAGGAACCCCTTCCGGGAAGCAACCATGCAGGAGGAGTACAACTCTCTCCTCGAGAACCAGAATTGGGATTTGGTTCAAATTCCTTTAGAAATGAAGCTTGTCAGTTGCAGATGGGTCTACATGACTAAAAAGGCATCAGACAGACATGTGAGAAGACACAAGACAATACTAGTTTCCAAAGTATTTCAGCAGATCCATGGGATCAACTATGATGATACTTTTGACCCGTTCCATTGGAGCAACTAGGGGATGGAAAGTACATCAGATGGACGTGGAGAATGCATTTTTGCATGAGGATATATTATAGGATATTTATATGGATCAACCACATGGATTCATACACAAATTATATTTAGTGTTACAACTCAAAAAATTCACTTTATGGCCTCAAGCAGGCTCCTAGAGTGTGGTACGCAAAGATGAAATCCCTATTTCTCTCCAAAAATTTTGTCAGATGAAAATATGATACAAATGTCTACATGCTGAGGATCACTGACACAATTCTAATCCTAGCCCTGTATGTGGATTTTATTTTGATCACTCACAACTCAGTTTCAACGATTTCCTCGGTTAAGGGAATTCTTCATGAAATTTTTTGATGACGAACATGGGTCCACTCCATTTATTTCTTGGTCTCATGATCAACCAAGATGCTTTAGGAATCAAGCTATCTCAGGATAAGTATGCTTGGGATATAAAGGAGAGATTCCACATTACATGTTGGAGGTCTTCACCTACAACTTTCTTATCTAGGGTTAGACTAGAGGATGATCAGGATACACCAATGGTGGACAACACCTTGTATAGTGAGCTTGTGGGGAGCCTTCTTTATCTCACCCACACCTGACCATATCTATCATATGTACTAGGGGTAGTCTCTAGGTACATGCAAGAGTCACATGAGTTACACTTGAAGGCTGCCAAGCACATCCTCATATACGTTTAGGGAACCATCAGTTATGGGATCCATTATGGAGCAGGTTGCAAGTTAGATCTTATAGGCTTCAATGATTCTGACTGGGTTAGCAATGGAACCTATTACAAGTCCACCTCTAGGTACATGTTGAGTTTGGTTTCTGGCCCAATCTATTGGTCAAGAAAAATAAATCAACTATTTCTCTATATTTAGTAGAGGTTGAGTACATGGGAGAATTTAAAATCACCATCTAGGCACTATGGCTACAAAAATTCCTCACTGATCTTGGAATTTAGTTCCACCGTCCGACTATGATTTGGTGTGACCAAAGTACACTCAAATTATGTCGAGATCTAGTACAAAGACAATGGATAAAACATATCGAGATCCACATGAATTTTATCAAGGAACTGGTTCATGACAGGGTCATTGATTTGTAGTACTTCCCTTCCACTCAGAAGACTATCGACATCTTCACCAATACCTTCACTGAGAAAAAATTCCATAGTTTGTGCGATCATCTTGGAGTGAAGGACACAATTTCCTAGCAATTGTCTTTCTCTTCTTTTGATACATCGTATTTTGAGGGTTTTTTTTTTCCCATGAGGTTTTCCATCTTTCCTCACTTTATTTCAGTGTTCATTAGTTGTATTGTTCATGGGTACCTAACATGGCCTCTGTTTCCAAGACCCATTCATTATGTATACTCCCTAGTAGTGTTCTGGGGGGCTGTTGGAGATATTACACACACTTAGGATTTTCCTTTGTTTTTATTTTCCTATGTTTATTTGACTATGTTGTGGGTCCCTTAGTTTGATATATTCTCCCTTGATTGAGGATATTATCCCCTAGAAAAGGGTGCGACATACCCTCTAGTAAACTCTCAGTTACCGTTCAGTTAGACTAGTTGAGTGAAGTGTTGCATGCCAACTTTGGTTTTATCACCAAGTGTTGCATGATAACCTCGATATCATCACCAGTAATGCATAATTGAATTCGGATCATCAACATTAAGGTGCATTCCACATGTGTGAGTGATATCCTCCTCATTTCACTCCGGTTTGGATAGTTAACTGACGACCACATGGCCGGTTAACTAGGACTAGGTTGTTGGGTATGTGTTATATTCTTTGCATGTGTGTGTGTGTGGGCACGTCAGATTCGACAACTGCATTTGACAATCCCTCTAGTAGTGCTCTTTATTTTGTGTGCACCGGGGGCTTCCTAGGGGGGTCCCAGGGGGGCTAGGTATGCCCCCCCTGGTTACGCACAATGTTCTGCTATTGGGAAGCGCCCCAAAATTTCTTTTTTTGGGCGTTTTTGCTATTTTAGCGGATTTTGCTATTTTTAACAGTTTTCTAAATTAATCCCAAATTAAGGGATTAGGGTTTTGGTATCTATGGAATACCTAAAAACATTGTATATATATTGTATGGTGAATGGTGAAATTAATACAATGAAGAGTTGAAAGGTTTTCTCCCGGTTAAGGGTTTTTGGTATAAATATCTGTGTACTATGTGTATGAGCCATTGATTAATTTGTGTTTTTCTTAAGAATCTATATGCATTTCTTTACTTCACATTTTTAAAAATTACATGTGGTATCATAGCTCATTTTTGGCTTCAGAGGGACACCTTTGTTGTTGAGGGTTTGGCTCGGTCTTGATAGATCAAGTTTATCTTGGGTTTGTGATAAACCTGGGTTTAGTGGGAGATTTTGCAGTGGTTATTTGAGTGTAGAAAGAGGAATGACAAGATCTTCTAGAATTGAGATAGAGAAGTTCAACAGTAAAAACTTTGAGCTATGGAAGCTCAAGATGGAGGACCTTCTTGTAGACAAAGAACAATGGATCGCTGTGGATCCTGGTACACAACCTATTGGTACACAGTCAACTAGTACACAAACTAGTAGTACACCACCTATTGGTATGTCGAAGGAAGATTGGGAGAAGTTGGACATAAGAGAAAGGAGTACTGTTCGACTCTACCTAGCAGATTCAGTGTTGTTGAATGTATCAGGAGAATCTACATCCAAGGAAGTATGGGATAATTTAGAGAATTTGTATCAATCAAAGTCCCTGGTAAACAAGTTGTTTCTTCGAAATAAGTTGTATCACATTAGGATGGAAGATGGATATTCTATGACAGAACATCTAAATGCCTTTAATACTCTGGTCAGTCAACTTGTCTTTGTTAATATTACGATTGCAGAAGAAGATAAGTGTATTACTTTGCTATGTTCTTTGGCAGACTCTTGGGATAATCTGGTTGTAGCAATTGGTATTACCACTCAATCTACATTGAAGTATGAGGATGTAGTTGCATCCTTGTTATCTGAAGAGATGAGGCAGAAAAACATGGATGGTCATANAGTCTCTAGGAAAAATCTTTGAGGAAATGATGGAAGTGTGGTAAAACAGGGAATTATAAGAAAGATTGCAAGTCTAAGAAGGTTGATAAACCAAAGGTATCTGATAGTACCTCTTCCACAGAGGCAAAAACCTCCACTGAAGAAGGAGGTGATGTTTACCTGGCATCTAAAGGTACACATGAAGACCATGATGTATGGTTGATCGACTCAGGTGTGTCATACCATATGACTCCTCATAGGGAGTGGTTCTCTGAATACGAAAAATACGATGGTGGTGATGTATTCCTAGGAGATGAATCGACAACCAAAATCATGGGACATGGAAGGGTTCAGTTGTTGATAAAATATGGAAGGATTAAAACTCTCCCTGGGGTTATGCACATTCCAAAACTAGCCAGGATCCTAATATCCGTAAGCAAGTTGGATGATGCAGGAGTGGATATTGTATTGGGAAAGGGAACTTGCAAGATGGTACGAGGAGAAATGGTGTTGATGAGGGGAGCTGGGTGTGGAACTCTGTACAAGTTGTTGGGAAGAGCTTATACTAATGGGTGTAACAATTCTATTTTCCATGAGAAGACAAATAAAGAAGACAATACCAATACTATCCCTGGAAAGAATACCATGTTGTGGCATCAAAGATTGGGGGATATTGGAGAAAAGGGCCTTCAAACACTACACGGTAAAGGTATGGTTGAAGGTATGTCTAATTGCACTTTGGATTTTGATTTTTGTGAACATTGCATATATAGTAAACAGAATTGAGTAAGATTCCCATCTGGTGCTACAAGAGCAAAGGGAATCTTAGAGTTGATACACAGTGATGTGTTTGGACCTGTGCCTGTTCCATCACTAGGTAAATCTGTGTATTATGTTTATTCATAGATGATTTCTTAAGGAACACATGGATTTATTTTCTTAGAAATAAATCTGAGGTATTTGATAAATTTAAAGAGTTTAAGGCTCTGGTAGAAAATCAGACAAAGAAGAAAATAAAGGCATTGAGGACAGATAATGGTGGAGAATTCTATGGAAATGAATTCGATTATTTTTTGTAAGAAGTGTGGTATAGCAAGGAAGAATACTACTCCATACACACCTCATCAGAATGGAGTTACATAAAGGATGACCATGGCACTGATCGAAAAATAAAGGAGCATGCTTAGCGGTGCTGAGTTAGGACAGGAATTCCGGGCAGAGGTAGTGGGTACAACGTGTTACCTGATCAATATATCACCCTCATCAGCGTTGGATGATAAAACTCCACACGAGTTATGGATTGGAAATAAACCCTCTCTTGAACATCTTAGAGTGTTTGGTTGTGATGCTTATGTACATGTTCCAAAGGAAAATAGGAGTAAGCTGGATAAAAAAGATGAAAAGTGTATGTTTATTGGTTATAAATATGGTGTGAAAGGCTATAAGATTTGGAACCCATAAACCAAGAAGACTCTTTACAGTCAAGATGCTATTTTCAGAGAGGTAAAAGATGTTTCCAAACAAGAATTCCTACCAAGGCTAGAAGAACCTGAGAAAATAGAGTTGGAGTTGGATGATGCAAAATCTGAATCATCCGAAGAAGATGAAGTAGAAGAATAAGAACCTCATACCCTAGTATTGAGGAGATCAGTGAGGGAAAGAATGCAACCAGAAAGGTATAGTCCACCTGATTTCCATTCCATTTTTTCTTTATCTATTACTAATGATGATCCTAGAATTGTCAGGGAAGCAGTGAATTCAGAGGATAGTAAACTCTGGAAGAAGGCCATGGTTGAAGAAATGGATGCCTTGGATAAGAATGAGGCATGTGATATAGTTTAGTTGCCACCTGGAAGAAAATCTGTTGGTAGAAAATGGTTGTTTAAGAAGAAGTTTAAGGTAGAAGGAAAAGTGGAGAAATACAAAGCTCGGTTAGTAGCAAAAGGTTATTCCCAGGTAGAGGGAATTGACTTTGGTGATATTTTTTCTCCCGTTGCTAAGTTAACTTCTATTATATTTATTTTATCTATTGTTGCTGCTTTTGATCTTGAAGTGGAATAGATGGATGTGAATACAACATTCCTACATGGGGATCTGGAAGAAGAAATCTACATGAAGCAGCCACAAGGATTTGTAGTGAAGGGAAAGAAAGAACTAGTCTATAAGCTAAAGAAGTCACTATATGGTCTGAAGAAATCACCTAGGATGTGGTAAGTCCAAAATTTCGACACATACATCCTTGGATTAGGATTTGTGAGAAGTAGGGATAATCATTGTGTATCCAAGCAGGTTGGTAATCACTTCATTTATGTAGTGTTGTATGTTGATGACATGTTGCTGGTAGGAAAAAACATGGATGTTATCAAGGAGGTGAAATCACAGCTATCCTCCAAATTTGACATGAAGGAACTTGGTGTTGCTAACTTCAATATGGGAATGGAGATTAAAAGAGATCATGCAAACATGAAACTATGTTTGAATCATAGAAAATATGTTGAGATAGTATTGCGGAGGTTTAATATGCATGGAAGTAAACCGGTCAAGGTTCCTATTCCTATAGGTGTAAAGTTATCTGCAGATCAGTGTCCCAAGACACAGGAAGAAGAAGAGGACATGTCCCATATTCTATATGCTAGTGCATTTGGCAGTTTGATGTATGCAATGGTATGTACTAGACCGAACATTGCACATGCATTGGGATTTTTGAGAAGGTATATGTCAAAACCAAGAAAGGAGCATTGGACAACAGTAAAGAGGGTCTTCAAGTATCTTCATGGCACTACCAGTTATGGATTGTGATACCAAGGAAGACCAAGATTGGACAGAGTGGTGGACATACATGTTTTTTTTGATGCAGACTGGGCTGGAGATCTAGATCACAAAATATGTACAAGTGGGTATGTGTTTAACCTATTTGGAGGAGCAATCAGTTAGATGAGAAAAATATAGGCTATAGTGGCACTCTCAACTACAGAAGCTGAATACATGGAAACCACTCATGCAAGCAAGGAAGCAATATGGTTAAAGAGATTGTGTTCAGGTATTGGGTTGGTACAACAAGAAGTAAGATTAGATTGTGACAGTCAGAGTGCAATCTTCCTGGCAAAGAACGCAACTTATCATTCAAAGACAAAGCAATATCACTTTGTGAGAGACATGGTTGAAGAAAAGAAGGTGTTGCTGGAAAAGGTTGACACTTTGAAGAATGTTGCAGATTCATTGACAAAGTCTATGAGCACATAAAAATTCTCCTGGTGTAGAGTAACAATGGGCATTGCTGCCCTGGATTGTTGACTATATAATCCTGTGGACCCCTGGATGCAAAGAAAACAACAAGTGGGAGAATGTTGGGTATGTGTTATATTATTTGCATGTGTGTGTGTGGGTGTGTTATATTCTAAAACTATGTTCGACGATCCCTATAGTAGTGTTGTTTTTGTCGTGTGCGCTGGGCGCTTCCTATTTTTTTGGTGTTTTTGCTATTTTAGAGGATTTTTCTATTTTTAGCGGTTTTCTAAATTAATCCCAGATTAAGGGATTAGGGTTTTGGTATCTACAGAATACCTAAAAACATTGTATATATATTGTATGGTGAATGGTGAAATTAATACAATGAATCTTTGAAAGGTTTTCTCCTGGTTAAGGGTTTCTGATATAAATCTCTGTGTACTATGTGTATGAGCCATTGATTAATTTCTGTTTTTCTTAAGAATCTATATGCATTGCTTTACTTCACATGTTTAAAACTTACATAGGTGGCAGTTGACTCCAGTGACTGCCAGTATGTATCATATCTGTCTAGAACACTCCTAATGTACATTAGTTGACTACTATGGCACGTTACTTGTGTGATACAAAGTATATCACTTGTATTGTATCATTACTCTCATTCAGTTACTAGAAATTCTTTCATTGTTTCCTCCATTTTTTTTTTATCTCTTCTCTTCACACCATTGAATGTTGTGTATGCTTCATTGTTAGCTAGATCTTCTGTGTAGGTATCTCAAAAACTATACAACATGAGATTATTATTGGCATACGTTGAAATATTAGTTAATGATTGATGTATGGCGTGTTGTTATTTTTGAACATATGATACTCTTTCCTTACCATCTAAGGAAAGAGATGGTATACCAGTACAACTGCATGTGTCCTTACCACCTGAGATCCCAACCAATGATGGCTAGATTGATGTTGTAAATCCTCCCCAAGTTCAAGCTCATGGATGGCCCACAATGTCATTACCATTACCTCCTCCTCCACCTAAGCAGTCTGCCCTGCACATTGAATTACAAGTATCTCATGTTCATTTGATTCATCATTAAAAAGACTTAAGTCACTTTCCCAAGAACCTGAACCTTCCAAAGGAGAATAATTGGCCAATTATAATAAGTCTGATCAATTTGAAGCATCCTCACACTCAATCACATCACATTCCCAACACCTTGGACATGATGATGAACATACCCATTTTGAAGATATGCACCCATAAGCATCAACAGTTAAAGTTAAAATTCCCATAAAGGTAGATTCAAAGATTCCCAAGCTGACATAGTCAAAGGAAAGTGGACAGAGGTAGACTGCCTCACACAAAAAACATGATTTCTAATTTTATGATGTTATTTTAATTTGACTTCACTATTGGGACAAACCTTATTTATTTTTGGACAACAATTAATATTTGGGAAAACTTAATGATTTACTTATTTTGGGCATGTATATGCATATATACCTTGTATTTGGGAGTCACAAGTGTGTGTTTGAAATATTTCATGTGTTGGTTGATTGGGATATGTGTATATAATGATGCTTGATGACATTAATGCATAATTATTGATGGGGTAACATGGGGATATTTTGGAAATTAAACAGTAAGAGTTAATTAGGGGGTCCCCACTTATTAGTTAGTATTTATTATACCATTATCATTATTTATTAATATTGACCTATGAGTTGTCCTTATCTAACTAAAATTTATTTAAACAACTTAACTAAAAGTAGTTGGAACTACTCAAAACTACTTTTGGAGAATAAAAGAGAACATAGGGGACAAGAAAAATGAGGAGAGAGAGATCGAAGAAAAAACTATGATAAGGTTTTCTCTTGCTCTAGTGTGAGATTACATTACTATTTCATTCCTTTTTGAAAAACTTAAAAGCTAAGAACTTCTTGTTGATAGTAGGGTCTTACTAGAGGTGGCAATAAGGTGGAATCGAAATTTGACATGGTTAGACTAGACACATGCCTTGACGGTATGGGAGGGTTTCAAGACTCAAGGATGTATGATGTCCCCACATAAACTTTGAGATCCTCCACATTTTCATCAACATTCATCATGCTACACCTCTCATTGTCATCATTCGTCATTCCCTTCTATAGAATCATTGTTGGAACTATCTTGAAGTTTGACATGGACCTTCCAATACACCCATCACAAATTTCTTCCATCGAACCCACACAATGAGCAATGAATGGGGCCAACGTTGAAATTTTTTCAATCTATTCCTGTATGCATCGAAATTTGACATGGTTAGACTAGATAGTTGCCTTGAAGGTATGTGAGGGTTTCAATACTTAAGTATGTTTGATGTTCCCACATAATACTTTAGGAGGGTTTGATTATTGAATTACCAAGTCGAGTTGTTGTCGCAGAAGCTTCAATTCACCCACCACAAATGTCATGCACCGACCCCGCATAGTGAGAAGTGAATGGGGCCAACGTTGAAATTTCTTCAATATGTGCATGTATGCATCGAAATTTGACATGGTTAGACTAGACACATGCATTGACAGTATGGGAGGGTTTCAATACTCAAGGATGTATGATTTCCCCACATAGTCTTTGATATAGTCCACATTTGCATCAACGTTCATCATGTTGCACCTCTCATTGTAATCATTCGTCATTCCCTTCTATAGAATCGTTGTCAGAACTATCTTGAAATTTGACATGGAACTTCCCTTCTATAGAATTGTTGTCAGAACTATCTTGAAATTTGACATGGAACAAACTATCAATGTCAAATTTCGGTGCATGTCAAATGTGAACAGGGTATGCATGTCAAATTTCGGTGCATACATAAATATTTTGAAAACATTTCAACATTGACCCCATTTACAGGTCACTGTTTCCCATCATGTACTCTAGCCCTAGTACAATGTTTTTTAATAGTTGTTTCCTTTAAAATTCTACCGATCAGAAAATTAAAACGAAACGAGGACGAGATGAGACAATATATAGAGTGGGTCTGTGAGTGTTATTTGAGTATAAAGATGAATGAATGGACTTCTCTTGGTTTCGAGAATAATTTATTCTCTACTAAGCAAGGCCAACCACATGAAGGTGGAAGCTCATATGGCTCCTCCCCCCCCTCACATCGCTCTCAATTCCCCAATACCTAATCTATAAAATAGAAAACAAACAAAAGAAACATAGTAATCATGTATAGAAACTACCAAAACAAAAATAAAATAAAACTTAAAAACATGTAATTAACCCACATAAAAAATTATTTAAAGAGAATAATTCATACAAATTAAAATATATAGTTACGTACCTCATCAACCAACACAATATTTGTATCATCCTTCTTCTGTATTTTCTTCTTGATCATACAACTCAACATCTGTATCAACATCCAGTTCAGAAACAATGTTGAAAGGATTGATGATATCATCATCATCATCAATGTCATTTTCGAGCATATCTTCATCGATATCATCATCAAGAACTGGTGCATTGTCTCCTACGCCTGGTTCATCTTCTCTGTCTTCTTCATCCATCTACCCTTATTCTTCCTGCTCTAGCTCTACATAATCTTCTTCATCTACAATATTCTTTACTCACCTTCCTCTTGGATCGTATCTAACAAAAAATGACCAATCGCTCTTATTTGGAACCTTTGAGTAAAAGACTTGTTTACATTGACTTGGAAAAACATAGCGGTCATTTGTTTTTTCAAAAACCGTTGTTTTAATCATCGGAAATCCGTTGGAATGTTGAATAATGGTTCTTTCCTCATCATGTTCATGCATTCGTAACCTATAACATTTGACATTGAACAAAACTAATTTGAAGGAATTAAAGTCACACTCAATTATATCATTCAAAAACCCATAGTATTTATTTTTAGATTCTCAAGGATGTCTGTCACTCCTAGAGGAAACATTAGTGACCTGGAATACTGTAGTTATCCCATTATTAGAAGTTTTTATGGTTTCATCCAACTGATTAATGTGAAATTTACGACCATTGCACCACATAGCCTTGTGGCGTTTCAATTGAAATATGCTAGACATGTAAAAGATGCATTATCAATTAATAATAAACAAATTTATATAACTTGGAAAGTATAATATGAAAAAAACACACCTACAGTCACATTAATATAATATAAAATAAATGAATAAAATGGGTGAATTTTCTTTCCTTTCCATCTTTCAAACAATATGCTAAATCTATTTCCCTCCGCGTAACATCAAAATCTCCATTACAACGAGCTTCTCTAACCAATTCAAACAATTCTTTCCATGATAACCTACCACCATGACGTTCTTTACATCTATCAATCCATACCTTCATCTAGTCAAGATCGTTTGCAATGTATAAATGTAGTGCATCCCAATCTTGAGAAACTGACTGATAAAAAAATCACAATCCACCAATATTAAATATTAGTTATAACCATGGTAAATATTAATAAATGATGAAAGAATAAATATTAAATGAGTATGATCATATACACAAAAAAATGAAAAAATTGTATTTATTAAAAATATCCACAATTTAATTACCTCTCACTTTATTCATTATACCTTTCCCCAATGCAATCCACTACATATAGGAAGATACTGACTAATATAGGAAGATACTGAATAATATACACCATGGATTCATATACCATATATCCCTCCACCATATAACTCTCAGGACATTCTCTTTGTCTAACCAAAGCCTACAATGATTTCAAATGCCTCTCCACCATCCACATTGACCTTGTGTGTACAGGTCCACACATTTCAATCTCCTCAACTTGGTGTATGAGGTAGTGTTCTTGTGCATTGAAAAATGATGGAGGTAGATACTTTTGCATTTCACACATTAGCTGAGGAATTTCTCTCTTCCAATACTTTTTATCTTCTTCATGGATTTCTTTCAATGACAACCATCTATAAATCATGACGCAATAAAACAACATATTTCAACAAAACATATAAATACATATTACATTACAAGTAAAACACATGTCATTAAGTACAACAAAAATTTGAATTTTTTTTTTTGCACATATATTGCAGCTACTTACCTCGTGTATTTTCCAAGATCATATATAACTTGTTTGACATTCTTTTCAAATTCGTTTGGGAGAGATAGAGGTAGAACATACCATAACATTAAAAACGTATTGTTACTTGTTCAAAACTAGACAAAAAATAAAAATCTCAAAAAATGTATACGACCAATATATAAATATGAATACTAAAATGATTAATTACCTTAATGAATGTATGCCAATCATTGTTTTTACCCCACCAAATTCACCTTTCTTCATTAAGATATTCTTTATGTTTGAACAAAAATTTGTGCGAAATTCAATTTTTTGAATGACGTCTTTTACACCATTGCTTTGATGCTTTGTTAATAACCATGGAAGGTTATTTTTGTCTTCATCGTTATTTGATCATATCACACTTTGCATTGCATGATTGGCTTCCTGAATGCCATTACAAATTTTGAGATTTTTTTTCTTTATCCCTCCTGCCATCTATGATTTGCCATAATGTTTCTGTCACATTCTTCCTGATATGCATTGTATCAAATAAATGAACTATTTTTAGGTCCTTATATTAAGGAAACCTCATGAATTGAGTTGGATAACATTTCATTCCTTGTGGAAGCCCATTATTACTACCTTCATGAAGATGACGCTGATGAAGCCAAAAAAAAATCAGAACATTATTTATCAAATGCGGTAAAATAAAATGAATAATTAAAATAAAATTTCAAAACATGATTCCATTTACGATACATAAAAAAAATGCTTACCTCAAGGATTAATTCTGTCATATGCCAACTTCCATAGGCAAGGTGTCATTCTTTGTGGTTTTAGTCTAGTCTCTTGTTTCCCATTGAAAAGATCCTTTTTAGTAGTACGATACTTATGGTTCTTAGAGAGGAAGTGTCTATACTCATCAAACACCTCCTTTCCTAAATTTTTTGACCAATGAGATTTCATCTTAGGACCACAAACTAGACATGCAAATTTACCCTTTGTTTGAAGACCTACAAGAGATGGATTAGTGTGAATTATTAATATACGAAATGATTATTTAAACAACATAGATGATATATTCAATTAATTATATACTATTCAAGCGTGCAATATGGAACGTTACATACCACAAAAATGTGTTAGTCATGGGGCATCATGAATTGTCCATAAAAGTATTCCACGCCATTGAAATCTCTTCTACCCAATTGGTTTACAGATGTCATACATAGTGATGCCCTCCCATAACTTTAGTAGCTCGTCGATAAGAGGCTCGATATACACATTCATATCTTTAACTTGGTACATACCTAATTGTTTGAAATTACACGAAATTACTACCATGGTATGTATATATACGTAAATAAATAAATAAAAGATGTTATGCAAAAAAAGAGAGAAATGAAAAAATTTTAATTCAAAAAATTAATGTAAACAAATACTTGGAATAATCATTGTCAACATTATGTGCTCCCTCTTTATTGACATCCAAGGAGGAATGCTATTTTTTATCACAAAAATAAGCCACACTGAGTAAACAAACCGAATCTCTCCAAATGGATTAACACCATCAATTTCCAACGAAAGCCTAACATTACGAGGTTCATCTGTAAATTCTGGCCATTTTGCAGCTATTTCCTTAAATTCATAACCATCTGCAGGCATTTGAAGAACGCCATCTTCAATTCTCTTTCATGCATGGTAATCCATAAACTGTTCTATGCTTTGGCACCTGAAAAATCGTTGAAAATGTGGAATTATGGGAATATGTTGGAGAACCTTTCGAGGGACCATTTTTGTTACTTGATCGGTTCGATATCTACTGATACCACATACTGAGCATTATGTTTTTGACGCATGTTGTCCATAATATATAATATGATCATCAGGACATGCATCTATACTTTGATACTCCATTCCAATGTCTTTCATAATGGCATGTAAATCTCGATATGTGCGAGGTAAAATATTTGACGAGGGTAACAAAAATTCACCTAACAATCTAAAACATAAAAAATAAATAGTTAATGTAAAGAATAGTAATTATAAATATTGCATTTTTATTTTACACATTAATTAACACTAAAAAAATGGGGAAAATTCAACCTTTATGTAGATGTGATGAAACATATTACATACCTTAGGATCTGCGTCATACAAGTGTTCGAAAAATGATTCGTAACTTTTAAGTTCACCAAAAACAATGTAGTGGAGAGAATATTTGATCTTGACCCTTTATAAAGTTGTTTATTTTCCTTTTCAATCAGAGGTTCATCATGAATACCATCACTACTGTCCCCATGATCCTCATCTGGATGACCGAATAAGTCTTGGATCATTTGATTTGTCCCATCATCTTGAACTATGTTATTATTGTCATCTACTTCCATGGGATCATTAACTTGATCTTCATTATCTACTTCAAGTTCTTCATCTTGTACTACAACATCATTTTTACTACTACTTGGTGCTTTGTGCATAAAGTTAGGGGGTAAATCTAACTTTATAATTACAAACAATCATGAAAAATTAGTACATGTATAAAACAATATAAAAGTTTGAGAATACAATAAATATTAAAACAAATAATGAATGTATATATAGTTAATTACCATGGGACGATATTCATTTGATCCCCTGTCCATGTGCCCATATTTTCTATGATGTTTTTTAGCTGTTTCTATTAAAACTCTTTCAGGACGTAAAGTACAACAATTTTTGCAAGGGAAATAACATTACCTTCACCCTTTTCACACTCTTTAATTTTTTTCCCACCTCTAATGTTTTTTGACATTCTTCCCCACAAACATATACTGAAAACAATACCTGTTTTTTGTTCTCCAAGAAGACCGACTTATACCCTTTTGAAGTGTCATTATTATAGAAAAATTGTCGCAACATCCATAAAATCCAACATATTTATATATTTTATAACGTCACAATTCTGACGATAGTTGACCAAGTCAAATTTGACTTGGTCAAATACTAGGTGACCATTGGGATGGGGAAAACCTAGTTTCCATAACGTCACAAGTGCGAAGAATATTTTACCAACGTTGCAAGAGAGACGGAAATGCAATGTCATCGCAAGAGCGACGTCTTCCTACCTTCGTCGCAAGAGAGACATGTGTTTGCAGTACGTCGCAAGAGCGACATTATCGGGAAATATGGAGAAAAAAATTTAAAATTTCCTCTATTTTTCGAGAGTATGGCCAATTTTGTCCATAATGTTGCAAATAGAATGTCGAACATTTTCCAATATGTACTAGTGAAGAAGCATTGATTGTTGACATGCTTCAGAAGGTTGATCATCTATTTCTGATAATTTGTTAATTCTTATTGGATTTCTGAATTGATTTTTAGTACTAATTAGGAATTTTGTGCAGAGTCAAGGAAGTGGCATACTGTGGCTTGTTGATCCATTTATCTTTTAGTATTGGTTTTACTTAGAATCCACTAGTTGTCTCTATGTGATGTAACATTCCAGCTTTGACTTCTAAGTCTTATTTTGGTCCTTACTCATTTTAGGGTATGAAAGAATGATTTTGGATGTATTTCAGAACTGAATAAATAAAATAATTTTATGGTTTTGAGGTCTCATTTTAGACTACATGTTTGATCTTTATTTCAAATTTTCTATTGTATGACTCGAATGGTGGTAGCTATCTCTGAGAAGATATGTGTTTGCTACGTGCCTCTAGTGCAGACCCCCTTCTCTCCTAAGGGTTGTGCGACCTCCTAGTCAGGATCTTTGATTTTAGATTTGGGTGACTCTCTGAAACCTTATTGACCTCGTTCTATGTTAAACACTGGTCCCCTCAGCTCCCTGTGCAGACTTCACGACACCCACGACCTTCTCTTTCGCGCTCTGTGAAAATCTCAGAGTATCAGGCGTTAGAGACTTTTCTTTCGTCCCCTCCTCCGATGTGACCTTGGGTGATGACCACGCGATTGTGGGTGCGGCCACAAGCGGTTTGAAGTCAAACTACTTTTGGACCCACAATTCTCCTCGATCCCCCACGTGTCTTCCCGACGAAACCACAATATGGATTGCGGCTTGCCCTTGACTTTTAAAAGTCCACGCAAATCTTGTCCCTGTAATGTGAGATGACCATCGATCTCATGATCTTGATGGTACTTCTAGATGAATGACTGAGATATATTCCTTGGAATCAATGGCCTGGATCTCCCTCTCCTCGATCGACGACTGTGGTCGATTCGAAATTTTGGACTTCGAAATTCTCGAATATCAAACCTTAGTTTCCTTTGTAGAGAAATATTCTGGAGTGGAAGATCTACTGACACCTGTCCCCTTCAATCAATGGCTGTGATCTCTGTGGGTCTCCAGACTTCTGGGTTTTTAAATCTCAACCCTGCTTTCTTCCGTACTCCAATTTCCTAGAGCTGACGATTTGCGGACACTTGTCCTATTCAATCAATAGTCCTGCCTTCACTTTGGGTGTTTGACCTTTCAAATTGGATCAACGGTCCTGTGACCCTCCTCTCGATTGACGGTCGAGATCTCCTTCGGGGTTCATACTTTAGCAATCTCAGTTCTCAACTGAAAATACCACGACAAATTTCCCGTAGCTCGCGATCTGCTGACAAGTGCCCACTGATAGATCGACGACCCTCGACTCTTCGGCTCTTTGGGCTTCGAGTGTTTCAACACCTCTCCTTTAACTTCCTCTATATCTCACGACCCACTGACACGTACCCCTCTATATCTAACCGTCCAACTTTGCTTAGGCTCTCCGGCTCTTCGTGCTTCGGGGATCTCAATTTTCAAACTTGCTTCCTTTCGAGCTCACGATATCTGATGGCTTATATTTTTTTGATTGATCCAATGCCTGATGTTCACTTCAAACAATCTGATGAATCAAGTTTACCTCAGATGATTGAATGATTGAGATTTCACTTCAAAAATCTGGAACTCCGAAATTCATAAGTTTCAAGTCTCCAACCTTGATGGGTTCTCTCTCCTGTGTGTGCGAAGCGTTAAAACTCGTGCACCTTGTCTTGAATATGACGATTGTTGATCCTTTGTGTTGTGATCCAATGGCCACTATCGCTCCTCCTCCTGAGCTTCAAATTTCTCCCGACTTAGAATATTTTCTAAGCCTTCAAAGGTTTCCGACCTTTGCTCTTCTTGCAAGCCCGACTCTTGGATCTCGTTAACACTTATGAAAAGTTCTATCTCTTTTGAGATAGGTCCTTTAAGGGTTTCAATTTCCCATGCATTCCTTGTGTTCTTGGGATTTCAATAAACTCAGTTCGAAGGATTTATTGAAAACAAATTCTTCTCACCCTCCTGTTACACATGATTTTGGTCATCTTGGTGATGTGTTAACAATGGTGTATTCAAGCTCCCATAAAGGACTTTTTGCCTGAGAAAAGTGGATCTTGTCTCCTTCCAAAAACATATTTTCAAAGTGAGTTCACAGGATGCATATGACCTAAGGTGCGAGAATGCCTCATTCTCGCAGGCCACCTTCATTTAGGGTGCAAAATTCTCGCAGTTTGCTCCATACACAGGGTGCGAACCTGTTTTCAAGCTTGGAAAAGAGAAGAGGTCTCGAGGGTTCTAGAAGGGAATCTTCTAGAAAATGAGTTGGCATTCGTATGGTTGTCATTTTACTGACTTCTCAGATTTGATGGGATCATCCTCATCCATGTAACCATATCTCCTTCTCCTATATATTGAAATGTTTCTCATGGAAAAGGTTAAGCAAGATTAATTGAAGAATTGGTGAAGGAATTGTGTGAAGAACCCTACTCAGACAGAAGCTTGGAGACTCTAGTTGGTCTATCAAGAGGAATTGGATCTTCTTCATGCAAGTACAGAGAAAGTGTGTGTGTTGGAACCAAGGGTCACTAAAAGGAAGCTTGTGACATCAAGGCGATCAGGTTGTATCTTCTACTTTCAATTAATATGATACAACGACATGTCCCATTCCCATAAAGTCATTCTTACTTTATTACGTAATTCCTTGATCATATGCATAAGTTGACATTGAATATATTTTTCTATCTTCACTTTGGTTGGTTTGTGTTGTCTTAGACTTGACCTCATGAGAGCACCGGAGTGAAGCGGGACAAACAGAGACCTAAGGAAGTGACACAAAGGTATGTCACTTGTTCCTCCTTAATAGAAGATTCAATGATTGCAACTTAGGGAAAGAGTCATGTCCTGTCCTGTTTTGTTCTAGATCCAGGTGGATCTAGGGAGATCTATTAGTGTCCGCACCTACCGATTTGTCCGATAACAAAATTGGTGATTCCACTGGGGAGGAAACCCATTTTCTAGTGGTTTTTGGTGTTTTTCATTGGCCATTTGCTCTTTCCTTACCTTTCTTCATTTCTATCAATCTCTGAGTCTTCAGGAGACCCTGACAGACTTTCTGGGTCTAGAAGTCCCTTCAAATTTTTTGTCTTTTTTCCAAATTTTGCCTAGTTTCAGATCTTCTCGCACTGAACCCTTTTATTGCCTGTGAGAACTACTGGAGTTCTCACCCCGCTATGTAGTCCAGTGCGAACTTCTCGCACTCTTCTTGTGGCTAGCTTGTGAGAATGCTCCATTCTTGCACTGTACACCATTGCTTGCCTGCGAACCCATTTTGCAAAATTTTGAGATTAAGGTCTTTTGTATGCCCAAATACCCAGATTTATATGTGTGTCTGAAGAGAACTTCTTGGGCCACTGATTGATTGTTTCTTGACTTCAGATTTTGTGAATGATTAGTCTTCGGAAATCAAAAGCACTTCTTGTTCATTTTTCTCAACTGTCATCTCTTGACCTTTTCTTAGCAAGGATATAATCTATGATCCTAGAATTTGAGTGCTTGTTTGGTTGGGAGCCGGTGATCGGTTTAAAAGTTGGGATTTATTGTCTTTCTCAAATGCCCATTGCTTGGAAAATTGTTTCCCTCATGCATTTGAAAAGACTAGCCTTGTCTGTTTGTCATTTTTGTCTTCATTGAAAGATTGGTTTGGGTTGTGTGTGTTGCTTTTCATTAGTTATTGGTTTTCCTTAGTTCCACCACCATTGTGTGGTTCTTTTTGAAAAGTAAAAAACATTTTTCTTTTTAAAAGAATTTTTATTTTGAAAATATTGGAAATCAATTGTTGAAATAGAACAAATAGAGAATTGGCATTGATTCGTGACTTGTTGATATTGCATTTCAAAGAAGATTGTATATCGTAGTTCAATATTGTTCCAGAGAACTTCTCTTTCCCTCCTGTAAATAGGATTCATCAAACAAGAATTGATATTTTTCATTCCTATCTATGCATTGCTGGGTTAGAGTCTCACACATCGGTTTCATTTTTGTCTCCTTTGAGTAACAACAACCTTTAATAATATTGCGCAATTTTAAAATTTAACTAGTAACTCTTTTCTAGGACTCTATTACACCAACATTAGCTAGGCTAGGGCTTTGGAATAGGTAGAGAGATACACTCTCCAAAGCACAAAACAGACAATAACATCTTGTGGTAAGGAGTGTCAAATTCCGTTCGCAACATTTTGTCCTGGGAAGCCCTTCTCACACAAGGGTCAAACCTGAGGTCGCATTGATATTGATAGAGTTACTCACCCTTCTTTGTTGATATCGGTGTAGAGATCACATGTATTACGGGGGTCACTTGAAGGTATACCCACAATGATGAGTGGAAGCCTCTCAAGTTGATTTCGGGCTAGATACCTTGCCCTTGCGTGTGGATCGGACTGTCGACTGTCCCCCCAGGCTTTATTGTTGTTGGTGGTAACCTTAGTGGCCTATCTTCTTAGGGTCTTACACAAGCTGACTATGAAGGGGAAAGTCTTCACGGTACCTGGAATTGACATTGGCCAAAATCACTCGGGATCCTTGGAGGGTATACCCACGATTATGTGTGGGAGCTTGCACCAGGGTGTAAGTCCATTAAGCAGGTCGTCGACGTAACTTTTCCACACTAGCCTAGCCCCTTCTCGTCTCGTTGTTGCGAAGTTGGATTTCATCACCAACTAGTGACTTCGGAATTCGAAGGTCTTGTTTTCTTGGTGTTGTTTCCTAGATTTTGTTTACTAGTGCATGCTGTTTGTTTACCAAAGGTGACCATAGATTTTTCTTCGTAAGTTTTTAACTTGTTCACAATTGACCCTCCACATCGTTCACGTAGAATGCAGGGCTTACCCCCAGAAAATCTGGAAGGTTCTCAACCCTTACCTACCAGCTCACCGGAGGGATCTCCTCAACATAGTGAAGTCCAAGACGTCACCACTCCACAAGTGGAAAGAACTGACTCTCTAGAACGGTTCTGAATTACCAATTCTCGAGAGGAATTTCGACTTCATCCCGACTCTGAGAGACGTATTATGCGAGTGAATTCTTCCAGAGACTTAGTTGTTTTGTCTTCTGGATCACCGACTGGACCTTTTCCAGGACCTGAAGGCCAAGATCCTTTTTGGGCTACTGGAATTTTTAGACGGGATCTCTTTGGTTCAGGAGCGGGCGTTGATATCACCATCTCACCTGCGTTCCCCGAAACATTTGATCCAGACGCAGTACCTTTTACTACTGCTTATTATTTTCCTGGTATAGAAGCTCCGTGAGCTGACCACATCTTGACTCTCCCTTTAAAAATGGTCCATTACACAGATACTACGAGTCTTCACACCAGGATTACTGCGGTTAGCCAAGACCCTATTGGCACACCACTTTCACCCAGAATCACCCCAACACTTCCACCTGGGTACTGTGCGTTGAATGCCTCTACTCCCGTTCCTACGCAAATCACATATGGAACCCCTCGTGGTCCTTCTTCTTCTGGGCACTCTCCTCCCGGTTTCATTCCGACACTTCCTCCACCCCATTTCAGAGGACCTTCTCCATCCTCTATCGGTGACATTGATCCTAGTGGCACCATTCCGTCGTTCACACCAAATTGCCAGATTCCTGTTGGTGGAAAATTTCACCAAGGAGGTTTGACTCAACCCCCCCTTGCAGGGAAAATCCCAATTGGAACCCAAATCCCAATTGGAACAAAAACCCCGATTGGAACACAACCCCTGATTGGAGGACAACCCCCACCGACCCCACCCTATGGAAAAAACATACCTCCATCCTTGGCCCAGTATTGGAATCATCTGATACAACATAACCCTCAATCGACTGGGGGGCAACAACCTCTAGCTACTTCCGTTATACCTCCCGAAATAGGCCAACCATATACAGGTACATCTAATCCTATTTGGGGCTTGAATGCTCCAGCCCACGCCCCTATTCAAGGATACAATCCCATGAGTTACTTTCCTCCACAACAACCACCAAATATGCCTGGGTCTTCGCATTATATGCAGATTGTTTATGGTCCCACTGGTTTGCCGATGGGACTCCCTCCCCAAAGCCACCAGTACCCGCATGTGAATAGATAGTTACCTTTATTAGCCACCTTGGACCTCCCGGATCTGTCGAGGATTTTAAATGATCCGATCTATCACTCTCCCCAATGGCCCGCTATACTAGCCAAGCTACCGTCTGACATTCCTAAATTAAATGGAAAAGTGGGAGAGGACTCGAACAATCATGTCATGACTTTTCACCTTTGGTGCTCATCCAATTCCTTGATGGATGACTCTATTCATTTACACCTTTTTCAATGAACTCTCACAGGTTTTGCCACGAAGTGGTATATAGAATTACCACGAGGTTTCTTCGCTGACTTCAACACCCTCACTATGGATTTCCTCACCCACTACCAGTTATTGATCCGCTACGAAACGGGGACCGAGATTTTGAGTTCTTTCAAACAAAACAAAGCCACTCATATCTCCGATCACATTCATGAGTGGCGACAAAGACAACGTCTCATCAAACTCAAACTTCCCGATCAGTTGCTGGCAGAGTGGTTCACCAAATCCTTCGTGAACGGCATCGGTCATGACATCGCCATGGGTGGAGTTGTCACATAAGAACAGGCCATTAGTCGTGCTCAATACCTTGACCTCGTTTAATCACAAATGGGTACTCTTTACGACTTGCTCCCTGATGCGCCTCGTCCTTCTACTTCCGCCACTTCAACTACTCCTGCTGCTTCTCATGTAGTCGACGGTTTGATTGGAACTTTCCATGCCCAACCACATTCCACCTCTAGCAACAACCCCAAACCCATTTCTTCTATTGTTCAAAATGCTCCGTCTCCTACCCCTCCCACCAACAAAAATTCTGAGGTAAATGCTGTACAATCTACCCCCGTCGGTAAAAACAAATACATAAAGGGTAAGCGTAAGAATAAGGAGGACAAAAATAATCCGCAATAAGAGAGAACCAAAACACCACCTGTTGACGATAGGGATAAGCGCAAACCCCGATACCCTTGTCTTATCTGTGGTGATGATCACTACACGAAGGATTGTCCACGACGAGCCGAGGTTACTAAGTTCCTTCAAGGGACCATGAAATCGCCCACTCCAGCCGTCTTATCACAACCCTTCCCTTCTCAACAACAGGCTCAATTGGTCATTCATGACCAACCATCCCCCTTCACTACATCTTATGTGTTAATGTGTACAGGTGATTCAAAGCAAAGTGACACCACCCTTACCACTTGAGCCAAAGATTATTCTTCCGCCAAAGAGAGGGTTGATGTTATACCTCCTTCATTGGTCCAACCATCTCCCATGACTCCAGCTACCAACGGTCCTCTTCATCTTGAATGACCCAGCCTCGACACAGTCCTGCACCCTCCTCCAAAGGGTGTCGTTCAAAAATCGGCTTTCAATCCTCATTCCCATGCTGCCCAAAAATACAACAATGTTGAATATTTGGACCAAGCACCATCCGCAATGCCAGCCCTTGAAGTCCTTCAAAGTTTTCCTATACAATGGAAGGCACTGTTGAAAGATATCGGTGGAATCGACCCTACAGATACAAATTTAATAATTTTTGACTTGGAAGATCACATTCCAAGGTTACCCCCTAAAATCACATTCCAAATACAAGTGATTGTCTCCAACAAAAACATTTGTAGAACTGTCATCGACGAGGGTGCCTCGATGTTGGTCATGTCTATTACCTGTTGGAAAGCCATCGACTCTCCCTGTTTGACTGAATCCCATAACACACTTAAAGCCTTCAATGGCTCCGGTTTCAAGCCTTACGGTGTCCTCCCTTCATTGCCAATCAGGTTAGAAGGAAAAATGGTCCAAGTTGAAGTGGAAGTCTTTGATGCTCCTCTCGATTACAATCTTATACTTGGATGTAGCTGGATTGATTCCATGCACGCAGTTGTGTTGACTCTTTCTCGTGTTGTATGTTTCCCACATCAAGGAAAGGTGATTACCATCGACCAATTAGCCTTCTTTAACTCAGATACATGCACTGGCAATGTACCGTTTATTGCCAAAACCCCCCCGGATAAAAGAACGTAGGTGTGGGTCTTCTCAAAGACTCTTCGTTAATGGGTAATTCACCATCCCACCACCCGATGTTCCACATCTGTCTATCACTTCAATCAACATGATCTCCACCGCTATTCACGGAACCCCTGCGTCTCACGACCCATGGATGGTACCCGACCCTGGAAATCATCTTTGTTACGACGACAAAATGCCTTTGAGTTCGGTTGAGTCTGCCTATCAGGACATTCAAGTGGCAACCCCTTCTACCCCCTCTCTTGGTGATTTATCTCAGGATCCTTTCCACATCATTTTTCCCATGGACGAGATGATTATGTTTGTCATGGAAGACACCCCTTGGGACGATGGACATCACTGTTCCATCCTCTTCCTGGAACAACACACCATTGAGAGCTACCAATGGATCTCGACCCCGTCGACCGTTGTTGTCATTTCCACCATTCCCGAGTCCACACACAATGTGTTTTCCAAAGGGAACTTAAGCAATATCTCACCCACCATTCCCCTCGACATATCCATAAAACCTGGAATTGTAAAAAATGTGCATATCAGAGCTTTGTGTTCCCCTGACGAAATCGTCACCTACAAGTCACTTTTCAAAGAATTTTGTGATGTCTTCACCTGGAGCTATGAAGAAATGCCAGGCATTGACCCTGACATTGTGATACATGAGATTAAGACATACCCATACGCTAAACCCGTCCGGCAATGCCTTTGTCTAGTTCACCCACGTAAAGCGACCGCTATCAAACTTGAAGTCAAGAAACTTCTCAAAGCTGGCTTTATTTACCCAGTGTCTCTCACTGACTGGGTTTCCAATCTTGTCCTGATTGACAAGAAACATGGCACAATCCGCGTGCGCGTTGATTATAGGGATATTAACAAAGCTTGTCCTAAAGACAACTTTCCTACCCCCTTTGTCGACTAGATTATCAACGATTGTGTTGAAAGCAAAATCTTCTCTCTGATGGATGGTTTCTCCGGATATAATCAAATCAATATTGTTCCCGAGGATCAACACAAAACTGCTTTTATTTGTCCTTGGGGCACTTTCGCCTATCAGAAACTTCCTTTTGGTCTAAAGAATGCTGGCGCAAATTTTCAGCGCGCTATGTCTTATGCCTTCCATGATATCAAGAACATTGTGCAGCCATATATTGATGATTTACCCACTCATTCCATGCGCTAGGTAAATCATCCAATCCACCTCCGAGCCGTTTTCCTCCGCTGTCAGTTTTACCATATACGCTTGAATCCTCACAAATGCGTTTTTTGCGTCAAATCCGACCGACTTCTAGGATTTATCATTTCATGTCAAGGGATTAGAGTAGATCCTTTGAAGGTCGAGGTGATTCTTAATCTCCCTCCTCCTTCTACACTTCGCTAGTTACAAAGTTTGCAAGGGAAAGCAAACTTTCTTCGTCGTTTCATCCCGAACTATGCCGAGATAACTCTTGGATTTACGCGACTACTCAAAAAGGGGTCCGAGTTCATATGGGATACCATCGCAAACAAAGCATTCGAAGCTTTGAAACTATCCCTGACACGTGCTCTGCTTCTCTTCCCCCCCGATTACAGTCACGATTATTTCCTCTACCTCGCAGCCTCAGATTACACCATCGCTATGGTTCTTGTCCAGGAGGATGATTCTCATGACGAACATGTTATCTATTACTTGAGTCGAAGTCTAACACCTACCAAAACCAAGTATTTACATGTTGAAAAACTGGCCTTCGCAGCCATCCAAGCAGTCCAACGTTTCCGGCACTATATCCTCTCTCGCAAGACTACGATAATTTCTAACTGCAACCCTATGCAACACATTCTCACCCATCAACTGTTAGGGGACAAATAATCCAAGTGGATCGTGATACTACAAGAGTTTGACTTAAAATTCGAACGCGCTAAGTCCAAGAAATCCTTAGTTTTTGTCGAGTTGATATGCGACTTTCCCTACTCTGAAACGAAAAATGTAGCAACCGATTCATTACCCGATGAATCCCTTTTCCTCATTAGTTCCGATGATCTTTGGTATGGAGATATCATCATATATCTCCAAACCCAAAATTTTTGGCCCAATTTGTCCAGTATTGACCGATGTCGAATACGCTACCAAGCCCGTCAGTATATTATCCTCAGTGATACTCTTTATCGTCGTGGAATTGAATCCATTTTTCGATGCTGCCTCATGTTTGACGAAGCTGAGAAAGCCTTAAATGACTGCCATTCTGGAGCCTGTGGTGGTCATATGTCTAGGTATGTGACTGCCCAACAGATCCTATGAGCAAGCTATTTTTGGCCTTCTTTATTTAACGATTGTATAATTGCTGTCCAAAAATGCCACGCTTGCCAGACCTATAACCATAAAATTCGGTCACATCCTGCTCCTCTTCACCCTGTGGTCTCCATTGGTCCCTTTGCAAAATGGGGTATTGATTTCATGACATGTCACCCCCACTCGGCCGGGGGGCATGGATACATTATTGTAGCCGTAGACTATTTTACGAAATGGGCCGAGGCGATGTCGACATTTGACAATACCGGAAAGACTGCAACATTATTCATTTTCAATCACATCATAGCTTGTTTTGGTGTTCCTCAGGTTATCGTCACTGATCATGATAGCCACTTTAGAAACTTCATGATGTCCGAACTCACTGAAAAGTTGGGTCTTTGCCATGAAAACTCAATGCCCTATTACCCACAAGCCAATGGCCAAGTCGAAGCAATTAACAAAGTTCTCATAACTATGCTTCGACGAATGATAGGGATTCACAAAACGAGTTGGCACACAATGTTGTTTTCAGCATTGTGGGCTTACCAAATTTTCGTTAAGTCTTCTACTGGGTTTACACCATTTCGGTTAGTCTATGGGCTAGAAGCCATCCTACCGATTGAATGTGAGATACCCTCCCTAAACTAGCCGTCGAACTCCTACCAAACACTTCTACTGAGGAAAAACGTCTGTTGTATCTCATGCAATTAGACAAAACTCGTCGCGACGCCGTCCTAGTCATAAAATCCCAGAAGAAACGTGTCAAGGCCCAATACGACAAACATGTCAAGCCTCACATTTTCTTTGAAGGAGATCTGGTTCTCCTTTACGAACAAGATCGAGATATGTTAGGAGCCGGGAAATTCAAAGCTATGTGGCGAGGTCCTTATATCGTTAAATGAGTTTTGGACAAAGGAGCTTAAGAGTTAGTATATTACGACTGTATCCCTTTGAGTGAACCTAGAAATGGGTTGTACTTAAAGAAGTACTATGCTTAAGATCACCTGCGCATGAGTACTTGTATTTTATTGTATCATACTTCTTGTGTGTTACTGTAGTATGCTTTTTTCGTTATTTGGTCTCTGCCCTTATGTTATGTTGTGTTTGGTTTCCAGATGTTGGAGTCTTCACTACCCCACATTGGCTTCGTTGATGGTGCTAGCCATAGTACTCAGAACCTTGCTCCTGCTGCTTGGGCAATTTACACCCCTACAAATGAACTTATCACTCTATGAGGTGTGTGTCTCGGCCGTGCGACCAACAATATTGGAGAGTATAGCACCGTTATCGAATTTTTGATTGATTCTATCTCGCTTGGTATCTGTCACTTGGTTGTACGACTCGATTCACAGCTAGTAGTACCACAATTAAGTAATGTATATGCTATTCAAAGTCCTACTTTATTACGGGTATATTTACGAATTCGCCTCTTGGAACGTTATTTTGATTATATTGAGTATCAACATATCCCTAGATGTCTAAATACATTAACTGATGCATTGGATAACTATGTATTAGACAGACATTTGGGCCATTTATAAACCAATCACATAACATGTATCACACAACACAAGATAAGCCGGTAGAAGCCGTTGTTGATTAAGGTTGGTTGTCATTGATGTCAACCCTTGAAGAAAGACCCGTAGCACAAAGTTTTGGGTAATGGACCCAATGGTGTTTGATGTAAATATGACTCATTATTGTTTTTTCATGGTTTATAAGAAGTAAATATGGATGAACTCCAAAGTGGTCCCCTTATGGCGAAAGCCCTCACGGGAAGACACTTTGTGGAGTAAGAGAACCCATGCTTAATTATGGAATAATGAGATGAAGGAAAGTGAATTTGTCAGGGAAAATATCCTATATGGATAATTCTTGTCATTTCATTTTTGGTGGTATGTGGAACGTCACATAATTCCTCACGGTTAAAGAGTTATGGCCATGAGAAGTTGGAGACCCCAGGTTTGGGTAATGGACCCAAGTTTGTTTGATGGGTAATGGTATGAGTTATGATATATTTTCAGATAATACTATTCTATATGGATAGTACATGCCATGCCATTTCTGATGGTATGTAGAATGTCACATAACTCCTCACGGTTTGAGAGTTATGGCCTTACGAAGTTGGAGGACCCTCATATGTCATCTAGAAGCCCCAAAAGGTCAAAGTAATCAAAGTGGTTTAAGAGATTTTAAA
>ML794297.1:138369-161436 GCA_009831015.1 Picea engelmannii
CTGGAAAACAAAGGAAGTTGGTGCTTCCAATGAATGTAATTCTTCAAGACATATAAGAAAAAGCATTCCGTGGTTTTTTCCCAATTTGGGTTTCCACGTAAAACACTAGTGTACTGTGTATGTGTATGATTGTTCATTTGTTCATTGCTTATTTACTCTGCAGTTATTGGATAATAATGCTACATTGATATAGCACTTGGATTATATGGTTAAAAGGGATTAAATTTCTCTATTACTGATTCACCCCCCCTCTCAGTAATCCAACAACCGTATATATGTATCTAACGATCAAAAGTTTTTTATAAAAATGTTCTATCCAAGGACCAAAATTTCAAAATCTAAAGCTCATAGCTTCTACAAAGTAGCATCATGGGTGACGCTCATGATAACACATGATTTCTCGGGCAACCCTACGAAGTAGTCGACCAATAGACTCTGACGCACCCACCATATGGCACTTATAACTCTGAGGGACCTCTCCGATAGGCATGTTCGGAATGTCAGCAATCAACCCCTCTAGGTTTTTCTCCATTGCCTCATAATCTTCAGCATCCCATCGTGGCACGAGAGCCACCTCTCCTTGTCGCTGAATAGGAGACATACCTGGAGGTCAGTATGGCCCCACATCTGTGTCATTCAAAAGAGATTTTTGATCAGTTCTTGGGAAAACATAAAAACATTTGCATATGATAAAACTCACAAAAACATTTAAAAAGTGAAAAAATGTGTACTTCTTACCTAGATCTCCTCACTGAGCATCCTCAAGTAGGGCCAAATATGGATCCCCTTGGAAATCCAACCTGACATAGGCATAATTGTCGACCATCAGCATCTGTGGCCACAACCAGTCAAAGAATGAATTGTTATATTTGATGATTGGCCCAGCTACATGTCGAGCCATGAGGTTGCACCACCTCAACATCCTTGGATCCTCTGGAGCCGATAAACCCCACTCAACCTGAAACCTCAGCAAGGGAACCCTCTCAAGAAATAAGGACACCAAAAGTGATCCGTACCCGAATTGCTTCAGGTCGCCTTTCCTGCATTTTGTCAACTGCCTCTTTATGCTACGAAGGACTGTGTCTGACCAGTTAAAAACCCGAGGCTCAATACACTCTATGGCATACTGAAAGTAGCTTTGGAGAGCCATGTGTGGAGCAGTGCTCCCAGCCATACGAGCAATGGTGAACAGGATGGTGTGAAAGGTCAAATCCTGGACCCCCCAAATGGCCACCTTTCCTTTGCTTCTTTCCACCTCTGGCACACAGTACTGACGACAATACTCACTCATAGGCAACCCACCACCTCGACTACCTGTCAAGCTAGCATGGTACCCATGCCGTGATAGTCCTATGAGGAAGTAAACATCCTCGATATCCAAAGACAATGTGTGGACCCCCACGTGGAATACTTGTTGGTCCACTTCCCACATATGAACGAGGTACTCCAACAACCTGACTTGGGCCCTCATACCCGGGATCTGAAAGAATTTCAAAATACCACAATCTCAGAGAGTGGAAACGGTGCCCGGGTCATTCCCGACAATAGAATCATCTTCTTCATGCTCTCTTTTACGCCACTCCAGAACCATCGTGATGATCAAATGCCTGCATAAGAACCATAAGAAGAAGGTCAACAACTCTTTTCAAGCCTTGACACATTTTTCATTGAGAAAAAATCAAAGTAAATTTTCATTTTACGGCCCTCGTAGGTGCCCCTTTAGCACAGTGCAAGGTTCTCGTAGGTGCCTTTGGGGCCACCTGTGAGAATCATGCATTCTCGCAGGTCCCGTATGGCTAGCCTGTGAGAACACCTGGGCACAATTTTTGGCCCTAAAACAAACTCAAAAACTTGAAATTTGCCAATGAAAACAAAAAATTGAACCATGAAAAGGTAGAAGATAGGGATCTTACCTCACTGATGGAGATGGTTCGTCAAATGGTTGATTATACCTTCCGCAATCTAGCGCCGAAATTCAAGGGCAAAAGAGGGGTTTTGGGCTAAAATCTTGGCAAAGTCACAATGACTATGGTAAAATAACTTTTACCCACTTATATTTACCTTTTACCATTTTTGTTTATTTTTATAATTGTTTTATTCATCAAACCTAATGCCTAATAGCCCTATGAGTGCAACTTTTTGCAGATATGACGACTTCAAAGTCTACACGAAGGAGTACAGATATTTTCTCTTTTTCGCATGCTTAATTATTTTTTATGGTTTTTAGACAAAACCTCGAGATTGGTCTTTGTTCGTTATCGCACTCAAAAATATATGAGAATGTAATCGAGCACACTTTTATCACTTTTTCAGGCTCACAAAGGTTATACGAAAAAGGAACCCCCTGGAGTCCTCTTTAAGCTCTTTTCAGACTCTCTAAACATGAAAAGATTGCTGAGCGATCTTGCTATTTTCACGCTCGTTAAAGTATTTGAAGAAAGCGTCTGTTGGGCGATAATTTATCTCTTTTTCGATCTCATCAGACTACTTTATGAAAAATGAACTGAGAGTGTTCTCTTTTGAGTGTTTTTCCAGACTCTATAATCATGAAAAACCTTCAAGTTTTCTATCTCTGGACTCGTTAAACAAACATCGAAAGACCTGTAATGGGACCGAACCACTCCTTCCTAGGGTTCGTTAAACATACTCTGAGGGACTCGTCCGAAGGATGAGCTTACATCAACAAGACTATGTTATCCTCCTCAATCTTGCGTAAAAATAAAGAGGTACTCGCCATAAATGGTGGGGGGAAATTTGGGAAAGGGATGTGTTTTCATATTCATATTATTGGCAGTCAGTGTCGCTCTTGAACATGACACCTCCTATTCATTATTTGAAGCCGGTTCGGGAAATCCGTTTGTCTCTCATTCGATTTTCCACAAGTTCATATCCTGAGTCATCTCTGAGTTAGTGCTTCCAAATCATTTGTTGTGTCGTTCATATGTTCAAGATAAGTTCACCTGAAACCTCTATTGAGTCGGCCATCTGCAATTGTCCATTCTTACCGAGTCGACCTTCCCTGTGTCCATGTCCATATATATTCATACTCTATTTCACCTTCAAACTCTGTTACTTATTTTGTGTCATTGATGGGGGATACATCAAGGCCCTCCTGTGACGAGTTTTTTTACATCGACTTCAATTCATTATCCGGAGACAAGACTTAGAAATTATTTGGTACCTTGGAACTTGCATGCCTCAATGGCAGGTTCTCTCACTTTCGATAGTGGGTTTTCATCATTGACCCCTGATTGGGAGATTCCATTGAATGTTTGACCTCAACTCGTTTATTCACATTCATTGGATTGTACTAGTGTACCTTGGGAGTCATTGACATTAATGGTGATTTCCCTCACACTTGTTAACGGTTGCATCATTGACCGATAATCAAGTGGTTTCTACCATGTTCGACTTCGGCACATGTAATCACATGGTTAGATTCATACTTTCAGGTGATGGGATTGAAGACCCTGGTTTTCATCTTTTTGACCCAAGCTGCGATGGAGTATGTATGATTTGCATTGACACATAGATCTAATTTGTATGTCTCGTGGCTATGTCATTTTAATTTGAATCTTCTTGCATAGATCCATAGTGTATTCGTGGTGGCTATGCGATATTTTGAAGGCATGGATCCACGGTGTATGATTGGTGGCCATGACCCACATCCATGATGTCATCCATTTGTGATCTGAGTATGGGAATGCCTACCTCAGAACTGGTATTATATTCTGCAGATGCTTGGTTGTTTGCAGGTTTCCGATTAGGTGCACTCTTGGTTTCCGACACACACACACAATTTACAAAGTATTTTGGCTTTCACTGATTCCGGCCTCATACTTTGGGGGGCATTCTATTACACATGATTTTGGTCATCTTGGTGATTTATTAACAATGGTGTATTCAAGCTCCCAACAATGACTTTTTGCTTGAGAAAAGTGGATCTTGTCTCCTTCCAAAAACATATTTTCAAAGTGAGTTCATAGGCTGCATATGACCTAAGGTGCAAGAACGCCTCATTCTCACAGGTCACCTTCATTTAGGGTGTGAACTTCTAGAAGTTTTCTCCATACACAGGGTGCGAACTTGTTTTCAAGCTTGGAAAAGAGAAGAGGTCTCGAGGGTTCTAGAAGGGAATCTTCTAGAAAATGAGTTGGCATTCGTATGATTGTCATTTTACCGACTTCTCAGATTTGATGGGATCATCCTCATCCATGTAACCATCTCTCCTTCTCCTATATATTGAAAGGTTTCTCATGGAAAAGGTTAAACAAGATTAATTGAAGAATTGGTGAAGGAATTGTGTGAAGAACCCTGCTCAGACAGAAGCTTGGAGACTCTAGTTGGTCTATCAAGAGGAATTGGATCTTCTTCATGCAAGTACATAGCAAGTGTGTGTGTTGGAACCAAGGGTCACTAAAAGGAAATTTGTGACATCAAGGTGATCAGGTTGTATCTTCTACTTTCAATTAATATGATACAACAACATGTCCCTTTCCCATAAAGTCATTCTCACTTTATTGCGTAATTCCTTGATCATATGCATAAGTTGACATTGAATATATTTTTATATCTTCACTTTGGTTGGTTTGTGTTGTCTTGGGATTGACCTCACGAGAGTACCAGAGTGAAGCGGGAACAACAAATACCTAAGGAAGCGACACAAAGGTATGTCACTTGTTCCTCCTTACTAGCAGATTCAATGATTGCAACTTAGGGAAAGAGTCGTTTCCTATCCTGTTTTGTTCTAGATCTAGGTGGATGTAGGGAGATCTGTTAGTGTCCACACCTACCGATTAGTTCAATAACACCTCCTGGCGCTCTCCTTTTTCTCTATGCACACCTTGCAACCAACTCTTACACAATTTTTGAGTTCTTGCGGATGACTATGAACACCTTGCAGCAGTCACTTTGCACTCCTTGCAAAGGAAAAGTTTCTTGCTATCTCTTCTGAGCTTCGTAACCAAAACATATCCCGTCAACGCACTCCTTGTGTTATGTGTGCACACCTTGCACCAATTTCAATAGAAGAGAAGCAATTGAAACTTGTCCTAACATTCAAAGTTCCATACATTCATTTACATAAACAACAACAATAGGAAATTTGCAAGAAATAACAACATCCACACACATTGGATCAATTTTCCTCTGTTGTATTCATTCAAAATAAAAATGGTTACAACTACAATCAAACAACAACCACAAACTCAAAAATCTCCTACTAACTTACATCTAGCCTCATTTGGGCATACAAAACATCTATTTATCTTAGAGGGTTCTTAGGGTTCCCCTCGAGTACTTGTCTACTCCAAAACCTAACCTAACGACTATCTTAGTCCAGTTGAATTCCAGAGCAGGAGTGGAAACTCCCACTTCGCTCACAATCGTTCAAGTTACTTTAGAATATTTTTCGACACTGAGTTCAAGCGTGCTTCAAAATATTCACCATAACTGCCAGTGTTGAGATTCTGAAAATATTCCTAGGTGCTAAGTGGACCTGCTCCATGTGCTCGCTAACGATGCTCCTGCATCATACTCCCTTTCACAAAAATTCATGGACTCCTGCACCGACTTTCCATGCTTCTAGATATCAACTTAATTTCTCCAACTGACATCTTCTATTGGGTGTCCCTTCCACTTGACCAGATATTCAAAATAGGTCTTCCTCCTGGTGTTTTTTCCAATCCTCTAATCAACGATCTTCTCCATCTGTGGTTTTTATGCTATAGGCATTTGTTTCTCCCATTGAAACTTCTCTTGATATTCTCATCCCTCTGTGTCATATTTCTTGTAAGGATACAGGTCTGAAATGTTGAATATGGGCGATATGCCCACATCATTTGGCAACTCAATCTCATATGCCTTTGCATCAAACTTCCTCAAGATATTACATGGCCCTATCTTCTTCATCTTTAAATTGTTATATGTTCCCCTAGGGAACCTTTCTTTCCTGAGATGTTCCAGAACCTAATCTCCTAGTTCAAATTGACCCAAAAATCCATCCCCAACTTCTTCCACAACGTTCTCCAAAAATTACCAATAAATTTTGTGTCTCTGTCCGAGACAATGCTTTTGGGTAGGCTGTGAAGTCTCACAACTTCCTTGAAAAACATATTTGCAACATGTGTTGCATCATTGGTCTTCTGGCATGGGATAAAGTGTGCCATCTTTGAAAATCTATCCACTACCACAAATATGGAATCAAATCCTCTTTGTGTTCTTGGCAGTCCCAACACAAAATCCATCCTTATTGCATCCCAAGGCCTCTCTGGTATTGGAAATGGTTGATACAATACAATGTTTTGTCTTTTTCCTTTTGCATGTTGGCAGATTCTACATCTGTTCACAAAATTTATCACTTTTGTTCTCATACCTGGTCAATAGTATGAATTTCTCAACTATGTAAATGTTTTATCATGGCCGAAATGTCCAACCAATCCTCCACTATGCTTTTCCTTCAAAAGTTTATCCCTCATTGAGAATTTTGGTATGCATAAATGATTTCCCTTGAACAACAATCCCTCTTGAATCATATACTCTTCCCACTGGCTTCTATCTCCCATCACAGGATTTTCACATGCTTCATATGCTTCCTTGAAATCTGCATCATCGCAATACATATCCTTAAGGTGTTCAAACCCCAAGGTCTTCACCTGAAATTCCTGTAGAATCAAACATCTCTTTCTTAATGCATCAACGACTTTGTTAGCATTCCCAACAATATGTTTTATGACAAAAGTAAAATTCTTCATAAACTCAACCCATTTTGCATGCCTCTGATTCAATTTTTCATGTCTGGTTATGAATTATAAAGCCTGATTATCGCTATATAAGACAAATTACTGTGGAAAAAGGTAGTGTCTCCACTTCTTCAAGGCTTGAATTATGGCATAAAACTCCTTATCATATGTGGAGTATTTTCTCTTGGTCTCATTCAGATTCTCATTGAAATAGGAAATAGGTCTATTATCCTAGCTCAAAACTGCTCCAATTGCAACTCCACTTGCGTCACATCTCACCTGAAATGTCTTTTCAAAATTTGGCAAGACTAGAATTGGTCATTCTGTTATTTTATCCTTCAATATATTGAAGATCTTCTTAGCCTCCTCTGTCCATTTAAAATACTTGTGCTTCTTCTTCATTGTATACATCATTGGTGCACAAATTCCACTGAAGTCTTTGATGAACTTCCTACAGAAACTTGCTAAGCCATGGAAGCTCCTTACCTCAAACATACTCTTTGGTGACGACCATTCTTTGATTGCTTTCACCTTCTCTAGATCCATCTTCAGTTCATTTGAAGAAATCACAAAACCCAAGTAAATGAGTTTTGTCTTCATAAAAGAGGACTTCTTCAGATTTATCAGCAACTTCTCCTACTATAGTCTCCTCATCACTAGTGTCAGGTGTCTCAAATTCTCCTCTTTAGTCCTTCTAAAGATCATTATATCATCCATATATACTACCACAAACTTGCCAATGAAATCTTTCAATATTTCATTCATCAGCCTCATAAAAGTATTCGAGGCATTTGTTAAGCCAAATGGCATAACAATCCACTCATACAAACCTTCATTTGTGTTAAAGGCCATCTTCCACTCATCACCTTCTCTCATTCTAATCTGGTGATATCCACTTTTCAAATATTTTTTAGAAAATAAATTTGCTCCACTTAAACAGTCCATTAAATCATTCATTATTGGTAAAGGAAATATATATCTGATGGCGATCTTGTTAATGGCTCTTGATTTTGTACACATTCTCCATCCTCCATCCTTCTTTGGACTCAACACAGTTGGTACTACGCATGGAATCAATCTCTCTCTGAACAAACCCTTGTCTAACAATTCCTGGACTTGGTTCTTCACTTCCCCATTCTCTCGAGGTGTCAACCCGTATGCTGCTTTGTTTGGCAGAATTTCTCCTAGTATCAAGTCAATATGGTGGCTGATGCTTTTGATGGGTGGTAATGAGTTAGGCAACTCATCCACCACTATGTCAGAAAAATTATCCAGCAATTCCTGAACTTCTTCAGGCAATTCATCCATCGAATTACTTGTAAGGATAACTCTAGGTTTCCTCACCACAACAAACTGCATCTCCTGTTCTTTCTTGACTTCTTTCAGGAGTTCCTTCCCACTCATGAGAAGTATGCTTGTGATGGATTCCTCTTTCACCTTATTCTCCTCTATTGGCAATAACATGTGCATTCTACCATTCTTCTCCAAGGTGTATGTATTCTTCCTCCCATCATGAATGACATTCCTGTCAAACTGCCATGGTATTCCCAAAAAAATATGGCATAAATCCATGGGAATCACATCAAATAGAATTTCATCTCTATATCCTCCTATCTTAAATTCAACCAATCATTGTTTAGTAACAATTACCTGGTGTCCTTTCTACAACCATGATATTTTGTATGGATTCAGATGTGCAGTTGTCTCCAAATTCAATTTCTCCACCATTTATGTGGATACTAAGTTGTCAGTGCTCCCACTGTCAATTATCACCTTGCATAATCTGTCTTTAGTCTTGCAAGCTGTTCTAAAGAGACTCTTCCTCTGCATTGGATTTTCAACTTCTGCCTCTGGTTTTAAGAGAACCTTCCTCAACATCATGGATATTCCATCCTTTGCTCCTTCTGCTTCAACATCCCTTCTCCGTGCTTCTGAAATGCGAGCTTCACCTCCTCCTTCTTTCTTTTTCTCGGGACATTCCCAAGACATGTGCCCTGT
The DNA here is from genome assembly GCA_009831015.1 of Picea engelmannii. Lineage (NCBI taxonomy): Eukaryota > Viridiplantae > Streptophyta > Pinopsida > Pinales > Pinaceae > Picea > Picea engelmannii. The sequence goes on from ML794297.1 coordinate 147,108, forward strand.
CTTTCCATAGACATAACATCTTACTTCTCATCCTCTTCTTCTTCCTCTTCCTCTAGAAGAAATTCTTCCACCACCCTGTCTTCCTCGTGAACTTCCTCCTCTTTCCGAGTGACTATGTGGTTTCTGAGTCTTGTCCTTAGACTTATGTGCCTTGTCATGGGTAGCTCCCTTGACTTTGGTTGTGGTTGGGATTTTACCTCTTCCTCGTTGGCTTTTTTTTTCTGGCCAACTTCTCCTCTGCCTTCAACACAAACTGATAAGAATCCTCCACTGTCCTTACTGACATCATGCTGAGCTCATCCTGGATTTCATATCTCATGCCATTTATATATCTGACAACTTTTTCTTCATCTTTCTCTCTCTGTCTAGTTTTGATGTTCATCCTATAGAACTCCTATGTGTACTCCTTAACTGTCATACCCTTCTTATTCAGGTTCTACATATTCCTGAACATATTGATCTGATAATCTTTGGGCATGAACTTAGCCTTTAACTTGGCTACCATTATGTCCCATTTCTTTATCTTCTATTTGCCTTTGCTTCTCCTCTCAGCCTACAGTTCATCCCACCATAGTGTTGCATGCCCTTTTAGCCCGGTGACAACCTGTTTCACCTTTTTCTCTTCATCGACACCTTCATAGTTGAAATGTTTGTCCATGGATCTTACCCAATCCAACAACTCTTCAACATCTAAATTTCCTTCGTACATCAGGACCTCTATCTTGGCTCTGCGTCCCAATCTAACGATTTCTCTCAGCAAACATTCTTTAACAAAATCCTCTCCTCCATCTTCTTCAGCTTCTACTTCTTCACTCTTTGCAGCCACGATGTCTCCAACATCAGGTTCTCTCCTATGCACTGCATCCATCTCCTCTAATATTGCACGAATTTCTCGCATCTCCCTTTTTACAACCCGATTGGCTAAAGGTGGTTCCACTCGTCTCCTTGGTGGAATTGTGTTGACTTTCTGTCACACACAAAGTACAACTTCGAGTTCTTTTTTCTCCTCTCCTTTGCTTGCTATCTGCAAGCAAAACGTCTCACTCTGATACCACTTGGTGTAGAACCCCTTCTCTCCTAAGGGCTGCACGACCTCCCAGTCGTGATATTCGATTATGGAGTTGGGTGACTCTTTGAAACCTTATTGGCCTCATTCTATGTTAAAAATTGGTCCCCTTAGCTCCTTGTGTAGGCTTCACAACACCCACAACCTTCCCTTTCACGCTCTATGAAAATATCAGAGTCTCGGGCATTAGCACCTTTTCTCTTGGGCCCTCCTCTGATGTGACCTTGGGAAATGACCACGCGGTTATAGGTACGGCCATAAGCGGTTTGAAGTCAAACTAATTTTGGACAAGCAATTCTCCTCGATCCCCCACATGTCTTCTTGGCAAAACCACAGTATGGATTGCAGCCCGCCCTCAGCATTTTAAATTTTGCACAACTCCTGTTTCCGTAATGCGAGATGATTGTTGATCTCATGATCTTGATGGTAATTCCATACATACGACTGAGATATATTCCTTGGAATCAACGGTCCGGATCTCCCTCTCTCTGATCGACAACTGTGGTCGATTCAGAATTCCAGACTTTAGAATTATCGAATCTCAAACCTTGGTTTTCTTTGCAGAGAAATCTTCTAGAGAGGAAGATATGCGTACACCTGTCCCCTTCAATCAATGACTGTGATCTCTATGGGTCTCCGGACTTCAGGGTTTTGAAATCTCAACCCTGCTTTCTTCTGTACTCCAATTTTCCGGAGCTGACGATTTGCGGACACCTATCCTGTTCAATCAATGGTCCTGCCTTCACTTTGGGTGTTTGACCTTTCAACTCAGATCAATGGTCCCGTGACCCTCCTCTCGATTGATGGTTGATATCTCCTTCGGGTTTTAGACTTTAGAAATCTCAGTTCTCAACTGAAAATCCCATGACAAATTTCCCGGAGATCACAATTTGCTGACACGTTTCCACTGATAGATTGACTACCCTCGACTCTTCGACTCTTTGGGCTTCGGGTGTTTCAATGCATCACCTTTTCCTTCCTCTAGATATCATGACCCAATGACATGTACCCCTCTAGATCTAATGGTCCAGCTTTGCTTCGGCTCTCTGGCTCTTCGCTCTTCGGGGATCTCAAGTTTCAAACTTGCTTCCTTCCGAGCTCACAGTATTTGATGGATCAGATTTTCTTGATTGATCCAACGCTTGATGTTCACTTTGAACGATATGACGACTCAAGTCTACCTCAGATGATCGAACGACTGGGATTTCACTTTGGAAATCCGAAACTTCGGACTTCAGAAGTTTCAAGTCTCCAACCTTGATGGGTTATCTCTCCTGTGTGTGTGAAGCATTAAAGCTCATGCACCTTGTCTTGAATATGATGACTGTTGATCCTTTGTGCTGTGATCCAAAGACCACTGTCGCTCCTCCTCCTGAGCTTCAAATTTATTCCGACTTAGAATATTTTCTAAGTCTTCAAAGGTTTTTGACATTTTCTCTTCCTGTGAGTCTGACTCTTGGATCTCGTTAACACTTATGAAAAATGATATCTCTTATGAGCTTGGTCCTTACATGGTTTTGAGTTCCCACGCACTCCTTGCATTCTCGATATTTCGATAAACTTAGTTTGAAGGATTTCTTTAAAATAAATTCTTCTCACCCTCTTTTTTATCGATGCACACCTTGCAACCGACTCTTATGCAAGTGTTGAGTTCTTGCAGATGACTGTGCACACCTTGCAGTAGTCAGTTTTCACTCCTTGCAAAGGAAAATTTTCGTGCTATCTCTTATGATCTCCAGAACTGAAACCGATCTCGTCAACACACTCCTTGCATTCTGTGTTCACACCTTGCACCGATTTCAACATAAGAGAAACAATTGAAACTTATCCTAACATTCACTGTTCCATACATTCATTTGCAAAAACAACAACAACAAGAAATTTGCAAGAAATAACAACATCCACACACATTGGATCAATTTTCCTCTATTGTATTCATTCAAAATAAAAATGGTTACAACTATAATCAAACAACAAATACAAACTCATAAATCTCCTACTAACTTGCAACTAGCCTCATTTGGGTGTACAAAACCTCTATTTATCTCAGAGGGTTCTTAGGGTTCCCCCCAACTACTTGTCTACTCCAAAACCTAATCTAACGACTATCTTAGTCTAGTCGCATTCCAGAGAAGGAGTGGAAAATCCCACTTTGCTCGCAATCATTCAAGCATTCTTTGAAATGTTTTTCGACGATGAGTTCATGCGTGCTTCAAAATATCTCTCGGTGCTGAGTTCAGGCGTGCTTCAAAATATTCACTGTAACTGCCAACATTGAGATTTCAAAAAGATTTCTAGGCACTGAGTGGTACTGCTCCATGTTCTTGCTAACGATGCTCCTGTATCAACATCAATCTGAGCCAAATGATTACAATGAGTCTCCAAATACCCTTTTAACATTACTCATGAATTCCAAAATCCTAGATATCCAAAAACCCAACCCTAGGAGATGAAACGCCAAAAGTTATGTGGGCCCTGATGGGTAAGTTGGTACCTCAACTTCCTGAGGTTGTAACTTTTTCATACGACCTCCGTTTTAGGCATGTGATAGCCCATTGGAAATTTCTTCTAGATAACTACACATTGTGCCATCAAACTCGGACTCCGTCAACAGTTTGACTGTGGCAAGCCAAAAAAAAATTGTTTAGGGCCCCAAAATGACCATGGAAGTACATAAAGATGTGCTAACATGAAAAATTCCAAAACAATCTAGTTGGATAAGGTGGGAGGCCACTCATCTCCACCTGGAATACGTGCAGGGCTTCAGAAAACCCAGGAAGTGTAGAACCCATAATTACAAAGAATAAAAAAATAACGTGATGAACTAAAAAATGTCAAGAGGATCTAGTTGGAATATGTGGGTGGCCACCAAGATCCACCTAGATCATTCCTCCCCCCTTAGGAAGAAATTATTTCCATTGCTTTGATTTCCCCCATAAGGTGAGGAAACTTCTACTGAATTATTCCCTGGGTGAGGCAATTTCCTTGGTGTAGGAGCTTCCCTGCCTTGACAACCTGATAAAGCTGGATCCTCTATTGGCAAGTTCCCTTGACATGTGTATCCACTATCTGATCAATGGATGCCTGTTCCATGTAGTTAGGGTTGATATCTATTGGTTTCACTGTTTTGTGATCTATGAGGTGTCCAATAATGGTGGACAATATGGCTGAAGGAGGTCCACATTGAACACTGGTTGCGAGCCAAGGAAGGGTGGAGTGTTGAGCTCAAAATCATTGCTACCCATAGCCTTGGTGATAGTGTAAGGCCCATAGTGAAGTGGGTGGAGCTTCTGATGGGGCCATGTAAGGCGCTCTTTCTGAAAATGTAACAAAACCTTGTTTCTCACCTGAAACTGGTGTGGTACCTTGTGTTGATCATGGTCTTGCTTGTACTTAGCAATGGATTTCTGAAAAATCTCATGGACCTGTTGACACATGTGTTGAATCTTCTCAATGAATTTGGTGGCTTTGTCAGCCTCAAACTAAACATGGGAAGATTCTTTCTGTGTGGTTGCAAGAGGTAGTGCAACATCAATGGGACCCAAGAGTTAGAATCTCAACCCCACCTGAAATGGGCTATGGCTGGTGGAGCTATTGAGAGCCATGTTGTAGTTGTGTTGAACATAGGGAAGAATCTCATCCTATGTACACAGATGCTTAGAGTTATACATGCACAATATGTGCACAATCATCCAATTGATGATCTCTATTTGGACATCATGTTTGAGGGTGAAAGGAAGTGGATTTAGTGATCTTGGTGTCCAACCGTGACCAAATACTCGAGAAAAATGTGCTGAGGAACCTGCTGTCCTGATCAAAGATGATGGTTTGTGGTATCTCGAAATGGACCCAGACTCATTCGAAGAAGATCTTGGAAGTATTTGATGTTGTGATGATCTTCTTGTAGGCTGTGAAAATGGCCATCTTCAAAAATCGATCAACTACCACAAATACACAATCATTTCCTTGCTTGGTGGATGGAAGGCTAGACATGTAATCTATCAATATGGATCCCCAAGGCCTCTCGGGAGTAGGAAGAGGGGTGTATAAGTCTTGAGTCTTGATGGATGGCTTGGAAATGGAATAGATAGTGCAAGATCTGATATACTTGCTGACGTCCTGTCGAAGTTTTGGCCAATAAAAATGTTTCTGTAGAACGACCCCAATTTTCTCCACGCCAAAATGTCTTACCATCTGAATGTAGTGAGCCTCCCAAATAATCTTTGCACATTCAATTGGAGGAACACATAGATGTAATAGATGGCATAACAGTCTATCATAAATGTGAAAATTGGTGACATTCACACATGTACCTAAGAGCTGATAGGTGGTGGTGAAGTCCAGCTCTTGCTGATAAAGTTGGGGCCACTCAGAGGCCTCATTCCCATAGGAATGGAGCATGGTGGTGATTGAAGCCATAGGAGGTCGACTGAGGAAGTCAATGACATGATATATGCTTCATGTATTATACTTGATGTTGATATGGAACTACTGCAGGTAGGTGGACCACTTTTGATGGAGGTCGTTTTGCAACTTCCCCTATGTCTGTATGAACTGCAGAGGCTTGTGATCAATGTGGATGATTGTCTCCTTTCCTAGAATGTAATATTTCCATTGATGACATGATTTTACAATGGAATACATTTCCTTTTCATAGGTGGGGTATTTTCGGACAATATCTGAGACTGTTTCACTATGGTATGATACCATATGACTGTGCTGAGTGATAATTATGCCTACAACATAGTCAGATGCATCAATCTCAATCTCAAATGGTTTTTACAGATCGAGTAAGGAGAGTATTGAAGCTGAGCATAAGAAATGCTTCAAATCATCAAATGCTTGTTGTTTTTCCTTCCCCCACACAAACGTTTCCCTACCACTTCCCTTTGTCACTTCGTCAAGGGCCCATGCAATATGGGAGAATCCCAACATTAACTGTTGGTAGAAGTTGGAAAGTCCCAAGAAGATCTGAAACTTAATTAGTGTGGTCAGGGCTGGACAATAAAATATGACTTGGATCTTATCTGGATCAACATGTACTCCATGCTCATCAACAATGTAGCCTAATTATTGGACCTTGTTCATGCCAAAGGATCATTTTTCCAAGTTTTCATAGAGCTTGTGCTGCCGCAGAGTGCTCAAAACCTGCTAAATATGTTGCATGTACTCCTCCCAAGTTCTGTTGAAGATGAGGATGTCATCCAAATATTCCACCACAAAAGAGTTGGCGAAGGGTCTCAATACATCATCCATCAACCTCATGAAAGTGGCTGGTGAATTTGTTAAGACAAAGGGCATGACGAACCATTCGAAGAGACCTTCTTTAGATTTGAAAGTTGTCTTCCATACATCAATAGGTTCGATGGGAACCTGGTGGTAGTTAGAATTTAGGTCAATCTTGCTGAAGAACTTTTCCCCTTGATTTGGTCAAGAAGGTCGTCAATTCTGGGAATTGGGTACCAGTTCCTAACTGTGATTTTGTTTAATGCTATGTAATCAATGTAGAGTCGCTAGGTCACATCTTTCTTCTGCACCAGTACAATCAGTCTTCCACAAGGGGAGGATTTGGGTCTGATGTGACCCTTTTGAATCAACTCTTGGATTTGATGCTTGATTTCATCATTTTCCATCAATGAACAATGATAGAATGGTCAATTAGGTAGAGTTGCACTGGGGGTTAGATGAATTGGATGCTTGACTTGGTAATGTGTCGGTACCCCACTGGGTGAGGAGAAGATGTCTCTGTACTCTTCTATGATCCCATCCACTTGCTTCTACCGGAAAGACATGCTTTGTGTAGAGGCCACATATGTGGTGATGACCTTCTGCTTACTGTGAGCATAGATCACAAAGAAGAAAAAATTCCTGGTCTGTGAAATGACCTTACTGCATTGGTTAAAGAAATAGAGGTACTACCTCTAGTATCATGTACAATTGTCTACCCAAAGTAATAATAACACTGTGGGGTGTAGACTCATACATAACATGTCACTTCCAGAAATATGGTTTCCTAAAATAACATCACAAAATTCAAGGGGAGAAATATCACACAATCCCCTTTCTTTGAAAGGCTTGATGCTGTAGGGAAAACAACACTTTTGGCTAACCTAGAGATATCTTCCTTGGTGAAGCCAACCGATGGTGTAGGTTTGTGGGTGAGGTTTCTTTGGAAGGTCCAACCACTTGATGACCTCTACTGAGATCAGGTTCTTTTGACTACCGCTATTGATAATAAAATGAAGCAGAGCCCTCATTACCCACATATGTGAGTGAAAGAGGCGTTCCCCTTCCTTTGGTTCTTCTGGTTCACTTGGATGGACTTTGGTGGTAGCGACAATGAAAATGGGTTCAACATCAATAATACTCTTCCCTCCCTATGGATTTGATTCAGAGTCAAAATTTTCCTCTGACTCGGAATATTTTAGCTCAACCACTAGTGAGTGCTTGGAGAAACATCATTCGGTGTTGTGCCAAGGGATTTTATGGTATTCACACCATTTTCCCATGTCCTTCAAATTCTCATTACCCTTCTTGTGTTTCGGCTTGGACTGGTTTTCCTAAGAGTGGCCATCTTTTCTTTGTCCCTTGGTTTGTGGGTTGGAGCCGCATTTGCCTTGCTTTGGCTATGAGGAATTTGTAGATCCAAACTCTTGTCTCTTCTTCTTAAATTTCTACTTGATCTTGAAAACATATCTATAATCCATACCCAATGATGCGATGTTCATAAAATCCATTTATGTTTGAATGTATCTATGCAGACAACCACAATATTTGAGCACTATATGTCTCTGAGAGTCTTTGATACCCAATTTGGTGCACAGGGTATAGAAAACATTGGTGAAATCTGATACTATCTGGTCCCTTTGCTGACGGAGGGTAGTGCATATTGTGTACTGTTCCTCATAGCTTCCAATGGAGTAGTACTTTTCTTTAATGGCATACCTAAAAGAATCCCATGTGGGGGAGACCAAAAATATTGCATATTCCTCTACAACCCTTTGCTTAGAGTAAGTATGCCACCAGTCCTTAACATGAGGGATGACCTTGAGGAGTGAAAAAGTAATATTTTCCCTATCGAAAAAATTGTGGACTGAAAGATACCCTTCGATCAGATTCAACCATTTATCTACAACATCCACATCTATTAGTCCTTCAAATAATAGAATATCAAAATTTACCTGTACCTTGAAGGGGGTTACATGGCTTCTTGATGAAGATGAGTTTCCTACCCGAAGGATCTATGCAAAGTTGTCCATCATTTCATTCCTTTGTCACACAAGGGATTCCTAGAGCAACATTTTAAAAGGATCTCCTAATCCAACATATTTTTTTTCATTCCCCATGGGTTTTTGTTAGGCTCGATGAAACTGATCTTGCAAAGGCTCGACTGGTTCGAGTCCCAAATTCCTTTACCCAGATCTTGTCGGGGACATGCACGAAGAAAAATAAATGAAGAGCAGACTGCTCTGATTCCATTGATCTGGATTTACGAGTGGAACACAATGAATAATAGACTGAATACAGTAACACAAAGATACAAAGAACAACAAGATATATCCAGTGAACAATAACTTCTATTGAATAAATGAAATAGGATGAAACTGTAAAACTGCAGAATTGAAACTATGCTCGAATGGTGGTAGCTGTCTCTGAGAAGAGATGTGGCTACTACGCACATCCATCTAAGACAAAGGATTACAATGAGGCTCCAAAGGCCCTTTTAAAATTAATCATGAATTCTAAAACACTAGATATCCAAAAACCTAACCCTAGGAAATGAAACACCAAAAGTTATGTGGGCCCTGATGGGTAAGTTGGTACCTCAACTTCCCAGTGTCGTAACTTTTGCATACCACCTTTGTTTTATGCACGTGATAGCCCATTGGAAAGGTCTTCTCAAGAAATACACATTATGCCATAAAAATCTAACTCTGTCTATAGTTTGATTGTGGAAAGCCAGAAAAACACGTTTTACGGCCCCAAAATGACCTTGGAAATACAGAAAGATGTGTTGACATGAAAGCTTCTAAAATAAGCTAGTTGTATTAGGTGGGCAACCATTAGTCTCCACCTGGAAGGTGTGCAGGGATTTAGACATCCCCAAAAGTGTAGAACCCACAATTACAAATAAGTACATAAGAACATGCTGAACTAAAAACTCTCAAGAGGAGCCAGTTGGAATAGGTGTGTGGACACCAATATACACTTGGATCACTCAATAATATGACCAAGATAAACCAATAATATCTGTACCAAGTGTGACACACTCATCAAGATATCATAAACCAAAAAATACCAAAATCACCAAAACTACAACTACAACTGCCTTGTACACACTGTAGAAGGAGTTGTTTGATTGTCCAAATGAAATGATCCAGTCATGTATCTATACTAATATGGGTTCCTGTATGGTCTGAATTCTTATTCCGGGTCTTCAAATTGCTTTATTATTTTCTATCTTTTACTAGTGGGGCTGACTTCTCTTCCAGGGTATTCAATTACTTCCTGGGGATTCTATAATGGTGTAGATGGGTCTTCTTGTACTTTCTTGTGGAGAATGACTTGCCTAAAGTTGCAAATATTCAACACTCCCTCTCAATGAGGGATGCATTCTCCATACTTGGATTTATTTTATCATAGAAAGGTTTTCTTCATGAGCCATGTTGATGATAAATCTCCATAAAATTGTGTCTAGCACCTTGGGTCTCAATGAAGACCACACCTAGACCATTCACTTTCACAAGTACACCCTTGGGAGTGAATGTCACCACAAGTAAACCCTTTTCAGTGAATCTTCCATTCTCCGTTGGTTAAACCACCAATCCTAGGAGAGTGATGTTTGATTTTATATGACACGTGGAAGAACCTTAGGCACCTCGATTCCAAAGGTAAACTTCTGTAAGTAAGGAATACGCTTGAGCCACAAGTACACCCCTATGAATATCTTCCTGATGCTACAAATCATCAAAACTCCCTCTCAATGGGGAAGAAATTCTGCATCATGCATCATACTTGGCCGCTCATCACAATAAATCTCTGTGAATGAGATCATCATTCTCCCAAGGTCACACAGACCTATTTGGGTCACACATACCTATCATATATCACATAGACCTATCCAAGGTCACACAAAACTGTCTAGGTCACACATACCTATCTGGGTCACATAGATCCATATTGGGAGAATGGCTCTAGGGTCACACAGACCTATCCTAGATCACATAGACCTATTAGAGGTCACACAAAATTGTCTAGGTCACACAAACTTATCTGGGTCACATAGACCCATCCTGGGAGAATGGATCTGGGGTCACATAAACCCATATGATGCTACTAGAATGTTAGCAATATTCTCCTCTGTGTGATAGAATATGATTGCTCCATCTTCATAATGTCTCAAATGAATTTCTATGAGAAGCATCCAAAAATAAATTGTTTCATGACTCATGTCACTGGCTATGATATACTCTGCCTCTATTGTAATGAGTGCTACAAAATTTTCCTTCATGCTAAAACAAGAACCATGGATAATCTTATGCAACACCCACTAGTGCTATTTCTATCTACCACACTTTCTACCTCGTCATAATCTGTATATCTATGCAGCTTCACCCCATCATTTTAGACATATCATGTCCAAATGTACCACATAGGTACATGATTTGACGTAACCCAATGATAGTGTCTTGAATCTATGATAAACTGGCTCAAGGTGCAAAGAAAGTATCTGACCCGGTGTTAAATAAGTACATAAAGGATCCAATCTACTACATGTACATCATGGGATTCACCAAATATGAATATGAAGTATAATCTATTGACTTCTTCAGATTTGTTTCCATAGGTGTAACCATGGACTTGCAATCCATCATATTGAATCTCATCAATATCCCCTAACTAAAGAATATCTCATCTGATATATTTCACTCATCTAAACCCAATAGTACATTTGGTCAATATCCTCGACCTCAAACTCCGAGGCCAACTCCATCTGTCATTAAAGTAGGCTTTGTTGTCCAGTCTCCCTCACTAGTTTCTCCCTCTGTGATTGAGACAAAGTCCACACACAATCCTCCTGATTGGATGGATCCTATATCGTTTTAGCAAGGTCTATTGAAATAAGTGTATCCTCCTAGGATATCTCATATCTCCTATAAGCCTCCTCAACTCATGACACTTGTCTGTCAATATTGGAGGATGTCTCTCTCCCACCTAAATCTGAGGGAGAACTTCTTTTGAATGAACAACTCTTTCTTTGAGTCAAATGACTCTCTATGATATCAGGCTCACTTTGAGTCTACATTATTCTTGGTTAAAACCAATCTCATCAAGTATCCATCGATGCTGGAGTACCATGATCCCTCTGAAACATGAATCCCTATGAGTCTATAGAATCTATGGATCCATCTACTACCTTTGCATCTGCTGATCTCCTCTGAAGTCTAATATACAATGAACTATCCTTGGAGGTTTCTCCTCCCTACTGGATCCTAAGGGATGAATCCCTCTAAAATCTAGCTCCCTTTGAGTTGGTACTTGATGGGGCCGTCTGCCTCACCACTGGTGAAGCCACATGCTCCTCCTCATAACTGGAGGGTTTGGAATAAATGATTGGACTCCATGTAACTTAGGAATATCTGAGGTAGTTTTCTCTCCCTGAATGTATCACAAGGAGCTACATGCCATACTACATCATGAAAGGTATCACAAAACCATGTTGGCCTATTCTTGGTCACTGTAACATCTCCATGTATATCCACTGACCCGATTGGCTCTACTGACCTTTCCTGATGATATGAAGAGTGAAAAACTGGACTAGAGGGATCTATATGGTCATCTTTGGATCCTTATGCTCTTCACAATAAATCTTCATGTGAAACACTTAGTATCCCACAAAAGTATCCTTCTTTTTAGAAGGTTATAACATCATGCTCTTCTCCTTTGGTACATGGATGTATACTATTCTATACACAACTCTATGTCTGTATAGTATGCTCCATGTCTCAAACTAGAGACCATCTAATCTATTGCCTCTTGTAACCGTCACTATAGCTCCCTCTCAGAGCTATTACCTATTACCTGCATGGAACAAGATCAATAACAAGGGAATATACAAGACAAGAACAATATTCTTATGATTAGGAAATAGAAACAAGGACAAAAACTAGGAACAATAAAAGTCGTCACTATAGATCTTTCTTAGATCTATCGCCTATGAATTTCCTAGGACAAGAGTCAAAACACAAATACAAGAACACGAACAAGAAACAAGAACACCAATTTTCTAGTGTTGTTACCAATCCCAATAACCTTCCTAGAACAAGAAAAAAATTAAGAACAAGAACAACACTTCTCCAGTGTTGTTACCGATCATTCCTCCACGGTAACCTTCCCAGAACAAAAAAAGAACAACTCCTAGACGATATTAAATTCATATTGAAAACAAGTGCATCATTAATACTAAAGAGTGAGCATTTACATATTGATCATAACAATATTTTAAGTACTACCAAACGTTGGATTTTAGTTCTGTAACATAACAATAGTACCTAGCAGTAATAAACCTCTTAAAGGCTACTACCATAGCTACAACATTTCCTTGAGATGCAACAAGTATTAAACTTTGATATACTTAAAAGAAATAAAATCAAAATACATCAATCAAACCTGGGACTTCAATCTTAATTGCTAGGGAGGGTGCACTATTCCTCTGAATGCACTAGATCCAATGATCCCTTTGGGTCATTGTTTGGACAAGGTCCCTTGTACATCCCTCGCAAACACCCTCATACTTTGTTAAATGATATAACTTGGAAACATATACAAGTGCATACCTTTAAAATTTGCAGTACCATCCATCTTGTATTTTAATTTGAAACTGGACAACATCAATACATGAAGAAATCACAAAATCAAGATAGCAGAAAGTTCAATGTTCAGGAAAATGTCAATAAGCCTAAAAAAATTAAAAATTTCAATTTTGATGGAAATTCAATATGATAATTGTAGTAGGTTCGCTAGGGCATGGAAAGTTTCTATATACAATTTTTTTTCCTCAACTCAACCCAATAAATGCTCAATGAGATTCACAAAGAAAGTTGCTACAACTACAATAGTGGGTTTTAGGTAAAATTTCAACTTTCACTAAGTTGCATTCTGAGACTATCAGGAGATGCGCTAGGCTAGGGAGAGATGATATATGGAAAAATTAATCTCAGTGTCCTCCAATAAGTTTCTCAATGATATTGACAAGTTTAGGTCTGTGCAGCGGAAAATTGCAGTTGCAAACAAAAACTGTGTAGTGGCAATATTTCAACTAGCTCTGATACCATGTTGATGTTTTATGATTCTCAGTACTGATAGTTATTTCCTTATGATTAATAAAAAGATTCACTTTCATACAAAAATTATCATAGAATAACTATACACTGAAAATCTCAACTATAATAATGCAACAGAAATAACAAGATCTAGAAACATTAACCATGCATAGTAGACACAAGAACACAACACAAGAACACACGATTTTATCCCCAGAAAACCAACCTTGGGAGAAAACCCAACAAACTTTATATATAAGAATTTAGTCCAAGATATTACCAGTACATCACCATCAATAACCAAATACCATACACGGAAGATCCTCCCCAAGGCTAACATCACCAAGACCTAGTGCCTCAATAAGATGACCACCAACAACAAAGAATATCCTTCCCAAGTGTGGCACACTCATCAAGATACCAGAAACCCAAAAATAGTGAAATTACCAAAACTGCAATTGCAACTGCCTTGTGCGCACTACAAAAGGAGCTATCTAACTATCCAAATGAAATGATCCAGTCCTGCATTTATACTAATCTGGGCGCATTTATGAGGCCGACTTTTTATTCTGGGTCTTCAAATTACTTATTATTTTCTGTCTTTTACTGGTGGGGCCAACTTCTCTTCCTGGGGCTTCTGTAATGGTATATATGGGTCTTCTTGTACTTTCTTGTGGAGAATGACTTGCTCGAAGTTGCAAATCTTCAACACTAATATTATGTACATGGTAGTCATTAGTGATCACACAATTTTCACAATCAAACCTACCACTACTGGTAGAAATAAATTGCATAATAATATGCAATAAATATATGTTCTTCCTTACCCTTACTTATTGAATAAGAAAGGGAATCATCCTTATCCATGTGACGTGAACAACCAAAATCCACTATCCATTCCTTTAGAGAAGTGTTAGCATGTAGTGCTTGAGAATATGTT
>ML794297.1:165826-180285 GCA_009831015.1 Picea engelmannii
AGAAAACCCAGGAAGTGTAGAACCCATAATTACAAAGAATAAAAAAATAACGTGATGAACTAAAAAATGTCAAGAGGATCTAGTTGGAATATGTGGGTGGCCACCAAGATCCACCTAGATCATTCCTCCCCCCTTAGGAAGAAATTATTTCCATTGCTTTGATTTCCCCCATAAGGTGAGGAAACTTCTACTGAATTATTCCCTGGGTGAGGCAATTTCCTTGGTGTAGGAGCTTCCCTGCCTTGACAACCTGATAAAGCTGGATCCTCTATTGGCAAGTTCCCTTGACATGTGTATCCACTATCTGATCAATGGATGCCTGTTCCATGTAGTTAGGGTTGATATCTATTGGTTTCACTGTTTTGTGATCTATGAGGTGTCCAATAATGGTGGACAATATGGCTGAAGGAGGTCCACATTGAACACTGGTTGCGAGCCAAGGAAGGGTGGAGTGTTGAGCTCAAAATCATTGCTACCCATAGCCTTGGTGATAGTGTAAGGCCCATAGTGAAGTGGGTGGAGCTTCTGATGGGGCCATGTAAGGCGCTCTTTCTGAAAATGTAACAAAACCTTGTTTCTCACCTGAAACTGGTGTGGTACCTTGTGTTGATCATGGTCTTGCTTGTACTTAGCAATGGATTTCTGAAAAATCTCATGGACCTGTTGACACATGTGTTGAATCTTCTCAATGAATTTGGTGGCTTTGTCAGCCTCAAACTAAACATGGGAAGATTCTTTCTGTGTGGTTGCAAGAGGTAGTGCAACATCAATGGGACCCAAGAGTTAGAATCTCAACCCCACCTGAAATGGGCTATGGCTGGTGGAGCTATTGAGAGCCATGTTGTAGTTGTGTTGAACATAGGGAAGAATCTCATCCTATGTACACAGATGCTTAGAGTTATACATGCACAATATGTGCACAATCATCCAATTGATGATCTCTATTTGGACATCATGTTTGAGGGTGAAAGGAAGTGGATTTAGTGATCTTGGTGTCCAACCGTGACCAAATACTCGAGAAAAATGTGCTGAGGAACCTGCTGTCCTGATCAAAGATGATGGTTTGTGGTATCTCGAAATGGACCCAGACTCATTCGAAGAAGATCTTGGAAGTATTTGATGTTGTGATGATCTTCTTGTAGGCTGTGAAAATGGCCATCTTCAAAAATCGATCAACTACCACAAATACACAATCATTTCCTTGCTTGGTGGATGGAAGGCTAGACATGTAATCTATCAATATGGATCCCCAAGGCCTCTCGGGAGTAGGAAGAGGGGTGTATAAGTCTTGAGTCTTGATGGATGGCTTGGAAATGGAATAGATAGTGCAAGATCTGATATACTTGCTGACGTCCTGTCGAAGTTTTGGCCAATAAAAATGTTTCTGTAGAACGACCCCAATTTTCTCCACGCCAAAATGTCTTACCATCTGAATGTAGTGAGCCTCCCAAATAATCTTTGCACATTCAATTGGAGGAACACATAGATGTAATAGATGGCATAACAGTCTATCATAAATGTGAAAATTGGTGACATTCACACATGTACCTAAGAGCTGATAGGTGGTGGTGAAGTCCAGCTCTTGCTGATAAAGTTGGGGCCACTCAGAGGCCTCATTCCCATAGGAATGGAGCATGGTGGTGATTGAAGCCATAGGAGGTCGACTGAGGAAGTCAATGACATGATATATGCTTCATGTATTATACTTGATGTTGATATGGAACTACTGCAGGTAGGTGGACCACTTTTGATGGAGGTCGTTTTGCAACTTCCCCTATGTCTGTATGAACTGCAGAGGCTTGTGATCAATGTGGATGATTGTCTCCTTTCCTAGAATGTAATATTTCCATTGATGACATGATTTTACAATGGAATACATTTCCTTTTCATAGGTGGGGTATTTTCGGACAATATCTGAGACTGTTTCACTATGGTATGATACCATATGACTGTGCTGAGTGATAATTATGCCTACAACATAGTCAGATGCATCAATCTCAATCTCAAATGGTTTTTACAGATCGAGTAAGGAGAGTATTGAAGCTGAGCATAAGAAATGCTTCAAATCATCAAATGCTTGTTGTTTTTCCTTCCCCCACACAAACGTTTCCCTACCACTTCCCTTTGTCACTTCGTCAAGGGCCCATGCAATATGGGAGAATCCCAACATTAACTGTTGGTAGAAGTTGGAAAGTCCCAAGAAGATCTGAAACTTAATTAGTGTGGTCAGGGCTGGACAATAAAATATGACTTGGATCTTATCTGGATCAACATGTACTCCATGCTCATCAACAATGTAGCCTAATTATTGGACCTTGTTCATGCCAAAGGATCATTTTTCCAAGTTTTCATAGAGCTTGTGCTGCCGCAGAGTGCTCAAAACCTGCTAAATATGTTGCATGTACTCCTCCCAAGTTCTGTTGAAGATGAGGATGTCATCCAAATATTCCACCACAAAAGAGTTGGCGAAGGGTCTCAATACATCATCCATCAACCTCATGAAAGTGGCTGGTGAATTTGTTAAGACAAAGGGCATGACGAACCATTCGAAGAGACCTTCTTTAGATTTGAAAGTTGTCTTCCATACATCAATAGGTTCGATGGGAACCTGGTGGTAGTTAGAATTTAGGTCAATCTTGCTGAAGAACTTTTCCCCTTGATTTGGTCAAGAAGGTCGTCAATTCTGGGAATTGGGTACCAGTTCCTAACTGTGATTTTGTTTAATGCTATGTAATCAATGTAGAGTCGCTAGGTCACATCTTTCTTCTGCACCAGTACAATCAGTCTTCCACAAGGGGAGGATTTGGGTCTGATGTGACCCTTTTGAATCAACTCTTGGATTTGATGCTTGATTTCATCATTTTCCATCAATGAACAATGATAGAATGGTCAATTAGGTAGAGTTGCACTGGGGGTTAGATGAATTGGATGCTTGACTTGGTAATGTGTCGGTACCCCACTGGGTGAGGAGAAGATGTCTCTGTACTCTTCTATGATCCCATCCACTTGCTTCTACCGGAAAGACATGCTTTGTGTAGAGGCCACATATGTGGTGATGACCTTCTGCTTACTGTGAGCATAGATCACAAAGAAGAAAAAATTCCTGGTCTGTGAAATGACCTTACTGCATTGGTTAAAGAAATAGAGGTACTACCTCTAGTATCATGTACAATTGTCTACCCAAAGTAATAATAACACTGTGGGGTGTAGACTCATACATAACATGTCACTTCCAGAAATATGGTTTCCTAAAATAACATCACAAAATTCAAGGGGAGAAATATCACACAATCCCCTTTCTTTGAAAGGCTTGATGCTGTAGGGAAAACAACACTTTTGGCTAACCTAGAGATATCTTCCTTGGTGAAGCCAACCGATGGTGTAGGTTTGTGGGTGAGGTTTCTTTGGAAGGTCCAACCACTTGATGACCTCTACTGAGATCAGGTTCTTTTGACTACCGCTATTGATAATAAAATGAAGCAGAGCCCTCATTACCCACATATGTGAGTGAAAGAGGCGTTCCCCTTCCTTTGGTTCTTCTGGTTCACTTGGATGGACTTTGGTGGTAGCGACAATGAAAATGGGTTCAACATCAATAATACTCTTCCCTCCCTATGGATTTGATTCAGAGTCAAAATTTTCCTCTGACTCGGAATATTTTAGCTCAACCACTAGTGAGTGCTTGGAGAAACATCATTCGGTGTTGTGCCAAGGGATTTTATGGTATTCACACCATTTTCCCATGTCCTTCAAATTCTCATTACCCTTCTTGTGTTTCGGCTTGGACTGGTTTTCCTAAGAGTGGCCATCTTTTCTTTGTCCCTTGGTTTGTGGGTTGGAGCCGCATTTGCCTTGCTTTGGCTATGAGGAATTTGTAGATCCAAACTCTTGTCTCTTCTTCTTAAATTTCTACTTGATCTTGAAAACATATCTATAATCCATACCCAATGATGCGATGTTCATAAAATCCATTTATGTTTGAATGTATCTATGCAGACAACCACAATATTTGAGCACTATATGTCTCTGAGAGTCTTTGATACCCAATTTGGTGCACAGGGTATAGAAAACATTGGTGAAATCTGATACTATCTGGTCCCTTTGCTGACGGAGGGTAGTGCATATTGTGTACTGTTCCTCATAGCTTCCAATGGAGTAGTACTTTTCTTTAATGGCATACCTAAAAGAATCCCATGTGGGGGAGACCAAAAATATTGCATATTCCTCTACAACCCTTTGCTTAGAGTAAGTATGCCACCAGTCCTTAACATGAGGGATGACCTTGAGGAGTGAAAAAGTAATATTTTCCCTATCGAAAAAATTGTGGACTGAAAGATACCCTTCGATCAGATTCAACCATTTATCTACAACATCCACATCTATTAGTCCTTCAAATAATAGAATATCAAAATTTACCTGTACCTTGAAGGGGGTTACATGGCTTCTTGATGAAGATGAGTTTCCTACCCGAAGGATCTATGCAAAGTTGTCCATCATTTCATTCCTTTGTCACACAAGGGATTCCTAGAGCAACATTTTAAAAGGATCTCCTAATCCAACATATTTTTTTTCATTCCCCATGGGTTTTTGTTAGGCTCGATGAAACTGATCTTGCAAAGGCTCGACTGGTTCGAGTCCCAAATTCCTTTACCCAGATCTTGTCGGGGACATGCACGAAGAAAAATAAATGAAGAGCAGACTGCTCTGATTCCATTGATCTGGATTTACGAGTGGAACACAATGAATAATAGACTGAATACAGTAACACAAAGATACAAAGAACAACAAGATATATCCAGTGAACAATAACTTCTATTGAATAAATGAAATAGGATGAAACTGTAAAACTGCAGAATTGAAACTATGCTCGAATGGTGGTAGCTGTCTCTGAGAAGAGATGTGGCTACTACGCACATCCATCTAAGACAAAGGATTACAATGAGGCTCCAAAGGCCCTTTTAAAATTAATCATGAATTCTAAAACACTAGATATCCAAAAACCTAACCCTAGGAAATGAAACACCAAAAGTTATGTGGGCCCTGATGGGTAAGTTGGTACCTCAACTTCCCAGTGTCGTAACTTTTGCATACCACCTTTGTTTTATGCACGTGATAGCCCATTGGAAAGGTCTTCTCAAGAAATACACATTATGCCATAAAAATCTAACTCTGTCTATAGTTTGATTGTGGAAAGCCAGAAAAACACGTTTTACGGCCCCAAAATGACCTTGGAAATACAGAAAGATGTGTTGACATGAAAGCTTCTAAAATAAGCTAGTTGTATTAGGTGGGCAACCATTAGTCTCCACCTGGAAGGTGTGCAGGGATTTAGACATCCCCAAAAGTGTAGAACCCACAATTACAAATAAGTACATAAGAACATGCTGAACTAAAAACTCTCAAGAGGAGCCAGTTGGAATAGGTGTGTGGACACCAATATACACTTGGATCACTCAATAATATGACCAAGATAAACCAATAATATCTGTACCAAGTGTGACACACTCATCAAGATATCATAAACCAAAAAATACCAAAATCACCAAAACTACAACTACAACTGCCTTGTACACACTGTAGAAGGAGTTGTTTGATTGTCCAAATGAAATGATCCAGTCATGTATCTATACTAATATGGGTTCCTGTATGGTCTGAATTCTTATTCCGGGTCTTCAAATTGCTTTATTATTTTCTATCTTTTACTAGTGGGGCTGACTTCTCTTCCAGGGTATTCAATTACTTCCTGGGGATTCTATAATGGTGTAGATGGGTCTTCTTGTACTTTCTTGTGGAGAATGACTTGCCTAAAGTTGCAAATATTCAACACTCCCTCTCAATGAGGGATGCATTCTCCATACTTGGATTTATTTTATCATAGAAAGGTTTTCTTCATGAGCCATGTTGATGATAAATCTCCATAAAATTGTGTCTAGCACCTTGGGTCTCAATGAAGACCACACCTAGACCATTCACTTTCACAAGTACACCCTTGGGAGTGAATGTCACCACAAGTAAACCCTTTTCAGTGAATCTTCCATTCTCCGTTGGTTAAACCACCAATCCTAGGAGAGTGATGTTTGATTTTATATGACACGTGGAAGAACCTTAGGCACCTCGATTCCAAAGGTAAACTTCTGTAAGTAAGGAATACGCTTGAGCCACAAGTACACCCCTATGAATATCTTCCTGATGCTACAAATCATCAAAACTCCCTCTCAATGGGGAAGAAATTCTGCATCATGCATCATACTTGGCCGCTCATCACAATAAATCTCTGTGAATGAGATCATCATTCTCCCAAGGTCACACAGACCTATTTGGGTCACACATACCTATCATATATCACATAGACCTATCCAAGGTCACACAAAACTGTCTAGGTCACACATACCTATCTGGGTCACATAGATCCATATTGGGAGAATGGCTCTAGGGTCACACAGACCTATCCTAGATCACATAGACCTATTAGAGGTCACACAAAATTGTCTAGGTCACACAAACTTATCTGGGTCACATAGACCCATCCTGGGAGAATGGATCTGGGGTCACATAAACCCATATGATGCTACTAGAATGTTAGCAATATTCTCCTCTGTGTGATAGAATATGATTGCTCCATCTTCATAATGTCTCAAATGAATTTCTATGAGAAGCATCCAAAAATAAATTGTTTCATGACTCATGTCACTGGCTATGATATACTCTGCCTCTATTGTAATGAGTGCTACAAAATTTTCCTTCATGCTAAAACAAGAACCATGGATAATCTTATGCAACACCCACTAGTGCTATTTCTATCTACCACACTTTCTACCTCGTCATAATCTGTATATCTATGCAGCTTCACCCCATCATTTTAGACATATCATGTCCAAATGTACCACATAGGTACATGATTTGACGTAACCCAATGATAGTGTCTTGAATCTATGATAAACTGGCTCAAGGTGCAAAGAAAGTATCTGACCCGGTGTTAAATAAGTACATAAAGGATCCAATCTACTACATGTACATCATGGGATTCACCAAATATGAATATGAAGTATAATCTATTGACTTCTTCAGATTTGTTTCCATAGGTGTAACCATGGACTTGCAATCCATCATATTGAATCTCATCAATATCCCCTAACTAAAGAATATCTCATCTGATATATTTCACTCATCTAAACCCAATAGTACATTTGGTCAATATCCTCGACCTCAAACTCCGAGGCCAACTCCATCTGTCATTAAAGTAGGCTTTGTTGTCCAGTCTCCCTCACTAGTTTCTCCCTCTGTGATTGAGACAAAGTCCACACACAATCCTCCTGATTGGATGGATCCTATATCGTTTTAGCAAGGTCTATTGAAATAAGTGTATCCTCCTAGGATATCTCATATCTCCTATAAGCCTCCTCAACTCATGACACTTGTCTGTCAATATTGGAGGATGTCTCTCTCCCACCTAAATCTGAGGGAGAACTTCTTTTGAATGAACAACTCTTTCTTTGAGTCAAATGACTCTCTATGATATCAGGCTCACTTTGAGTCTACATTATTCTTGGTTAAAACCAATCTCATCAAGTATCCATCGATGCTGGAGTACCATGATCCCTCTGAAACATGAATCCCTATGAGTCTATAGAATCTATGGATCCATCTACTACCTTTGCATCTGCTGATCTCCTCTGAAGTCTAATATACAATGAACTATCCTTGGAGGTTTCTCCTCCCTACTGGATCCTAAGGGATGAATCCCTCTAAAATCTAGCTCCCTTTGAGTTGGTACTTGATGGGGCCGTCTGCCTCACCACTGGTGAAGCCACATGCTCCTCCTCATAACTGGAGGGTTTGGAATAAATGATTGGACTCCATGTAACTTAGGAATATCTGAGGTAGTTTTCTCTCCCTGAATGTATCACAAGGAGCTACATGCCATACTACATCATGAAAGGTATCACAAAACCATGTTGGCCTATTCTTGGTCACTGTAACATCTCCATGTATATCCACTGACCCGATTGGCTCTACTGACCTTTCCTGATGATATGAAGAGTGAAAAACTGGACTAGAGGGATCTATATGGTCATCTTTGGATCCTTATGCTCTTCACAATAAATCTTCATGTGAAACACTTAGTATCCCACAAAAGTATCCTTCTTTTTAGAAGGTTATAACATCATGCTCTTCTCCTTTGGTACATGGATGTATACTATTCTATACACAACTCTATGTCTGTATAGTATGCTCCATGTCTCAAACTAGAGACCATCTAATCTATTGCCTCTTGTAACCGTCACTATAGCTCCCTCTCAGAGCTATTACCTATTACCTGCATGGAACAAGATCAATAACAAGGGAATATACAAGACAAGAACAATATTCTTATGATTAGGAAATAGAAACAAGGACAAAAACTAGGAACAATAAAAGTCGTCACTATAGATCTTTCTTAGATCTATCGCCTATGAATTTCCTAGGACAAGAGTCAAAACACAAATACAAGAACACGAACAAGAAACAAGAACACCAATTTTCTAGTGTTGTTACCAATCCCAATAACCTTCCTAGAACAAGAAAAAAATTAAGAACAAGAACAACACTTCTCCAGTGTTGTTACCGATCATTCCTCCACGGTAACCTTCCCAGAACAAAAAAAGAACAACTCCTAGACGATATTAAATTCATATTGAAAACAAGTGCATCATTAATACTAAAGAGTGAGCATTTACATATTGATCATAACAATATTTTAAGTACTACCAAACGTTGGATTTTAGTTCTGTAACATAACAATAGTACCTAGCAGTAATAAACCTCTTAAAGGCTACTACCATAGCTACAACATTTCCTTGAGATGCAACAAGTATTAAACTTTGATATACTTAAAAGAAATAAAATCAAAATACATCAATCAAACCTGGGACTTCAATCTTAATTGCTAGGGAGGGTGCACTATTCCTCTGAATGCACTAGATCCAATGATCCCTTTGGGTCATTGTTTGGACAAGGTCCCTTGTACATCCCTCGCAAACACCCTCATACTTTGTTAAATGATATAACTTGGAAACATATACAAGTGCATACCTTTAAAATTTGCAGTACCATCCATCTTGTATTTTAATTTGAAACTGGACAACATCAATACATGAAGAAATCACAAAATCAAGATAGCAGAAAGTTCAATGTTCAGGAAAATGTCAATAAGCCTAAAAAAATTAAAAATTTCAATTTTGATGGAAATTCAATATGATAATTGTAGTAGGTTCGCTAGGGCATGGAAAGTTTCTATATACAATTTTTTTTCCTCAACTCAACCCAATAAATGCTCAATGAGATTCACAAAGAAAGTTGCTACAACTACAATAGTGGGTTTTAGGTAAAATTTCAACTTTCACTAAGTTGCATTCTGAGACTATCAGGAGATGCGCTAGGCTAGGGAGAGATGATATATGGAAAAATTAATCTCAGTGTCCTCCAATAAGTTTCTCAATGATATTGACAAGTTTAGGTCTGTGCAGCGGAAAATTGCAGTTGCAAACAAAAACTGTGTAGTGGCAATATTTCAACTAGCTCTGATACCATGTTGATGTTTTATGATTCTCAGTACTGATAGTTATTTCCTTATGATTAATAAAAAGATTCACTTTCATACAAAAATTATCATAGAATAACTATACACTGAAAATCTCAACTATAATAATGCAACAGAAATAACAAGATCTAGAAACATTAACCATGCATAGTAGACACAAGAACACAACACAAGAACACACGATTTTATCCCCAGAAAACCAACCTTGGGAGAAAACCCAACAAACTTTATATATAAGAATTTAGTCCAAGATATTACCAGTACATCACCATCAATAACCAAATACCATACACGGAAGATCCTCCCCAAGGCTAACATCACCAAGACCTAGTGCCTCAATAAGATGACCACCAACAACAAAGAATATCCTTCCCAAGTGTGGCACACTCATCAAGATACCAGAAACCCAAAAATAGTGAAATTACCAAAACTGCAATTGCAACTGCCTTGTGCGCACTACAAAAGGAGCTATCTAACTATCCAAATGAAATGATCCAGTCCTGCATTTATACTAATCTGGGCGCATTTATGAGGCCGACTTTTTATTCTGGGTCTTCAAATTACTTATTATTTTCTGTCTTTTACTGGTGGGGCCAACTTCTCTTCCTGGGGCTTCTGTAATGGTATATATGGGTCTTCTTGTACTTTCTTGTGGAGAATGACTTGCTCGAAGTTGCAAATCTTCAACACTAATATTATGTACATGGTAGTCATTAGTGATCACACAATTTTCACAATCAAACCTACCACTACTGGTAGAAATAAATTGCATAATAATATGCAATAAATATATGTTCTTCCTTACCCTTACTTATTGAATAAGAAAGGGAATCATCCTTATCCATGTGACGTGAACAACCAAAATCCACTATCCATTCCTTTAGAGAAGTGTTAGCATGTAGTGCTTGAGAATATGTTTTTCCTTACCCTTACTTATTGAATAAGAAAGAGAATCATCCTTATCCATGTGATGTGATCAACCAAAATCCACTATCCTTTCCTTTAGATAAGTGTGAGCATGTAGTGCTTGAGAACCACTAACATAAAATGAATAATTATCAAATTTGTCTTCTTGAGAATATCACTTTTGATCTCCTTCAAGCCTCTTTAATGTCTCCTCAAGATCACTGGTCTTATTTCAACAAGTCTTCTTAATATGCCTATCTTGTCAGAATAATGATAGGTTTTATTGTTTTTGAATTTCTTGGACTTTTGTTGGTTGTCATCTCTGTGATTTTCATGGTCTCCATAGTACTTATCATGGTTTCATCCTTGATGTTTCATTTGATTGTTTCCATGAACTCTTTATTTTTTTTTATGTCTATCATTTCCTTTAGTGAGATGAACATGCATTATATCACTAAGATTTCCTTCATTGAATAGTTTCATTTGCGCCATTATTTGAAAATTATAGAAATAATCAAAGGTATAATCCTTACGATCTTATTTCCTCGAAGCCAAATTCATGTAGAATGTGCAACACATATCAAAATAAATTCTATCAACTTACCTTCATTTTTTGTGAAGTATTTCCCACATTTTACCAACTTCAACTACAACTCCTTAACACGAGCCATATAATCCTCTATCTTGTTGAAAGAGAGAGGTTTTAGAGAGAGAACCTCTTTTTCAAGTTGCATACCTTGCGTTTTGATCGAATTTATCGAATATCTTCTTCAACATATCCTTACTCTCTTCATGCAATTGATTCCATAGTATATGAAATTGAATCTCCCTTGAGATGTAGGTTTTCATGACACTTACAAATCTATCCTTTTTCCCATTAACTAGAAATTTCTCATGTTCATGTTTAGGATCTAGAACAACAATGTTTTTAAACTACCAAAATATATTTTTCTTGAACAAAGTTTCCATGTCTTGCACCCATATGTTGCAGTTATTCCCATTCAACATCACTGAATTGTGGTTTGAACCCATATTAGTTTGCAAATGATGATCCAAAACAATATAGGTCCAAACAAGTCAATTCTCCATAAGTTATATTTCTGAGGAGTGAATATACCATCCACAATATTTTTTTTTTACAGAAACATAAGGCATAATTTTTATTTATAGGTTGCGACCAAGGTCGCTAATGTACAAAAAATGGGGGGTGGGATTAAGTCCCAGTGCCTAGATTACAAGATATTTCTATGCTAAGAAACTGCTTATTTAATTACTAACTTATCTTCTTCTTCCAGTCTTCAAAAGGCATTGCCATTTTTACAAAAAACTTCTGAAATCCATGCATACTTCTTCTTTCCCTATGTGGGGGACTGTGGGATTTCTTTTGCAAGCGGCTCCAGTGCCACGTTCAAGTCAGGAAGCGTCGAAGCTACTCTGGTGCCTCCAGCTTCACCTGCTATGCTACTGCTTTGTCCTTCAACATCCTGTGCTCTGTTTTCCTTGTCTTTCTCTAGCCTTTCTCCTTGGCTCCTTAAATACTCCACTTCATCCTGTAGTTGACTGATCATTGCATGGTGGCTTGAAAGTGTTTCTAGAATGAAATTGAGAGTGGCGCTATGGGAGTCAAGGCACATTGCTAATTGTTGGGTGGTGTGAAAGTTTTCATTCACCATTTCCTCATCATGTTCCATTCTTCCCACGTCTGCGCTGTACCTTACCTATCCTGGCTAATAAACCATGGCTAACTAATATCTCAGATGCCTACTGTTCTGTGGTGAGGCCCTTTCTTTGTCTTGAGCTTCCCTCCTGAGTCGTTGAAGTCCCTAACTTAGGTGGCCCGCTCTACTCCTATATCTTGCTGCATTTGGTGCAAGGATTTTCCTTCTTATGAAATTTATAAAGAGGATCAGGTTCGGATTAACCCGCGTTATCCATGCGATGACCTTCCATGATCCTAGATTGCAACTTCTCTGGATTTTGAAGTGATGCCTGGTTTTAATGCACATGCTATGAATCCTCAACTCGAACGCGTTTCCTTTCATTTGCGCGAGTGGCAATGATGAGAAAATGAGGGGAGGAATGGAATGACGCTACTCTGATGTGTTTTTTGGTAGGCTCCCACACCGGATAGTCCTATTGTATCATGTGTGTATCATATCCATCTTAGTCCTAGTACCTTCCTTTCTCAAACCCAAATTTCCATCGTACTTTGCATTCCCGTAATTGACGAAGAGCGATCCATGTTGGCTGCTATTTTGGGATGCACTGCTGTCCTGCCTGTTGGACATAATATCTTTTTTGATGAGCTGGAGCATTTTTTATGGGGGAATTTGCTAAGTGTTTAACCCATTGATGACCATATTACCTTTACCTTTTCTGATTGCATTGTTGGTCTGTTCGCCAGCGATTCCATTGTTGTGTCGACGGATGTGGAGGAATTCTATCTTCATTTCTTTGATAGCGTTGTTGATCCGTGCTATGATCCTTTGGAGGGAAGATTTTTTCGGAGCGGTATGCTTGACAAAATGTCTGATAATTATTTTAGAGTCTCCTATGACTGTTAGCTAGTTGATTTGGTGTTTCTTTGCAATTTGAATACCTTTGAGAAGCGCGTAGGCCTCCGCAACATTGTTTGAAACAATGCCTAGATTCCAGGAGTACGTGTCCATCAGCTGGCTTCTAGGATTGCGAATGGCACCTCTCACTCCTCCCTCCCCTGGGTTACCTTTGGAAGCACCATCAAAGTTTAAAACATGTTTTTTGTGGGAATTTGACCAGTTAATAAACTCATGGTATGTGTACTGAAGCTGCCAGCATGGGGCCTGGTTTGTTTTGTGATCTCCACTATTATCTCGAATGTTGAACTTGTTGATCCAAGCTTCTTTGTCTTTTCTCATTTTTGCTCCTTCCTTGATATCCATCTTTTTGCTTGATATATATTCACTGATCTGGCTTGTAACAACCCTAGTTAAATAGTTTCTTAAGGTTTATCGAGTATAGTTAATTAAATAATTAACTGTCCTAATGTGTATTAGTTAAATAATGATTATTTATTAATAATATTAATTAATTAATTAATAATTTATTCATTGATTAATATATGTTGATTAATTAATTGATTAATTAACACATTTAATGTTGGGTAATGAATTAAAGACTTAATAACTTTTAATTCATTATTAGAAAACTTTACGTATGCAGGGATAAAGCATTGAATGGAGGGATAGGGTATTTAATGGAGGGATAAGGTATTAAATGGAGGGATAAGGTGGATGGCATTAAAGGAAGGTAGGAGGCAGTGAATGGAGGGAGGATATGAGGGGGTAGAGGCATTCGGGAGAAGGAATTTTGGAATTTTGGGGGTAAGGGAGCATTTGGAGATCAGAGACTGTATTTTCTGTTTGGGGTATTTTTCTGGTCTGGAGTTTGGGTGGACTATTGCAGGGGTGCACCAGTTGCTGGGAGTTTTGGGCTCGGGGGCTAGGAATCCTCACAGAATCCTAGAGCTAGGGAGCTGGATAGGCTCTATTCCTAGCTGGCAGGGAGGAAGGATTCAGTTTTGGGCAGAAGTTTGGGCCGAGAAGCAACAAGGACAGACGAAGATTGAAGAAATAACATTAGATAGAGGTATGCATTTTCATGAATATGCTGTGTTATGTGGTTGTTACGTATATTTATTTTCATGCTGTTCATAAATAAAATTTATGCTGAATAATAAACAATTATAAGATGATGATTAAAATGTATAGGATATAATTTCTTTATTCTTTATTTTAACTTGTGTTTTATAAGGCTCTATGGGGACTGAGACATTACACATGGTATCCGAGCCCTGGTTTAAAAACTTGGACCAGGGCCTACCCACCTACCCAATTTAGGAATGGAACTGTACCCACCCAGAAATTAAACAACCCTAAATAATCTGTAAAAGGTATATATATATATATATATATATATATATATATATATATAT
>ML794297.1:189875-226503 GCA_009831015.1 Picea engelmannii
GTTATTGATATTAGTACATGAACGAGACTTGTATGTACTAGCTACACATGCATTTATTGCACATGTACACTAGTATGTATGAGTTTCTTGGCTTACTTACTAATAATGTCGGTTATTTGTTAGGAATGTGTGAACCATGTTTCGTTTCCCTTGTATCATAAAATACTTTAACTTCAGGATGAAGTTTCCTGAACGGTGGTTGTATGTAACAACCCTAGTTAAATAGTTTCTTAAGGTTTATCGAGTATAGTTAATTAAATAATTAACTGTCCTAATGTGTATTAGTTAAATAATGATTATTTATTAATAATATTAATAATATTAATTAATAATTTATTTATTGATTAATATATGTTGATTAATTAATTAATTGATTAATTAACACATTTAATGTTGGGTAATGAATTAAAGACCTAATAACTTTTAATTCATTATTAGAAAACTTTACGTATGCAGGGATAAAGCATTGAATGGAGGGATAGCGTATTGAATGGAGGGATAAGGTATTAAATGGAGGGATAAGGTGGGTGGCATTAAAGGAAGGTAGGAGGCGGTGAATGGAGGGAGGATATGAGGGGGCAGAGGCATTCGGGAGAAGGAATTTTGGAATTTTGGGGGTAAGGGAGCATTTGGAGAGCAGGGACTGTATTTTTTGTTTGGGGTATTTTTCTGGTGTGGAGTTTGGGTGGACTGTTGCAGGGGTGCACCGGTTACTGGGAGTTTTGGGCTCGGGGGCCAGGAATCCTCACAGAATCCTGGAGCTAGGGAGCTGGATAGGCTTTGTTCCTAGCTGACAGGGAGGAAGGATTCAGTTTTGGGCAGAAGTTTGGGCAGAGTAGCAATGAGGATAGGCAGAGATTGGAGAAATAGCATCAGACAGAGGTATGTATTTTCATGAATATGCTGTGTTATGTGGTTGTTACATATATTTATTTTCATGTTGTTCATAAATAAAATTTATGCTAAATAATAAATGATTATAAGATGATGATTAAAATGTACATGATATAATTTCTTTATTCTTTATTTTAGCTTGTTTTTTATAAGGCTCTGTGGGGACTGAGACATTACATGGCGGATGGCACTCGTCGCTACTACTTGGGGGGCGATGGTTTTTTCTTTGAATATTTTTTTGTTCCTTGTTAGCCAAATCTACCACCATACAAATTTGATTGAGGCCTTCCACACTATATTGAACTTCTGTTTTCCTTTGAACAACCCTTTATACTTCTTTTCCCATTTGCCTAACAAGCTTCTGGTATTTGTGGGGTTGGCCACATTGGGGACTAATTCCTTATATATGAAGTTCATCACCTGCCTTGTAAAGTTAAAATTTAGGAAGAGATGTTCAGATTTTTCAAGGCTGATGTTGCATAAAGCACACCTGAACGGACCCGAGAATCCTCATTTATTTAGATTTTCACCTGTTGGTATTTTATTATGGGCCAACTACCAACAAAAGATGTTAATTTTTGGGAGACTGTTTGGGTTCCAAATTTCTCTCCAGATGGCTGACTTGGGGGGGGTGTCTCTGTCTTCAAGTAGCTGCTTATACCCTGATTTTAATGTATACCCCTCTTTTCCCCAGCTTATTTCATCTGCCTTGGTTAGGTGGATAGGAGAAGAGCAAGAGATTCTTTGAAGGAGTTGTTTGGCATCTTCTGTCAAATGAGGAGGGACTTCCCCTAGATTCCATCTTTCCCAATTACCATTTGAATCCCAATTTGAAATGTCATATAATGTTTCCTTTCCTCCCATGGCTAGCCAATTCTTTAGTTGGGTGAAGGAGGGTATTTTTGAAAGGATTCCACTTTCTGAATAGTTTTCCTCCCATATCTTAATTTTTTCCCATTTCCTGGATCCCAATTCAATCGGGTTTAGATTAGAGGAATTGATGCCTTGACGAGCTTCCAGATGGGTGACCCCGTTTTCCCCGGGTCTATTCCATCCACACATATTTTTCTATTTGCACTCATATATTTGATGCAGAGCGCTCTCTTCCACCACTCTTTTCCCCCTGCAATTATCCTCCAAATTACCTTTGCTCCTAGTGCTAGGTTGAGCTTTTCTGGGTCCCTTATTCCTAGCCCCCCATTTTCTTTGGGAGCGCAAGTGATTTTCCAATTTACCAAGTGGAACTGTTTCTCACTGTTTTTTCCTCCCTGCCAAAGGAATTTCCTAGTAATTTTGGCCAGCTCTCTTTTTATTCCAGCTGGAGCATGGAGGGCAGAGAATTGGAATATTGGGAGGGAAGAGAGGACTGATTTTATTAAGACCACCCTTCCTGTTGGATTCAGCCATGTGGCTCTCCATATTTTGAATTGGTCCTTTAAATTTTGGATGATGTTTCACCATGCTTTCCCAGGTAGGGCCTTTAAACTTATTGGGGTCCCTAAGTACTTGAAGTAATTCCACTCTGTTGTAAAAGGGAATTGGAGAATTTGCGCTATTCTTGCCATCGTTCCAACTTGTACATTCCAAGTGAAGATGTGACTTTTTTGCTTACTGATGAGGCCTCCTGAGGCTAATTCATATTGATCCAGGACATTTTTAAATCTCTATGCCATCACCTGAGAGGCTCCCCCAAGAAGGAGAGTATCGCCAACAAATTGATAATTGTTGATTCTTTTGACTCCCCTCGTGATTTTTAGCCCTGGGATATTTTTGGAGATCCTTTCTTGCGCTAATCTTCTATTTAGAGTTTCTGCCATGATGACATAGAGCAGAGGGGACAAAGGGTATCCTTGTCTTAGTCCTCTTGTGGCTTGAAAGTAGGGGGTTGGGAAACCATTAATCAAGGGGGCAATCCAGGTATTAGATATGCAAGCAATTATCCAGGAAATGAAAGGGTTTTAGAAGTCAAATTTTCTTAGGACTTCGTAAAGAAATTCATGATTTACTCTATCAAAAGAATTCACCATGTTAATCTTAATTATCATTCCCTTCTCTTTATTTGTCACACTAGTATGAATCGCTTCCTGAACCAGGATTATATTATCCCAAATTTTTCTATTTGACACAAAACCCCCTTGATTGGGGAGTACAATTCTGGGGAGAAGAGGCTTTAGCCTGGAGGCTAGAATTTTTTCAAGGAGTTTGTAGGAAGAATTACAGAGGGGTATGGGGCAGAAACGATCGAAGGTATTCACATTTTTTTCCTTGGGAATCAACGCCAAGAAGGAGGAGTTCATGGCTCCCCCAATCTTGCGATTTTCCAAGGCATAATTAATCATTCAGAGCATGTATTTTTTGACAATTTCCCAACACTTGTGATAGAAGTGGAAAGTGAAGCCATCCGGTTCGGGTGCTTTGTCTGGGTCAAAGTGGAAGACTACTTCTCTGACTTATTCTTCTGTAATTTTCTTTATCAGGTCCTGGTTGTCCTGATCTGTAATAATTCGAGGGATATGCTCCATAAAATTTATCCTTTGCCCTTTGTTGTATTCACCATCATGGGTGTAGAGTGTCTTGAAATGGGAGGTTGCCTCAGTTTTTATCTCTTCGAAAGAGTTTATTATTTCACCAACAACTGTTTTAATTTCATCTATAGTGTTTCTATTTTGTCTAGATTTAGCTTGTTTATGGAAGAAGGTAGTGTTTTTGTCCCCTGCCTTGAGCCACAAGACTCTGGATTTCATCCTCCATTCTCTTTCTTCATTATGTAGTGCCTTTATATACTTTTGGAAGTGATTTTTCTCCTGATCCAGGAGTTCCTAAGTCACTTCCTTTTCTTCCATCTCCATATGTATCTCTTCTAACTTTTGTTTATGTTGTTGCACCTCATCCTTTGTGCTGAGAAAAGCTTCCTTTGCCTAGGCTTTGAGAGCTTGTTTTTCTTTTTTGAGTTTTTGTTCCCAGATAAACACTTGGGTTCCATTAATCCAAGTGGACCAGGTTGAGGAGATGAGGGGGAGGAAATTTGGGGAATCCATCCAGAGAGGATTGAATCTAAAAGGGATGGGACCATAATTCAAAGTCTTAGTTAGGGTGAGGGCTATAGGCTGATGATATGAAATACCCAGTGGATTATTTTAGAGTTTATGTCCAAAGAAAGGAGGAGGAGGGGGCTGTGGATTAGGAAACGATTCAGTCTAGAAGCTATGTGGCCCACCCCAGTCCTTTTGTTGCTCCAAGTATATTTCCCTTTTAAGCGTTTTACATCAAAAAGGTTAAGGTCAGTGATCGGGTCTTCCATGCTTTCCTGAAACTAGTCTCTTATGATGGAACCCCCCTTTTTCTCCCCTTGATGTAGTGTTGTATTGAAGTCTCAAGCTATAATACAGTTTTCTTGGGCATCTATATCTTTCAGTTTCGACATAGTTTCCCAACAATCTTTTTTTTCCCTTATATCATTTGGCATGTAAACATTGCAAACAGGAAAGGTAATACCTGAATGTAGATGCTTTAGATTGACCATCGTCTAGTGGTTAGTAACCTCTATTTGTTCCTCCGTGAAGATTTGGGTGCTCCAGGCTATGCAGCT
This sequence comes from Picea engelmannii, assembly GCA_009831015.1. Taxonomy (NCBI): domain Eukaryota; kingdom Viridiplantae; phylum Streptophyta; class Pinopsida; order Pinales; family Pinaceae; genus Picea; species Picea engelmannii. The sequence continues at coordinate 194,359 of ML794297.1, forward strand.
TCCTCCTGAGGCTCCTGTCACACTTATTGTCACACCTTCACTAGGATTCCAGAGTTGTTTTATTTCTCTGAGGACTTCATCGTCGTTGAGTTTCATCTCCTGAATTAAGAGTATTTGGGGCTTTTCAGTTCTGATCATCTTGCGCAGTGCTTCTTTCTTTTCCGCTTGGCCCATTCCTCTATAGTTACAGGAGACAACCTTCATTACTTACTGTTGTGCTTGGACCCTCCCTTTGAGGGGTGTGTATGTCCCTTTGTTGGATGGGTTTTCCCATTTTTCTCTTATTTTCGGAGGATTTCTTCCAGTGTAGGTTGGGTACCTAGATCCTTAGCTTGTGTGGTTTCTTTTTCTCTTTTGGCCTTATTTGTTTTCCTCCCTTCTTTCGTAGTTGGGACTGTTTTGGGGATTTCAATTTCCATTTCTTATCTATATTCCTCTTGAATTTAATCTTCCTACTCTGGATGAGGATCTGATAGTTGTGGATCTTGATCTTCTACCTGGTTTTCTTTGCATGCGTCCAGTTCTTTAGGGTTTCCCTCCATATTTTCCTTTGTCTTCATCTGATCTGGTTCTTGCCTTTCCAGGATTTCGAATTGATTCTTGCTGCTTTCTGCTTCATCCTCTATCTAGATTGTGTCCTTCCCTTTGCTTGGAGATGGGGGGGCATTGTTTCTTTTTTGATCCGATTGCATATTCCCTGTTTTGTTCGCCATTTTTTTCCATTTTGCTTGTTGCCATTGTTCTGATGCTTTGTTGTCTGGATTTTCCTGAGTCGATTTGGGGCAGTTTTTTGCAAAATGACCATACTCATGACAATATTTACATTTGAAAGGGAGTTGTTCATAATCCACCATCTGAGTGTAGGACCATCCATCCAAAATTAGTTGTATCGCTTTCGGCGGTCCTTTTTCTAGATCTACTTCCATGCATAGTCTTGCACAAGATTGTAATCCCTCTAGTGGTTCAGCTCGATCGATGAACCTGCCCAGGGCGTTTCCTATGTTTTTAATAGTTTCATCATTCCAGCAGTGTAGGGGTAGGAATGGGAGCTGAACCCATACTGGTACAGCTGAGGGGATGTCGTTCTCAGGACTGAAATATGGAGTCCACTTGTTTAGATACATTCCTCTGGTGCCCATGAAATACAATCCTCTTCGAAAAACATATCTTAATCTTCCTTGTTCTCAAAGATGAAAATGTAAAATCCCTTCCCACAGAAGGCTGTTGAGAGTTGTCCTTTGATGATTTTCCTCCATTTTAGATCCATCCAAGACGCCATTTCTTTGGGGGAGGGCCAGAGTCCAGTGACCTGACCTATCAAGCCATTTTTAGCCAGCCGCAATGCAAAAGGCTTGGTCGAGGTGGAATGAACCGCCACCTTTGGAATTTCTTCTAATCTTTTTATGAATTAGGAGGGTTGCACAGATTCCTTCATTTCCTTCTTGTATGAGGTAATGAGCGTTTGAAATTCTTCGAGATCTGGCGGCTGGGTGGGATGGGGGGGGGGGCACTCCCGAGGCCATGAATGCGATCGCAGAGAACCCTAGGTTTTGTCAGTCCCAAGGTTGCAGAGCTCCCAAGCGCTTTTCATTCCACACCATCCACAATATTACCATAATTTAAAATTTCTCCCTTATGTAGGACCTATGGGACAAAGATATCCCAAAGTTTTACAAAGAATAAACTACAATTATTTTACCATTTTGGACAATTTATCTTTGAATTTCCTTCATTTTTACATATAACCATTAAATCCATGTTTTCAATTGCAAAAAAAGATCTATTCTAGCACATAATAAGTCCCATGGTTCCCCATTGGGAGACTCTCATGACTCCAATCTTCCCTAAGTCACTGTAAACAAATGCAAGAGAAACACTACTTAAGGAGAAAAACTATTGAGAAGAGATACTACCAAGTTGTGAGGAGGATGACATTGATTGGTTTATGAGAGAAGATAATTGTCCCTTGAGTGATTTTGATGTTAGAGTATGAAGCATATGAAATATGCAAACTATTGTGGGATTCAATAGATTGTAGCCATGCGAGAAGAAGTTCAAGAGTATCATAGTACCTTACATGTTTAATTTGTAGACGTAGTGAGTTGTACTTGGAGAGGTTATGAGGACTTGTGAAATAAAAATGATACAAATGTTATGTAATCTTGTTCTAATATTGATCATAATGATATGTGTATCGCAATGTGAGAATTTAATTGTTATTTACATTTGTGTCTTGTATTTTTTTTTGTTTTCCATTCCCTACAATGCCCTGTGTGGTTTAAAACTAGCACAAAGAGCCCATATTAGGAATCATTTCCCATTGTTGTGAAACATTTTTTTGTTAGAGAAAATTGAGGAATTGGAGGTAAGACAATAGATAGGAGTCCTAGAATCTAGTAGTTTGGAGGCCAAGCATGAAGAAGATCAAGAATGATATGTCATAATCTAATTGCCTGACAATTAAAAGGGGAGTAAATCTTGAAGTTTCTTGATATGATGCAAGTTCGAAATATTAAGAAATAATTGATCATATTATTTTGAAATATGAAGCACCAATTGATTAGATGAGTGGGATGGAAAATTATTTTGAGTAAAAGAATATGGAAGACCCAACAAGGTGAAGTTCACTACCTCAAAGTTAAAGGGACATGGAAACATTTGGTGGGATTTTGTATGACATGAGAGAGTCTATAGAAACAAGATGAATATAAGTACTTGGGTATCATGGTAACCAAGGTGAGAGAGAAGTTCCTATTGATGGATTATAAACAATTTGTTTTTAAACAAATGCATAATTTGAGGACAAAATAATAGAGGGTACAAGAGTATACAAAGGAATTCTATAGAATTTCTATTCATGATGAGGATGAAAATTAGAGAGTTTAAATATATGTGAGTGGACTAAAGTTTGTATTCAATATGAGATCATCTTGTGTAATATTGGAACAATATAGAAATATATTATCTATTAGCATTGAAAAAAAAAGGCAAAACCATGGACAATGACAATTAGAGGGATTCCAATAAGGAAGAGGTGGCCAAAGTAGTATAAGGAATTAAATTCCATGCATAGAGGATTCACATGATGAGAAGGTTAATAAAAATGAGGAAGGTAGTATATCAGGGAGAAATAGAGCTAAAATCCAAAGAGGATTTTGAGGTAGAGTTCAAAACTATTGAGTATAAAAAATGGAAATTGATTTCTACAATTGTGGTGAAGAAGGTCACAAATTGTTTGAATGTCCACATGGATATGGAGTATGAGGAACAGTTGCGTGGGGAACACAAAGAGAAAATAAATTAGTTGTAGTAGCCGCAAAAGAGGTGAAAGTTAATGTTGCATAAGGAATATGGCGTAAGCACGAGAACAAATACCCAAAGAAGAGAAGTGGTTGAGGAAGAAAATATTTAGAACCAAGTGCAACAATGTTACTATTGCAAGGTTATAATTGATTTGGGTAGTATATAAATCGTAGTAGTAGTAGATATAGTTGAGAAATGGGAAGGAACATGACAAAGGCATCCCCAACCTTATAAGTTGTTTTGGTTTTAGAAAGGTTATGAGGTGAATCTAATTGACCAATGTAAGGTGTGCTTCTACATTGGGGAGTACAAGAGTGAGATATTATGTGACATGGCACCTCTTTATGCTTGTCACTTGTTGGGGAGACTATGGAAGTTTGATTATTATGCAATGCATGATAATATAAAGGACACTTACACCATAATCAAGGATGGGAGAACATTTTAGTCACTACCAATGAAGTATAAAGACCCATGATAAGTTCTATTTGTGACAACAAAATAATCTTTAAATGATGACAAAGAGACCAAGGACTATTATGATCTTGTAGTGACATGAACTTCAAAATAAATGTGAATTATTCAAGAAAGTTTTGGTTTATTTGAAATTTGTCATCTTGTGGAAAGGATTGAGGATGAATCCTAAGAGAGTAAAAGCTATACTAGATTTCCAGTGCCATAAAATGTACATGATGTAAGAAGTTTCCATGCAATTTCTACATTATATAGGAATTTATAAGAGGGTTTGTGGAAATGTTTGCACACCTATGATCGAGTGCATGAAATTTGGCCAAGGATTTCAATGGAATGCATAAGCAAAGAAGTTTTCTGAGATAACAAATGAGAGGATTTTAGAAGCATCAGTGTTGGTGTTGCCATATTTTGAGAAGGTATTTTAAGGGGAATGTGATACAAGTGGGGTAGCTATTGGAGTAGTGTTAACACAAGAAGGAACATTGATAAAGTTTTTCACTGAGAAGTAGAGTGACGTGAGAAAATGGTATTATACATACAAATTAGAATTTTATGTTGTGATGCAAGCATTGAATCATTGAATACATTAGTTAGTTCTTAAGAAGTTTGTGTTGTACATTGACCTATACCATATAACATTGATATTTATTAACATTAGAATATATTGAATGCAAAACATATGAGATGAGTAGATTTCCTTTAGATTTATACATTCATGTTGAAGTATGAGCGATGTAATGGTAATAAAGAGGTTTATGCATTGATTAAGAGAACCCTAATGTTTATTATTTGTACAATGAATATTGATATAGAAACATATAAATAGATAAAGGAATTGTATGTCTAGGACACATATTTTGTTCAAATATTAGAATGTAGTAGAAATCAAGTTGTGCATGACATAAGTGGAGAGTTAGGATATTTCCTACAAGGAGGTTACTTATTAGAGGTTTTGTATTCTAAAATGTTCATTTCATAAGAATATAGTTAGAGAACCACACAGTGGAGGTTTAGCAAGTTACTTTGGAGGAGATAAATCCAAAGTATGATAGAAGAGAATTGTTATTTGTTCAATTTGAGAATATATGTGGAAATTTGTGGAAATATTTATATTTTTTAAGGTGCTAAGGGATTAAGCCAAAATACATGTTTTCATACTCCATTCGTTATTTCAAGATTACCATGGGATGACATATTGATGGATGTTTTCCTATAATGAAGAGAGTATACAAATAATTTATTGTGGCAGTGGACATGTTTTCCAAGATGACACACTTTCTTTGTATAAATACCAATGATGCAAGTTACCAGATAAATATTTTTTTCAAGGATATTTTGAGGATACTATTGGAATTATTGTCATTGATGTCAAAGGATTAATGATTTCATTAATTTCATATTACGACATTACAATACAAAACATTTCCAATATTTATTTATATATAGGTCTACAAGTATATTAAAAGAGGGATGCATGTGAAAAAGTAAAAAGTGAAATGGTGGTTTCAAACCCATGGGTTTGGGGTATTTGCCTATGGTATCTAGGGTATTTTCCCATTGTATTGGGAATTAATTATTTAATGAATGTACATGTCCCTTCATGAAGTGTTATTAAAAATTATAAAAAGAGAAAACATCGAGAGAAAGTGTGTGTGAAAAATGGATTAGCAAAGATTGAATTGCAAAATTAGTGTCAGGTCATCTTGGTATTTTAGTAATGACTTTTGTTATAGGAAGTTTAGGACCTTGAAATTTGGAAGAGACATAGGAGAGATCTTGGTGTACATGTGGTACGAATTGTAGATGTTGGTTCTCTATAATTTCAGAGATATGCTCTGTGGAATTTAGGGTTCCTGAATGATCCTAAAATTGGTTTCAAATAGGTCATCTTGGAACGTTATATATAAATTATTGTTTGGGAAGTTTAAAACATTGAAACTTTTCAAAGACAGAGGAGAGAGCTTGGTGTACATGTGGTACCAATTTTATATTCTGGTTTAATAGACTTTCAAAGATATGCCCTGTGGAAGTTAGGGTTCCTGAATTATCCTAAAATTAGTTTCAAATAGGACAGCTTGGAACTTCCGTTATAACTTATCATATGGGGTGTTTTAGACCTTGAAACTTTTTAGAGACATAGGATATATCTTTGTGTATCTGTGGTACAAATTTTATATGCTGGTTCGCTATAATTTCAGATATATTCCCTGTGGAAGTTAGGGTTCATGAATGTTCCTGAAATCAGTTTCAAGCAAGCCAACTTGACACTTTCACTATAACTTATGTTTTGGGGTGTTTCATACCTTGACATTTTGCAGAGTTAAATGAGAGATATTGGTGTATAGGTGATACACATTTCATATGTTGGTTCACTACACTATCAGACATATTCCCTGTGGAATTTAGGGTTCCTAAATGCTCTTAAAATAAGTTTCAAACAGATCATCTTGGCATTTTTACTGTAATTTCTTTTCTGAGACTCTTCAGACTCTGAAAATTTCTGAGAACAAAGGAGACATATAGAAGTACATTAGTTAAAAATTTTAGAATCATATTTGTAAAATTGGATATGTGGCATGTTGTACAATTTCATTCTTGGGAAGAGGACCAAAACAACAAGGTTTGTGAAAGTTACCATTTGGAAATTAAAATTTTGGTCAGACTTGGTAAAGGAAGAAATAGTGAACAAACCTAGTGAAGGTAAAAGTAGTGAGTAGACCTAGTGAAGGAAAAAGTAACGATAAGACCTGGTGAAGGTAGAATTAGAAAGAATACTCGATGAATGTTGGTGCAACTCACACAAAGATATTGATGTCTCTTGCTAAGTTGGTGCTTAGTGGTGGGGATTGGTGTCTAGGAATATCTATAAGAGATTGGTGTCTCTTTCTAAGTTGGTGCTTAGTGGGGCAGGTTGATGTCTCTAGTATATTGGGGTCTATGAAGATTTGTAAGAGATTGGTATCTCTTGATCAATTGGTGCTTAGTTGTGGGGATTTGTGTCTACAAATATCTTTAAAAGTAGGTTGGTGCCTACAAAGAATTATAAAAAATCATTTTTGTGGTTTTCTCCCGAAAGGGTTTCCATGTAAATATTGTGTTCCATTTTCTTCAATGTGATATTTTTCTTATGGTTGATGAATGTTTGAAAAAGAAAAAAAATGTCTTATACTAATTCACCCCCCTATTAGTAAGTGTGTTCTCAACAATTGGTATCATAGTGAGGTTCGTCAGAAATAGTTTAACCATTGGAAGGTAGATCTTGAGAGCACACATGAATGATCAAGAAGGTTTCTCCAAAAACAAGTTTCATTGTTTGACGAAACAAACTATGCCTTCTGGAGCATAAGGATGTGAGCCTATTTAATGTCTCTTGTTTTTTATATTTGGAAATTAGTCACGATTGGTTATACAACCCCAAAAATCCCACCAACAGGTGCGACCAGGAAGAAGCCTAGTGAAAATAATGAAAAAGCCATGAATTCCATCTTGTGTGGCCTATTAGAATCCAAGTTTGCCAAGCTGATGCATTGTGGATTGGAAAATAAATTTTGGATAAGATTAAAAATATATATGAAGGTGATGACAAGGTTAAGATGGCAAAGCTCCAAACTGATAAAAAACAATTTGAGATCATGAAAATGAAAGATAAAGAAAATATTGTAGCCTATCTTCTTTGTGTGGATGAAATTGTCAACACCATTAGAGTGGTGCAGTGATAGATTAAAAAATGAATCATATGCATAGGAAGAAAATTTTGTGTGGAAACTCAAGAAAGGATTCAAAAAATATAAAGGTAATATGCCCTTCAAATGCTTTAACTATGGAAAAGTAAGACATTTTGCTTCTAAGTGTCTATATGCGAAAAATGAAAGCAGTGATGATGAAGAAGAGCATAAAATTAATAAAGAGAGAAAACATCATCAAAAGAGTAAGCGTAACAAGAAGAAAAAAATTCTATAAGAAAAAGAAAAGTCTTTACTCCAAAGAGGAAAGTTGATCATCTGAAGAGATAAATGAAAGTATCTCCGATAGTGAAATATAAGAAACTCTTTTCATGGGCATAGAAACAAAGATTGATGAGGAAAAAGGGAAATAAATGATGGATTTAGAAGAAGAAGAAAATGCTAAAACATATGGGGAAGTGGATCTTAAAAGAGAACTCACGTGTGCCTTAAATGAAATAAAGAAGCTTAGGAAAAATAATTTGAAACAAAAGAAGTAACTGCAAAAATATGAAGAAGAGGATCGCGATTCAAAAGCCAACATGTCACAAATACTTGAAGAAATATAAAACACTATCATGAACCTAAAGTTTCGATTATAAGAAGCAAAAAGGGTGGAAGAAGTGGTGAGAATCCAACTGAGGAAAAAGGAAGAAAATTGCAAAGAGTGATAATTTGAAATTGTTTCCTTAAGAAAGGAAATGGAGAAAATAACTATTAAGTTTAATAGAAGCTTTAAGTTTGAAAAGAGTACTGAAATATTATATGATATCATCAATTGTAAAAGTTCTCCATTAATACTGGTCTTAGATACGATTCTTTTGTTGCCTCCTTACCTACACCTGGTTTTTCTACAACTAGGGAAGTTGTATTTTTTGCAGGTGGAATTTATACTAGTTTTCCAGAAGATAAACCTACTGTTGATTGTGCCAAATATATTGATGAGTTGCTTGTTAGTCACACAAAATAATTTGAGCATACATATGACATTGTTGTCGATATGATGAGTTTCACTATTCTTGTAAGTGAACCTGACCCTAAGCTTACTTCCTCTGATCAACCAGGGAAAAAATCTATTCCCTATCATCATCCTCACCATTACAATCAAAGGAATGGCAATCATTCTTTCATATATTTGCAGAAGAGAAGTGAAAGACAAAATTGTGGACCAGTGCTGACTATCATGATAGATTGTGGTTGGATTGATGGATGGTCATGGAATCATTTGACCATATGTTTGAGGACTTCATATCGTTGTGTATTATTTAATGTAGAGTCGGGAAACTTTCCTCTTACTTACTGATGATTTCCTTGGAAGTGGTCGACTAAGGATAGACACGACATGACAATTGAATCGAGTTTTGACTGAGTACTTAAGGAGAAGCAAAAGTTTAGGGGGATAATCCCTTTGAAATTGATGTTAAAGGGGTAGAGCTATAGATAGGGGGAGAATTATCTCTATTCCTGGGAGAGTTGTAGATAGGGGGATAAATCTTTCTATGCATGGTGGACTATGTGTTTCATTACATGATTGCCATCAATCACAAAGGGGGATATTTTTGGAATCATTTTCATTGATGTTAAAGGATTAATGGTGTCATTAATTTCATATTATGACATTACAATACACACACCATTTCCAATATTTATTTATATATATAGGTTTACAAGTATATTAAAAAAGGGGTGCATGTGAAATGGTGGTTTCAAACCCATGTGTTTGGGGAATTTGGGGTATTTTACAATGGTATTGGGAATCAATTATTTAATGAATGGACATGTACCGTCATGAAGGGTTATAAAAAAGTATAAAAAGAGAAAACATTGAGAGAAAGTGTGTGTGTGAAAAATAGATTAGCAAAGATTGAATTGCAAAATCAGTTTCATGTCATCTTGGAATTTTCATGATAAATTTTTTCTAGGACATTTTAGGCCTTGAAATTTGGAACAGACAAAGGAGAGATCTTGTTGTACATGTGGTACAAATTTTAGATGTTTGTTTGCTATGATTTTGGAGATATGCCCTGTGGAAGTTAGGGTTCTTGAATGCTCCTAAAATCTGTTTCAAATAGGTCATCTTGGAAATTTTGCTATAACTTATTATATGAGATGTTTCATAGTTTGAAACTTTTCAGAGACACATGAGAGATCTTGGTGTACATGTGGTACAAATTTCAGATGTTATTTTTCTATACTTTCACAGATATGCCATGTGGACATTAGGGTTCTTGAATGATCCTAAAATCAGTTTCAGATATGTTAGCTTGGAACTTTCACCGTAACTTATTTTCTAGGATGTTTCATACCTAGAAAATTTACAAAGACATATAAGAGATATTCATGTACAAGTGGTGCATATTTCAGGTTCTATTTTGTTACACTTTCAAAGATGTTCCCTGTGGAAGTTAGGGTTCCTAAATTCTCTTGAAATCAGTTTTAAATAGGTCATCTTGGAACTTTATATATAACTTATTTTCTGGGATGTTTCAAACCTTGAAACTTTGTGGAGATAGAGGAGAGATATTTGTGTACATAAGGTACAAATTTCATATTATAGTTTTCTATAATTTTGGTGATATTCCCTATGGAATTTAGGGTTCCTGAATTCTTCTGAAATAAGTTTCAAATAGGTCGTCTTGGAATTTTCTCTATAACTTATTTTTTTGGGACTCTTCATATTGTGAAAATTTCAGAGAACAAATGAGACATATAGAAGTACCTTAGGCAACAATTTTAGAATAAAATTTGCAAAATTGGATACATGTCATGATGTACAAGTTCGTTCTTTGGAAGAGGCCCAAAATAGCAAGTTTTGAGAAACTTACCATTTGGAAATCCAAATTTTGGTTAGACCTGGTAAAGGCAAAAGTAGTGAGCATAATTAGTGAATGCAGAAGCAGTGAGTAGACCTGGTGAAGGAAAAAGAAAAAATAAGACTTGGTGAAGGCAGAAGAAGTGAGTAGACCTGGTGAAGTAAGAAGAAAAAATAAGACATGGTGAAGGAAAACGTAGCAAGGATACTAGGTGAAGGTTGGTGCAACTCACACAAAGAGATTTTTGTCTCTTGCTAAATTGGTGCTTAGCGGTGGGGTTTGGTGTCTCCAATAGATTGGTGCCTATAGCGATCTGTAAGAGTAGGTTGATGCCTACTAGTATTTTTATGAGTGGGTATGGGTGTCTCTAGTAGGTTTGTGCCTACAAAGAATTATTAAGAGAAGTTTTGTGGTTTTCTCCTGAAAGGTTTTCCACGTAAATCTTGTGTTCCATGTTCTGCAATGTGATTATTTTCTTATGGTTCATGAATGTTTGAAAAATTAAAAAAAATTATTATACTGATTCAAACCCCCCCTCTTAGTATAAGTGTGTGCTCAATAGATGCATGGGATACTGAAGATCATTACTTCAAACATAGATAACACATTTCTTATTCATTTATGGAGAACATTGTGGAATAATTTGCAATATAATTCAACACAACATATGAAAACATATGGATAGACATAAGTGGTGAACATCATCTTGGGTAATATTTTAAGATGTTAAATGTCAATGTTTCATGGAAACCTGCACAGGAGACCTAGCTAAAGCATACACAAACAAAGCTTATCAAGAAAAGGAAGAGAGATATACAATGAAGAATGAGAATCAATGTATATTATGATCTAATCAATGAGTGAGTGATATTAACTCATATAGGCAATGACATCCTATAATTATGAATGCATGCATAATAGTGATGGTATAAAATTAGAAAGTCTAAAATAGAACTATTCAGTTAACTCCCATTGAACTAGTTTTACTCCCAATGAACTAGTGTGCCGAAAATAGAAATTTCTCCAACACCCCCCTTGAACATCACTATGGAGTAAAAAATGAGTCTCGGCTACTAGGCCATATTAGGTACTCATGTACAATGCAACTAATGAACACTGAATAAAAGTGAGGAAAGAGGGAAACCCACATGGGAACAAAACCCCCCCTCAAAAGATAATGTATCAACAAAAGAAAATGGAAGCTGCTAGGAAACTATGTTCTTCACTGCAAGACGATCCCGCAAAGTATGAAACTTATGCTCACTGAAAGTCTTCATGAATATGTAGAAATATTTATGGATCTGATGAAGTCCTTTGGCAACCTATCTAGCCTTGTACCTCTTGATCCCGTGGACCCATCTACACCTGAAAATATTCCTTTCTGGTGGAAGTGGAACCATATGTGAAGTATGATTCCTTAGGAGTGAGTCATACTCCTTTTGCATGGATTATTTCCATAATGGATTTCCGAAAACCCTATTTTAGGTTTGCAGATCAGTGGATTGAACCATATAGAAATGCATGGGCATCACAGGTTCTAAAGCTGAAAGTACACGAGAAGGCTCCTCATGCTGAGATTGAGTCCTCCTCGAATCCAATGGATTCCCTGCAAGGATACATGCTGCCTGAAGTGTGAACTGTGCCTTCTTGGGAATATACTGAAGCTTCAACATTGGCTTCTTATCTGGATATACTACCTACTTATTTCCATGTACATAATTTGAGTGTATGGAATCATCTTTGATGTCTGAAACTGATGGAAGCAAGAGAGTATGTGCATGATGCAATCAAGGTGCATGAAAATTACTCTCCTTATGTGTAATTATAAAAGAGGAGTCATCATAAAAAAACTTAGTGAATTTATACAACCTTGACTTGTGATCCACCTCACCAATTGCAATGATGGAATTGTCATGCATGTCAATTACTAAAATTGAATCTGATGTAAATTCAACCTTTTTACCTTTCTGAGTGATCTAATAAACTGAGAGAAGATTCATAGAAATATTTGGAGCATGTAAAACATTCTCAAAACTGCCATTGTGGAGTTCCACTCTCCCTTCTCCTGCTACTACTACTAGAGTATCATCCCCCATGAGAATAGGGGGTCTTGAGAATGGACTCAAAGAAGAGAAAACTTCCTCTTTAGATGCCATATGATGTTTTTGATTAATTGGGTGGGTTGTCATTGATGTCAACCCTTGAAGAAAGTCTGATAGCAAATTTCAGTAGCACAATGGTTTGGGAAATGGACCCAAGTTTGTTTGATGGATAATGGTACGAGTTTTGAGATATTTGCAGGTAAGACTATTCAAGATGGATAGTACATGTCATGCAATTTCTGGTGGTATGTGGAATGTCATATAAATCCTCATGGTTAGAGAGTTATGGCCATGTTAAGTTGGAGAACCCTCATGAGTCATCTAGAAGCCCATAAAAGTCAAAGTGTTTGCAATTTTTTTTATTTAAATAATAAAGTTAATGGATAAATCCCTAAAATAAGGAAAGTGGAATGCTACATGAAAATATAAATAAGAGGCAAGGCTCTCTCATTTAATCACACTTGAACACATTGAATATATTTTGTTGTGTAAGGATTATTGCAAGTACTCATTGATACATTTGAAGTTGCGAAAGTTTGAGGTAGTACGAAGGGTTGACGGTGAAAATTTCATAATTACAACGAATACTAAAAACCCTAATTTCTAAGGTGTATGCGGTCTAACAGTGTATTAGGGTGCATACATATGCGGGATGAAAATGTATTAGGGTGCATATGTACGTAGGCTGGCAGTGTATTAGGGTGCGTACATGTTGGTAAATCCATGGAAACTTGAGAAGATGAAGATGCAGAGGTTCTAGATTCTGAGATTAAGCTCACAGGAAGGTCTACAGTGCTCAGATACATCAGATCTATCCATTGGTTGAAAAGGTATGTCTTATTTCTATGAATAGTTGGATTTTGATGTATGCATGAGAAATGGTTATGGAGATTTGAGGATTCTCCCTAGAGAGACTAGTGGTTGTATGGGATCTTTTGTATAAGTCAGATCTACATAAATACAGTGTTGGTATATTTGATACTTCTTGTTAGAATTGAGTCACATCTTGTATTTCTTGGCATATGGCTAAGTGTTTGTGGTATATGGTTGAGATCTTGTATTTGTGAAGTGGTTGATGTATTGAGAGGCTGAATATCGGAAAGGGTTTGATGACTAGATCATGTGAGGGTTATTATACTTGTTCATGATTACACACACCTATATGGCACATGACTAGAGAGAGATATATATGCTTTGGGTAAAGGTTATGTATGAGGATGCATGCACATGGTACAATTACAGTCTGGATACAATGACAGGTTGCAGATCTATGTGAAATAAGTTGTAGAGGGTCAGAAGTTTTCAGAAGAAATAAAAACCTAGTTTTCAAAAGGCATATGTAGGCTGCATAACAGTTTGGTCACGTACATATGCGAGCTGCATAACAGATAGGGTGCGCACATACGCATGTTGTAGAACTATAGGTCACATATATGTTGTATTTGGTTGATGCATGTTTATTTCAGGTACATATTGATTGCAGGGGAATTGTACAGGTTGGTTGCAGGTCAGTGGTACAGGTTGGTACAATTGTACAACAATATATCTCACGGTGATAGTGTGAAATTGGTTTCATCATTCTACTTATACGTCAGGGCGGTTGGACGGGGCAAGGAAAAGTGGTTGTAGCCACCTTCTGGTTGTAGCTGGAGAACATAGGGGGTTGTAGACTCCTTCTGGTTGTAGCCAAAGAATTAGGGAGTTGGAGCTTCCCTCAGGTTGTAGCCTGAGAAACTAGGGGGTTGGAGCCTCCTTCCAGTTGCAACTGGAAAATAAAGGAAGTTGGTGCTTCCAATGAATGTAATTCTTCAATTCATATAAGAAAAATCATTCTGTGGTTTTCTCCCGCTTTGGGTTTCCATGTAAAAACAATGGTGTATTGTGTATGTGGATGATTGTTCATTTGTTCATTTTTTATTTACTTTGCAAATATTGGATGATAATGCTACATTGATATAACACTTGATTTATATGGTTAAAAAGGATTAGATTGCTCTATTATTGATTCACCCCCCTCTCAGTAATCCAACAATTGGTTTCATAGCAATTTCCTTCATAAATCAGTTTAACCACTAAAAGGTAGATCATGGAGAGAAACAACATGTATAAAAATAAAATACCACAGTTTGATGGAAAGAAGTATGCATTTTGGAGCATAAGGATGAAGACATATATACAGGCACAGGGATTTGAAATTTGGCAATCAATTGTATATGGATGCACAGTACCAACAGTTTCGCCGACAAATGACAAAGCAATGAAACTTCGTCAGAATAATTCCAAAGCCACAAATGCATTTCTGAATGGTCTTGGAGAATTGGTATTCACCAAAGTTGCACATTGTAAACCCACTAAAGATATTTGGGACAAACTTTGAAATATTTATGAAGGATATTCGAAAGTCAAAGTAGGAAAGCTTCAAACTTATAGAGGTCAGTTTGAACAACTAAAGATGTAGGAAGATGAGAATATTGCAGCTTACTCTTTACAAGTCAATGAAATAGTAAATGCAATCATGGGATTGGGAGAAGAAATCAAAGAATGTGTAATTGTTCAAAAGATACTAAGATCTCTTCCTATGAGATTTGACCCTAAGATATCAACACCAGAAGAAAGAGCAGATCTAAACTCAATAAGCATGGATGAACTACATGGAATCTTCACAACATATCAAAAGAGAACTGAACAAGAAAATCCATATACAAAAGAAGCAACCTTCAAAGCATCCAAAAGGTCAAAGAAAAAGGGAAATCAAAAAGACAAAAAACATAGCAACAACAATGATGTTTCAGAAGATGATGAAGAAGCGACCAAATTTGTTAGAAGATTGAACAAGGGAACCAACGACAGGTATAGATATAAGATTCCTTTGATTTGTTTTAATTATGATGGTATTGGTCATTTTTCTAACAAATGTCCTCATAAGAAAAAGAGAAATGATGAAGGTTACTCAAATAGAAAACAAACATATAAAGGTAAATGAACCACAAAGAAAGTTTTCAAGAAAATCTTATGCATCGAAGAAGACATCTCATCATAAAATGAAGATGAAGCCGGTGATAGTGAGACAAAAAGAGTTATATTCATGTTAGTAGAAGACTTTGATATAGAATACTCCGAAGAAGAATATGAATAAGCCAAAGAAGAATATGAAGAGGCCGAAGAAGAATATGAAGAGGCAGAAGTTGACTACCGAGAATAATTGTCGTGTTCCATAGAAGTTATCAGAAGAGAAAAGAAGAAAAACAAGAAATTGCAAGAATAACTAGACAAGAAAGAATAAACTCAAGAACTAGAACAAATAATCAAAAATTTGAAGGTTCAAATTGAAGAAGATAAAAGAATTGAAGAAGCACTCAAAGAACAACTAGAAGGAAGAGACAGGATCATTGGAAATTTGGAAGCATAGATTGTCACATTAAGAAAGGATCTTCAAAAGAAAAATATGTAAAACAACTCAAAAGTTTTGAATGACATTATCAACAGTCAAAAAAATCATCATGACAAGTCCCGACTCAGATACAATCAGACAGAAAAGGGATCAAGCTCCAAAACAACATAACAAGAAACATATCCAAAAAGATATGCAAAAACAATCAAAGGGGATAGGAAGGTCTAAAAACAAAATTACAGGGACACTCCTCCACTGAGAAGATTCATATTTCAGAATCAATGACTGACAAAAATAGATAGGCTTCAGGAAGAAGAAGGATACATAAGAGCACCTCCTTTCAGAAGATCTTCAACTCCCAGGTATCAAACTATATTTTTTGGTTTATATTATGCATGCAATAATTTTGGACATAAATATGTGAATTGCAGAGCGAACAACATGAACATAAACAACTTTGAAAGTCATACATAAAAGGGTTATCCAAGAAGGCCTAGTGAAACACATAGAAGAAGTTACAACAGGTTTGAATATTTGAGCACTGAAGTGGAATGCTACAAATGTAAAAACTTTGGACACATGGATAAATATTGCAAAATGACAGTCCCTCCTAGAGAACCACAACATAATAACAACAGTCATAGACATGAACCTCAGAAAAGGACATGGATAAGAAAGAATAATTAATATAGCAATGAAGAATGCACACTTGCTCTACAAGCTAAGCATAGGAAACGTGGTTGGTATGTTGACAGTGGCTGTTCAAAATACATGATAGGTGATAGAGACAAGTTTCTTACATTAATAAAGGAAAGAGATGGATCAGTCTCCTTCAGAAATGATGATTCAGCTAAAATCACTGGAAAAGACACAATCAGAATTGGGAACAAGAATACCAGGGCCGAAAATGTTCTAATAGTATAAGATATGAAACATAATCTTCTAAGTGTGATTCAAATGTGTGACCAAGGTCATAAAGTTATTTTCGATTCACAAAAGTGCGAGATAAGAAAATAAAGTTCATGAAAATTGATTGCAACAATTGCGAGAACTTCAAGAACCATATATGTATTAAGTGAAATTGGAAATGAAAAGTGTTTCCTAGGAAAGGAAGATGAAATTTGGCTATGGCACAGAAGAATGGGTCACATACATTTTGATAACCTTGTCAAAGTCAGCAAAAGGGAAGCAATTAGAGAAATTCCCCAGATCACGAAACCAACCAACACTTTATGCAGGCATTGTCAACAAGGAAAACAAGCAAAGACCAGGTTCAAATCAAAGGAATATTCAACGACAAGACGACTGGAAATTGTGCATACTGATCTAGTTGGACCAACTAAAACAAAGGGTTTAAAAGGTGAGAAATACTTTATGTTATTAGTTGATGATTATACAAGAATGACTGCAGTTGGCTTTCTCGGGAATAAGTCAGAATCTTTTGAAAACTTCAAGGTCTACAAGGAAATGGTTGAAAATGTAATGGATTCAAAAATCAAATGCTTGAGATCTGATAATGGAGGATATTTCACTTCAAAGGAATTTATGGACTACTGTAACATGCATGTAATAAAAAATTAATTATTCATTGCTAGGACACCTCAACAGAATGGATTTGTTGAAAGAAAGAATATGACAGTACAAGAAATGGCTCAAACAATGCTAATGGATTCCAAATTGACAGATATATTTTGGACACAGGCAATGCATACAACAATTCACATTCAAAATAGAGTAATGCTCAGAAACAACACTAACAAAACTCCCTATGAGTTATGGAAAGGAAGACCAACAAATGTGAAGCACTTCAGAATTTTTGGAAGAAAATGCTACATCAGAAGAGAAGATGGCAGAATGAGGAAGTTTGAATCTCGTATGGATAAAGGAGTACTTGTTGGTTACTCAAGTACAAGGAAAACATACAAGTTTTACAACCTGATATTGAACAAAGTTGTGGAAAGCATCAATGTAACAATTGATGAAACAGGTAGACAATGATTAAATGAAGAAGAAAATAAATCAATGGAACAAATTTATGAGGAAGAAGAAAAAGATGAAAAATAAGTAGAAGGGGAATATGACGAGAATCTGACAGAAGCAGAAGAGCAAGTTCAACAAGTGCCTCCAAAGACACCTAGAATTCGTTCACCAAAACAAATGCACCTAGCACTCTTATCTACGATTGAACCAAAATGTTTTGAAGAGGCCAACAAGAATGAATTTTGGAATAAGGACATGGATGAAGAATTGGATCAAATAGAGAAAAATGACACTTTAAAATTCGTTCCAAGACCAAAGAATAAGAATGTGATCGACACAAAGTGGGTATTTAGGAATAAATTGAATGAATATGGACATGTTACAAGGAACAAAGATAGATTAATATGTAAAGGATATGCACAGGTTGAAGGAATCGAATTTGAAGAGACATTTTCCCTAGTTTCCAGAATGGAAGCAATACGATTACTTTAGCTTATGCATGCTCCAAAAATGTTAAAGTGTATCAGATGGACGTAAAATCAACTTTTCTGAATGGGGAGATTGAAGAATAAGTATACATTGAACAACCAGAAGGATTTCAGCTGTCAGAGAACACATATTATGTGTGTAAATCAAATAAGGTCTTGTATGGTCTAAAACAGGCTCCTAGAGCATGGTACTCTAGACTGGATAAATATGTACAACATGCAGGGTTCAGAAAATGAAGTGTAGACAACAACCTCTACATCAAGGTAACTCAAGATAGTATTTCATTAATTGAATTTTATGTTGATGATATTATTTTTGGAAGTACTGATGACAGGTTAAGCCAACAATTTGCAAATGACATGCAAAATGAATTTGAAATGTCAATACTTGGAGAAATATGCTTCTTTTTGGGTATTCAGATACGTCAAAGTAACCAATGAATTTTTATTTCTCAAACCAAGTATATCAGATAAATGCTAAAGAGGTTTGGATTGGAAGGTTTCCAACCAATTATCACTCCCATGCAAACCAGTTGCAAGTTGAGCAAAGATGATGATTTAAAGTCTACAGATCAGAGGCAATACAGGTCAATGATTGGTAGCCTACTATATGTGACAACATCCCAACCATATGTAATGTAGGCAATTGGACGGGTGGCACGATTTCAAGCAGCACCAAAAGAATCACATGTATTAGTAGTGAAGAGGATTTTGAGATATCTCAAAGGAACATAAGAATTTGGACTATGGTATCCAAAAGGAAAGGATCTATCACTTATTGCCTACATAGATGCAGATTGGGCAGGTTGCATTGATGACTGACGAAGCACCAGTGGAACAACATTATACTTGGGTGAGTGTTTAGTATCATGGGTAAGCAAGAAACAATCATCAATATATTTATCTATAGCCGAGGCAAAGTATATTGCAGCATCAACATGTTGTACACATGTTCTATGGATGAAACAAACTCTGACAGATATACAGGTTGAGTATGATGAGCCCATTCCAATCTATTGTGATAATAAAAGTGCCATCAATATCTCAAATAATCCAGTGATGCACTCCAAGACGAAGCACATTGCAATCAAGTATCACTTTCTGCGGGAACATGTTGTAGAAAATAACATCAGGGTTGAATATCTGGGCACAAAAGAATAAGTGGCAGCCATCGTTACAAAACCGCTTCCATGGGAATCCTTTGAGTATCTTCGCTAGAGACTCAGAGTTATTTCTACTTCAAAATGAATGCTTTTGAATGCTTATATTATATGTATTAGATGTACGTGATGAAGCACCATAAAGAGGACTTCAGGAAGAATTCAGTCAGGGGGAGTATCCCCAAGGACATTTCAGTTAGGGGTAGTAGCCCTGGATGGAAAAATACCTTTTCCATTGATGACAAAGGGGGAGAGATTTATCATATGTAGAGAATAGAGGCATGGTTCCAGGGGGAGCGATAGTCACAGGGGGAGAATGAGTGATATGACTTCAAAATTGCATCAGAGTGTCACCATCAATGCTAAAGGGGGAGATTGTTGATTAATTGGGTTGGTTGTCATTGATGTCAACCATTGAAGAAAGTCCAATAGCGAATTCCAGTAGCACAATGGTTTGGGTAATGGACCCAAGTTTATTTGATGGATAATGGTATGAGTTTTCTGATATTTGCAGGTAATACTATTCCAGATGGATAGTAAATGTCATTCCATTTCCAGTGGTATGTGGAACCTCACATAACTCCTCACGGTTAGAGAGTTATGGCCATGTGAAGTTGGAGAACCCTCATGAGTCATCTAGAAGCCCCTAAAAGTCAAAGTGTTTGCAAAAGAAATTATTTAAATAATAAAGTTAATGGAGAACTCCCTAAAACAAGGAAAGTAGAATGCTACATGAAAGTATAAATAAGAGGAAAGACTCTCTCATTTAGTCACACTTGAACACATTGCAAGTACTCATTGATACATATGAAGTTACGAAAGTCCGAGGTAGTACGAATGGTTGACAATGAAAGTTTTAGAATTACTGCGAATACTAAAAACCCTAATTTTTGAGGCATACGCGGGCTGACAGTGTATTAGGGTGCGTACATACACGGGTTGACAGTGTATTAGGGTGCATACGTATGCATGCTAGTAGTGTATTAGGGTGCATACATATGCGTGCTAGTAGTGTATTAGGGTGCATACATGTTGGTAAAGCCATGGAAACTTGAGAAGATGAAGATGCAGAGGTTCTAGATTTTGAGATCAAGATCCCAGGAAGGTCTATAGTGCTAAGATACATTAGATCTATCCATTGGTTCAAAAGGTATGTCATATTTATATGAATAGTTGGATTTTGATGTATGCATGAGAAATGGTTATGGAGATTTGAGGATTCTCCCTAGCGAGACTAGTGGTTGCATGGGATATTCTGTATAAATCAGATCTATAGAAATATAGTGCTGGTATATTTGATACTTCTTGTTAGAATTGAGACAAATCTTGTATTTCTTGGCATATGGCTAAGGGTTTGTGGTACATGGTTGAGAGCTTGTATTTGTGAAGTGGTTGTTGTATTGAGAGGATGAATATCAGAAAGGGTTTGATGACTAGATCATGTGAGGGTTATTACACTTGCTCATGATTACACACACCTATATGGCACATGAATAGAGATATATACATATTCTTTGGGTAAAGTTTATGTATGAGGATGCATGCACAGGGTACAATTAAAGTCTGGATACAGTGACAGGTTGCAGATCTATGTGAAAGAAGTTGCAGAGGTTCAGAAGTTTTCAGAAGAAAGAAAAACCTAGTTTTCAGAAGGCATACGTAGGTTGCATAACAGTTTGGTCACGTACATACGCGGGATGCATAACATATAGGGCACATACATACACATGCTGCAGAACTACAGGTCGTGTATCTATTTTATTTGGTTGATACATGTTCAGTTTAAGTACAGATTGATTGTAGGGGAGTTGTACAGGTTGGTTGCAGGTCAGTGGTATAGGTTGGTACAATTGTACAACAATATATCTCATAGTGATAGTGTGACAGTGGTTCCATCATTCTACTTATACGTCAGGGCGGTTGGACAGGGAAAGGACAGGTGGTTGTATCCACCTTCCGGTTGTACCCGAAGAACATAGGGGGTTGTAGCCTCCTTCTGGTTGTAGCCAGAGAATTGGGGAGTTGGAGCTTCCCTCAGGTTGTATCCTGAGAAACTATGGGGTTGGAGCCTCCTTCCAGTTGCAGTTGGAAAACAAAGGAAGTTGGTGCTTCCAATGAATGTAATTATTCAATACATATAAGAAAAAACATTATGTGGTTTTCTCCCACTTTGGGTTTCCATGTAAAAACACTGGTGTACTATATATGTGTATGATTGTTCATTTGTTAATTGTTTATGCACTCTGCAAATATTGGATGATAATGCTACATTGATATAACACTTGCATTATATGGTTAAAAAGGATTAGATTGCTCTATTATTGATTCACCCCCCATCTTAGTAATCCAACAGATGTGATGTGCCATAATCTATAATCCATGAATCAAATGAGGGATTAATTGCAAAAAGAGCATGATGATTACCTTTCTTAGGAGCATGATCTTCTTCCTTCCGCTTCTTGACTATTATAGAAAGATTTGCCTCACTTTATGCAATCTTGCACATAAGGCCTTTTTCCATTTCCCTATATAGACTTATCATCCCTATTTGTAAAATCCAGAGATAAAAATACATATTTTTTCACATGTACGCATCTTTCCTACTATACAACATGTGTATATGCAGGTTGCTCCACTACATCATGCGTACATCAGGATTTGTGCTATAAAATGAAAATTAATGCCGGGTTTCCATGTCACGACGGGATATCTATGATCCTTGGCCTTCCATATACTGGAAACATTCTGACTCGACCCTTCAGTTCCATTTTGAAGGCCATAAATGGGCCAATTTTGAGCTATGGAAAGAAGAGAAAGAATTCAACTTTGAGAGCAAAGTTACTCTAGAGAAATTATTTACTTCATATTGAGTTTGCATCCCTTTGTCCTTTAAGTCTGAACATAGTGTTTAACCCCCAAGCTCTTCCCTTATTGATTAAGAACCTCATTGCTTCTCTTTTATGAGCTTGCCTTTGGTGGAGGCCCAGCTGGAAGGAACTTAGTTTCTCAGTTATGAACTGTTTCGACACGAAAGTCTGTAACATTTTCACTTCTACTGATAATATATTAATAGAAATACTCTTTTCCCGTCCAATTGATATCTTGTAAATATTTGAATTATTATTCCATGGGAGTATTTGTCATGTTTATTAATGGATTATGTTATTGAATGTGCTAACATCATTTATTATCACCATATGCTTCATTTTCTTGGTTGTTGATGACTAGCTGCAGGTATATTGCTTTGGGTCAAGTGCTCAACGGTGGACTTCATCGAACATCTAGATGAGGTAGGCATTTTATCTTGTCTTGCTAGCATATTTGTTTTCATAACATACTTGAGAAGAGAGTTGATTTTTTCATTCATTTCTATCTGTTGTGGTTGACCCTAGCCATAGAGATATTTTCCTTGTAACAAAATTGGCGACCATACTAGGGATTGAATCTTCTTTCTTAGGGTTTGGAGTACTTTTATCCTTAGATTTATCTTGTTCCTATTTATTTTCTTGTCGTATCATTGATTGAAAACATATGTTCACTCCCGGGTCTGATTTTTCAGCCTTCTCCCTTGCCTGGCCTTGTTTTTGAAACATATATGTGCTTTTTTCCTTGACAATCACGTATATACGCAGGCTATCCCTCTGCAAGCTGTGTACATATGTTCTATTTTCATAAAAGGTCACATACATCAGTCTTGTTTTCTTGTTTTCTTGGTATGGTGGTTGCTGGGTGGGATTTGATGTTTGTTGAGCCTTCTTGGGTTTCTGTAGTTCCTTTTAAGTGCTTGTGGGATGACAAGAAACCTATCTTTGGTTGAATTTTTGGGCAGATTCTTTCTCATCATCTTTTCATTTTGATTGTCCTTGTACATTGGGCTGGGTATTTTGCTGCTTGGTATCCTGCTTGAGTTATCTCTTTCTATACACAGTAGAATTTATATATCAAGTTTCTTTTCAGTCCATGCATTTTCATTTTTATTATATTGAAAATACAAAAATATTAGGCATTTTGCATTGCTTGTTATTTTGGTCTTTTCAGTCCTTGTGATTAGCTTAGTGCATGTATTGGAAGCGGGCTGAAGTGGAAATAAGGACGATTGTGGGGAAATAAAGCGTGTATAAATGAAAGTAATAGCTGGAAGGAAACACAACACGTGCGCATGCAAGAAAGCGTGCACAAGGAGAGCGACAACTGGAAGGAGGAGCAACATGCACACATGAGAGGAAGACCTAACATCGGTAGGGTTAAGGTTTTGGTAATGTATTGTAATGGATGAAGAGCCAAAGATGTATAAATATAGATATTGAGGTATTACAGAGGGTTCTGATACGTAGGTATCATAAGTTGTATTTTTGCATTGTTCAGATTATTGTTGCATCATAGATATGCACGAGTCGATGCAAATTGTAATGTTGTTATGTACTTTTTTGTAAAATGTTGAGATAGAGGAGAGGAGAGAAGGAGGATCTGAGGATTAGATCGCAGGCTAAGGATCTTGGTGCAATCTAGTTTGCCTCATATAGATCTTATCCATCTGAGGAGAATTGTAAGTGCGCGGTGCCAAATATGCAGAACTACCATAATAAAAGAGCCAAGAGCCAAATCTTTGTGAACCTAGCCCGAAAGGGGGTGAACCACGGTAACATCTATGTAATGGGATGAATGCATGCATATCATTACCATCTTTTCAATATTTATTTGGTATTCTTAATGAATGAATGAGTTGTTACATTGCTTGTTTAAATACTGTTGTGATATTGAGGGAATAAGTCGTGAATGACAGTAGGATGCAATCACAAGTTATAATAAATGGTCTAGAATATAGATCCCATATATTGTGCTCAATCCTAGGTTGTAAACACATGAGTCTTACAACCACCCATTAAAGCTATCTCAGGTGAGATTGCGCGACACATTCTGCGTGCTGCGTTGCCTTCTGGTTTACCAGGAGGGCCGATAGTTTTATAGGATTTTGTTGGAAACCTGAAAGACATGAACCTTGGGTCAATAACTTATATGATAGAGTAGAACTAGTAATTAACAACCAACAAATGTTTTTTTTTCCATTGGAAGGAACAAAGGAGGATTGAGTAGATGAGATAGGAGGAGCGGGAAACGAGCAAAGAAAAGAAGAGAGAAATGATCCATTAGAAGGGGATGTTGAGACCGTGGAACCCCACAAAAGTAGAAATTGAAACTTAGTTGAGAACCAAAGAGCTATAATTTGCACAGAAAGACAATAGAAACCCTAGAATCACACCTCACAAATATATGGACAAATACATGTTTACTGATTTGCACAATGTCTTTTTCTGTGATTTTCCACATCTATTTCAGGAGTGGATACTAAGGTTGAAGGATAACCACGCGACAAACTGGATTCGACAGTTAGAGTGGACCCCAGTATATATTGAGAAGTTACAGCAGGTGAACAACAAATTCACCCGCGTAGTAGACTTTTGGCTTGGTAGTATTGTGGTAGGCTTCATAACATAGTTTGCAGTTGACACAATGAAGTCATACAGCACAACAGAGCAATAATTTCTACGCGGACCTCGAGGAAGGTACATTCGATCACTGTATACTTCTATTAAGATATTGTTATATACAAAATGGGTAATCACAATGGAATCAGACAACTAAACTTCCTTACATGCATGGGGGAAGGGGGGAAGCACTGACAAAGTGAGGATAAATGGAAGGAGGGAAGGATAAAGGAAAGAAGGAGGAGGAATCCTTGGACCCGATCATGATGGACGACGAACAGATCAAGTGGATATTGGCGTCAATGGGAATGACGCGCAGCGTAGCACCCTACCAATACAAGGTGAATACCAAGAAGAGAGATATAGTCGTGAGGGAAGGCTTGGCAAGTGATGAGGAAGAGGTAGAGGATCTCCGAGATGTGGATCAGATTGAGGAAATATCGCGTGCAACATATGAGAGGAAAACAAGAGGTCCAAGAATTGGAGTAGAAGGAAACCATCCTATCCATATTAATGTAAGTTTGGAATCCATAAACCCATGTGTGACTAATACACCAAAGAGAACACCATCATTTAGACAACCGTAGTTTGGAGGAAGTTCGACAACATGAAGTACATCTACACAAAGAACAACAACTGGAGGAGCCAGTTCAGGCAACACTAGTCAAATATCTACACTGTGTGGAGGAGGTAGTAGTTCAGTATTCATAATGACGGGACATGATCCTACCATCAGGTTACCATAATTTCATGGAGAAGCAACATAAGACCTTGAGAAGGACTTGTTCATTTGTGCAAATATCTGGGAAGAAAAACAGATCACTGATGAAGATACCAAACTCGCGCAACTAGATATTACGCTAAGAGACCACGCACTAGACTGGTACATGAGTCTAGACCTAAACAATGCCCCTGGGATGACCAAGACACTAGAAGACATTAATAAGTTATTGATTAATGAGTTCCAGAAGCTGAGTTCAAAGGATTAGTACATGAACGAGATGATCGAAATAAGACAGAAACCAAGAGAGTTTGTATGGGTTATTGACCAGAGATTCAAGCGACTGGAGGGAAAGTTAAAATACCTCATGACAGATATGCAACATCGACACCTATTTTTCAATTCACTACTCCCACACTTAAAATACCCTTTACGAAAACAAAAATTTCAAATGTAGGTAGAGGCTCTATAGGCAGCCTTGCAATTGGAAGAAAACCAGTACCAATAGACAGACCCATCTATCGAAGAAATGAAGGAGGATTTGAAGAATCTCACGTTCCAGCTGAACCAGAATAAGAACAAGAACAAACAAGAAGTTGTTTGGTGTACCACGTGCATAATGGAAGGACACCACAAGAATGAATGTCTAATGTTCGTGCAGTATATGGCAGGAGAAATGCCAAATCCATTACCAATGGAAGGATTGTGGTGCGAAATATGCAAGAAATTGTGTCATGACCCTTATCACTGCATGATGATGCAGAAATACCAGACAGTTCCAAAGAGTTCATATTGCACCTTTTGCAAGTCAGTGGTCCATGATGATAAATATTGCATAACTATGGAGTTGATGCGAGGAAGGACATCAGATGCATATAGGGTATAGGCCGAAATGATGATTGAGCAAGAAGCACCACAGTTCAATCAAGCCCTAGCTCCATACAACACTACACAACAACAGTATAATACTATGCCACAACCATACAATAACGCACAGTCATAGTACAACCCAGCACAACCTCAGTACAATACCACGTAGTATAATCAGGCGCCTCAGTATAATGCACTGAGAGGTGATCGAGCAGGCTACAGAGGAGGAGGATGAGCTAGAGGAGGTTTCAAATGAGGTAGAGGACCAGTCACATGTCACAATTGTTAGCAACTGGGACATTATGCAAGGGAATTTCCACTTCCACCAACAACTTGTATGTATTGTCACGCATCAGACCACGATACAGAGGAATTTCTGACACTACTAGTGAAGATTCGGGAAAAAAGGAACCAGAACAATTAGAATGTTCAGTAGATTTCATCCAAAGCAAGGGATGAAGGATGAAATATCAACATAGTTACCCGTGGAGGAGCTAAAATAGGCACTGACGCAGTTTGACAAGAAACAATGCAGAACCAATGGGTAAAGAAGAACATTGAACCAAGAAAACAATTTGATGCGCAAAAGGAAAATGAGACCTTTAAGGAGGCCAGACAAGAATTTCAGAAGGAGGACACAACATTGACTTCAACTGCACAACCACACAAGGAAGCACCATAATATGAGATGCCTCCATCATGGGATCATACCAACGAAATGCAGCCCATGGGACAAGTAAGTACAATCAAAGGCTTTTTGCAATCATGTGTAAAAGTATTGAGTAATCCATCATCTGTGAAAATATTGCAAAACATCCTAGAAAAGTGTAGCAGCGAGACAGAAGGAAAGTGAGAACCTAAAAAAGTTAATCACCTACACACAAAAAGAAGAACAAGTAAGGAATTTAGATTGAATTCTAACATTGGGGATTTCAATATGGGAGACATTAAACTGGATCTAGGATCCGAAGTGAATGTATTACCAAATAAGACATGGAAATGCATGGGAGAGCCCACATTAGGATACTCACTTGTTCAACTAAAACTAGCAAACCAACACAGAGTCCTACCAATAGGTAGACTAAAAGGAGTGACAATAGATCTTGATGGAGTGCGCACTAAAGAAGATTTCAAAGTCATTGAAATAGTGGACGACACAACACCTTACCCAACATTTCTTAGTCTAGATTTGACGTTTGACAACTAGGCCATAATGAATTTAAAGACCAGGAAAATGACATTTGTGCCCAGAGAATATAGGGTCATCACGCCATTAGACCCATCAGAAGGGGAGAGGTTTGTAGAACCTACTTGCCTAGACTTAGAGACAATCGACCAGTTATACAGAACAACTGCACGTGATGAGGATTATGTAAACCCAAATGCAGATGGGGTACTCAGCTGGTGGAGCATTACCTCATGTGAAATAGACTCAGACACCGGTTTAGAGAACTGGAAGTAGAGGCTACACGAAGTATCCATGTGAAGATGTGAAAGAATAGACCGCACAGTAAGATGGATAGGTACAAAAATCGGAGAACGACCCAACTTCCATGGAATAAATGATTTGGAAACATTCTTAACATAGTACGAAGACGTAGTGTTACAGAACTAGAGACTGTTAGCACTTGACTTAGCACTAAAGGCCACACCGGAAATATGGTGGGGTGCACACAAAGAGACAATCATAGATTGGTACCAATGTAAGCGGTTATTGAGCATAAGGTTCGACGCAGAATAGAAAAACAACAAACAACAAAAATATGAAGGACACATAACACCAATAGAACACTTGGAGGCATGTAGAATGTTGTGGAAAATGACACCACCAGAGGAATGGCCTCATCACTTCATGCATACTCTCGAGGGCATACCAACGAATTGGTATACAAACCAAGAATTGTGCAAAGGAACTACAACATGGACGACATTGCGACAAAATTTCACAGTCACTTTCTCATTTGAGCATGAGAACCCCAACATAGATGCAACCCTTAAACAAATCAGAGGAGTAATATTCATCAAAGAACCAAAAATAGAATTTATCACAGAAGAGAAACAACAAAATCAATAGACAGTCAAGGAACTGTTGTCATGTTACCATGTATAGGAGGAAGCACCAGACGAAGACGATCCGCGCGATATTCAGATCAAACAAGTAAAAGGAGAAAGAGATGTGGAGGGCCCAACCATCGAATCATAAGTCATTTCCACGCCAATCAAGGTATATAAAGTTAACATCAAGAAAACTGAGAAGCCCAAAATGGCCAGCATTGGAGATTACTGGGATGAGCAAACAGTAGAAAGTATCACAAAGTTGTTACGCAAATACAATGACCTCTTTCCCACAACATTCACAGAGATGAAGGGTATAGCCGTAGAACTGGGAGAAATGAAGATACCACTCAAACCTGAAGCGAGACCTATTAGACAATGACCCTACAGATTGAACCCCATATATAAACAAAAAGTTAAATATGAGATCGACAGGATGCTCGAAGCCGACATCATAGAACCAATTGAGGAGTCAGAATGGATAAGCCCGATGGTAGTATAGGACAAGAAACAAGGAAGAGGGATCAGGATATGCATCGACTTAAGGAAGTTGAACGATGCATGCATACATGACCCGTTCCCTACACCGTTCACAGATGAAGTGTTAGAGAACGTGGGAGGACATGAAGCTTACTCATTCACCGATGGATTCTCGGGCTACCATTAGATTAAGATCGCACAGGAGGAGAGACACAAGACCACGTTTGCGACAGAATGGGGATCTTATCAGTACATAGTCATGCCATTTGGACTGAATAATGCACCAACAATATTCTCCAGAGTAGTCATTGTTTCATTTAAGGAATTCATCCATCAATTTCTTGAAGTACACCTGGATGATTGGACAGTCTACACCCTGTTGAAAAACCATGTGGATTTTTTACGTTTGATGTTAGAAAGATGTAGACAATGCCAGATATCACTGAATATCAAGAAATGCATATTTGGAACACCGTTTGGAATAATATTGGGCCACATAGTATGCAAACAAGGTTTATTAGTAGATCCGACAAAGATCGCAGTCATTGTTAACTTGCCAACACCAAAAATAGTCTGTTAGCTAAGAGCAATGTTAGGACACATAGGATATTACAGGAAAATCATCAAAGGATATGCGCAGATCACAACACCAATGGAAAATATTTTAAGGAAGGATACAAAGTTTCAGTGGAATGACGAGTGTCAACATGGCCTAGGTACCTTGAAGGAAAAGATGGTTACCGCGCTAATATTAGTATTTCCAGACTGGGAAAAGACATTACATGTGCATGTAGATGCATCAACAATAGCACTCAAAGCTATCTTGGCACAACAAGGAACAAGAGTCTCGGATCACCCAATAGCGTTTGCAAGAAGAAATTTATCAGACTCAGAACATAACTATAACATGACAGAAAGAGAAGGCCTAGCCATGGTCTATGCACTGCAGAAATCTAGACATTACTTATTGGGAAATCACTTTAAAATGTTTATAGATCACTCAGCCCTGAAATACCTCGTCAACAAGCCAATGTTGGGGGGGATAATATGTCGATGGTTACTACTATTCAAATAATGCGACTTTGAAGTAATAGTTAAACCAGGGAAATTGAATGTGGGACCTGACCACCTGTCGAGGGTCACAAATGGAGAAGAACCTACAAATTTAGAAGACAACTTTCTAGATGCACAGTTATTCTCAGTACAGATTGCTGATGAATACTTCACATATATCATTTAGTACTTGAGTACAGGTACTACACCGCAAGACTATAGCACTGCGCAGAAGAAAAACCTGGTAGTCCACGCTCCCGACTATCAACTGATTGCTGGATAGTTATATAAAATGGGCGTAGATAGCATCTTGCGAAGATACACGTTAGAGCACGAAAGACCAAGAATCTTAGAAGAATCCCATGAGGGAATAGAAGGAGGGAATTATGCGGGTAAATCTACCGCGTAGAAGGTATTGCGCGCATGACTATGGTGGCCAACCATTCATAAAGACTCAAAGGAGTACTGCCAAATATGCGATGTCTGTCAAAGGTTAGGAAAACCCAACAGAAGGGACGAGATGCCTTTACAACCACAAGTAAAATTACAAGCATTTGACAAGTGGGCAATAGACTTTGTGGGACCAATCAACCCACAGACAAAAATAACATGGGATAGGTACATTATCACTGCGATGGAATATTTAAAAATATGAGCGGAAGCTACACCAATAAAAGATTGTAGCGAAAAAACAACAACACACTTTTTGTTTGAACAAGTAATCACTAAATTTGGGTGCCCAAGAGTTTTGATGAGAGACCAAGGCACACACTTCATAAACAACACCATCCGCGTGATGACTGAAGAGTTTGAAGTCCATCATCAGAAGAGCACATTGTATCATCCACAAGCAAATGGCACAATGAAATCCTTCAACAAAATTCTGGAGAACGCACTGACAAAGATTTGTAACGTCAAAAGAGATGATTGGGACCTCAAAGTACCAGCATGTTAAGAACCAAACATCAATATAGCATAGAAAAACCTCAGGAAAAGTACTCAATGCCTTGAAAAAGAGATAATTTCAGATAATAAGCCTCTTCGAGGGGGAAATATCCTCTTACCCCACTTAAATGTTCAAGTACAAGATGATTCAAAATGAGAATGTCTCCTTGGTATATATAGGAGACTAGGAGGTATAATTACAACTAATGGCCTAAATCCGACATAAATAAAATAACATTACTAATATAATATGCCCCAATTAAGGGGTAATGAGCCAATATTAGGTCTTAACATGCCCCTACCCTTGAGATAAGTGTTGTCCGCAATTCTTGAGTAACTCTAGATGCTTCTGTATAAAAGACTCATCTTCCCAAGTGGAATCTTCAGTTGGTAGTTTCCTCCATTTAATGAGATACTCTAAAATGGATCTATTCCTCAGCTGGCAAATTCTTGTTTCAGTGATGGCTTCAGGCTCCAATATGATTTTTCCTTCCTCATCAAGTTCTGGCAATATAGTTTGAACTGGGATCTTGTCACATATAACCTTCTTTAAGCATGAAACATGGAAAACTGGGTGGACTCATGAAGATGTAGACAACTCCAATTTGTATGCCATAGTACCAATATTTTGCATCACCTTATAAGGTCCATAGTACTTTGGTGATAATTTATTATCCTTCTTGGCTTGCTTGAGGGACATTTGTTTGTATGGTTGTAGTCTTAAAAACACCCAATCCCCTACTTCAAAACTTCTTTCACTATGATGTTTATCTGCTTGTTGTTTCATGTGATTCTGTGCCATGGTCAGGTTGTCCTTTAAGATTTGGAGAATTTGTTGTTGATTCTCGATGTGATCTTCCATTGCTTGAACCTTAGATTTTTCTTTTAGAGAAGAAGTGATGGAAGGAGGGTGGTATCCATAAAGTGCCATAAATGGTGTCATTTTTGTTGCAGTATGCAAGGAAGTGTTATACCACCATTCTGCCAAGGGTAACCATTTGAACCATTGTGTTTGTTTATCAGAGACAAAGCAACGAAGGTAGCCTTCCAGACATTTGTTCACTATCTCGGTTTGTCCATCAGATTGAGGATGATAGGATGA
>ML794297.1:230359-249879 GCA_009831015.1 Picea engelmannii
TTACACAATCTGGGAATGATTCCCAAAATCTCCTAAACTAAGAAAATGAACTAGAAGTAAAAATCTTTGAGATATCTCCCAACTGTTCCTTATGTCCATCACCAATTCGAATTTTCCTGTATTAGACACAAAAATCAAGTTAGGAGTATTCTGTTTAGAAAATAATAACAAAAAAATGACTCTATAGATTCAGCTACAGAATCGCCTGATTCTGTAGCTGGTCTATAATAGTAAACAAGACCAGATCAAATCAAATCATATCCAATCCTTTTTTAACAATCAAATGATTTAATAAAAGTAATTCTGTAAATCAAATCAAATTCAATACAATACAATCAGGACAGAATCAAGAATACTCTGTTTGCAATAAGCACAAAACCGAATCGAATCATAACAAAAATATTTCATGAATGCCATCAATGGTAACTCATACTGTATAGAATTTGCAAACAATGATTATCGATTAGCATATCGTTCAATCTTTGCCAATATAGAAAACTGTAACAATTTTATGCATAATCGAATCCATAAAATCTCACCATAGATCTCATTTGTGAAACTTCAAACAGTTTACAGGCATAACCGTATAAACTAATTATAGCAGGATGATGTCAATCAATTGAAAACACAATATGAAGTAGCATCATTCGTATCGAAAGCTTTTTCAATTAGTCACCATATAGTTGATAGACAAGCGCGATAAAATCGACATGATTCATAACTCCATCCGAATCTTTACTAAATCAATTATAAAGGTGAAACCGAAATTCTGAACAGAATCCAATTCAAGCAGTAATGAATATCGAATGAGCCATAATCAGTTATGCATCAACAGAGAATTACTTGATTTAGTTCAAATCACGCAAACAGCTAACTAATTCAAATGATTTTGCTCGTAACTGATTCAGATCATACCATAGAAAATTGCATTACAAACAACATTCTATTTAAAAGTATAACAATTCAATCAAAGCATCGAACTAAAGATAGACAATGATATCTATTCGATGATCCATTAAATCACAATCAAATCCAATCGGATCTTAAACCAAATAATACATCAAACCAAAATCACATACAGTGAAATACGCTTATGTAACAGAGCAGGGTATCATATAAATGATCGAGAACTATACCGTCACAGGTGCTGAGACTATGTCAATATTGAACTGACAATAGCTGTAGCAGACTCACAATTTTTGAACAGGATTGTCCCATCAGTTCGTGGTTTCTTTTCGTTGGATTTCTTCGTTGCATTTTGACCAGTGAGCCTCGCTACTTGGTCTTCCAAATCACGAATTTTGGATTGCAATGTTGGGACGTCCAAATAGTATCTTTCTAACCACATTCCGCACTGATCACAAGGTGGTGTAACAGCCCGAACAGGAGGGGGTTCTGATGATTCCCCAAGGGTTTCACGCGGTGGTTGAATACCAGGGGATTTAGGGTCTTCATGCAGGTAAGGAGGTGAGTTTTTGACGAAATCACAAGAAGTTTTGTCACACAAACCCATGGAGTAAGGGTATTCCTCGGCGAGGAACCGTTCAACTTCAGAATCCGAGTCTTCGCTGACTGCGAGAGGCTCTAACTACATAGGGGGTTTGGGTCTGTTCCTCGCCATGCGAGAGATCAGTCTAGCGTTCTTCTTACGTCTAGTATTAACACCAGACTTTGCTCTAGTCTTACGGGTTGTAGCTTTAGCAACTTCGGTCTGCTCTGTCATAGCCATAGGTGAATCAAGAGGTAAGTCGGGTCTAGGTTTGGGTAGGAGAACATCATAAGGCACAGGGGTAGGTTTGTTTTCGGCAATCATAGGTTTATCCACCTGTGGAGGATGCGATCCTTCAAAACCGTTGCAGCTGAGAAAATCACGCCAGGAATCTCAACGTAACCCCAGTTCATAAAAAAAAATCATCTTAATTAACCCAACATGGAAAAGACTAGTGTCAGCATGGCTACGCTTATATCTCTTAGCCATTTTGAATAGACTTCGGTGCAGATAGTGTGGCATACTAAGCCCAAAACCCATAAAAATCATTAACAAGCGCAGGTGAAATAGAAACACGAAACCATACCTGCCTTCACAAGTTACAAACTGTTTGATAATCATCAAGAGATCGTACCAGCGAGGCTTCAACATCTTTGCCGGTAAGCCTCGGTCGCATGAATTCACTGTGCGAGATTGAAACAATAATGTCCACGGGACATTCTTAACCTTACAACTTTTGGACCATTTCTCTCCCTCGACCGGCAAGCCAGTTGCAGAGCTGAGAGATTGCTCTGTGACTTCAAGCTGTATATCTCCCACTTTGGCTCTATAGCCATCAAACGATAGAGCAAACTGCTGAGACACAGTGATGTCGTAACCATCAAATTTCCTGATAAATGGAATCCATCCAAACTCTTCTAAGTCGTCATACGCACCATCAAAAGTTAACAGTGCTTGAGACCCGTTGGGTTCGGCTCTCACAACAGGAGCCATAGTTCCTGTACATGGTAGGGTTCCAGGTGAATGAAACAATACACAGAGTGATAACACAAGGGTTTAACAGATTGAATGATTGACGAGACCGAGAATAACTCCAATCGTGCGAACGTGGTGGGATTACCACCGCCACGCATCGCATTAATTAACTGAGTACATCGTTATCAAAACATGATCGTTTATGCCATACTTATCGGCCAGGAAAGCGGTGTATAACCATGTTAACGTGCCACTTACACACCACGCGTTACATTCAAATGCCAAGTGTACAGTTCAATCAACACAACATCCAGCATTAACCATTGGTCGATCATATCACTTAAATGCTTCATACCACCGTTAATACATTCATGTCAATACATATCCCGAAGCTGTATGATCGTTCCATGATATCAAATTCATTAAACAATGTATCGGGGGTTTGAACCAAATAATCCAAATGCCAATAGATTAATCAAAGCGCTTTTGCAAAGTTTCAAACTATCACCACTTATATAAAATCAAATTGAGGGTATTGTCCATGTGCTTTTAGCATAATAGGAGTGTCAAAACCTTGCAACAAATGATCAAATGAAATCGATAAGTTAAGAGTTCGAAGCAATAAGAATTGAGTCATATACAAAACCAAAAGGAATTACAAAACTTATGACATCACGCATAACTCATAACTTATTAGTTTCACCAGGGAAATCAAGTTGGACAAGTAAAGTGACTGGATATAGTTTGAAAGAACCTTTTGCAGTGAGGTGATAAACCAATGATCAAACGTCTTTCAGCAAATCAATAAAAGATGACGACAGTCCAAACAACGAGAGAGGTGTTTTCACACTTTCAGTTGTGAAAAATCAAATCGAAATCAAATTTGCAATTGTCGCAAAACGAAAAAAAATGTCTTGAAGCATAGTGCGACGAAGATTTGTCGTTTAAAAGACAAAAGGTGTAGGCAGCATTTTTATGGTAAAAAAAAATAAAAAAATGAGTTGGCTGCCAACACGGTTCTGGTAGACAATATTTATTCCGTTCTATCTCCCAAGTTTCATCCCTTCTGGGTATGAAAATTTCTTTTAGGTAGTTCTCTAATATTTCTTCTCTGCAATGCCACAGGTCTGATCAAAATTGGATGTGCCAAGTGGAATTTACGGTAACTTCCTCACAACTTGCCGTTTTTTGGCCTTTCCAAGAGATCTCACTTGTATAGAATTCCCCACACAAAATAATTGATATAAAATTCTAACACTTGCACCCAAAATACTACAGACTGTCCACGATCCAATGAAACCAGTCCCACTCAATTTGGATACTCTAGCAAGAAGTTATGATTGTTTTACCCGGAACACCTTCTTGAGACTAGTCAATAGGACTAGTCAGATACCTTATCAATGATACCTTACTAATACCAAAAGCTGAAATTTTTACCACAGATACCTTACTAATTTCTATAAATTTCCTGTATATTTTAGGGTCTTAAACGTTACAGAACATTTTTTATAGTGAAAATTCCGCAATGACTCATTTCAGGATGATTCCAGAACCCTATCTTGTACAGGTTGTATCTCCGAAAGTATAAGGCCTCAGGAGATGAATTTTGAACCCAACGTAGCTTGATCCATCTACTAAATATATTCCAAGCCGTTCCTTTTGAAACATTGTAGAAAATAAGTTATAGCAAAAATTCCACGGTGTCTCAGATGTAGCAGCGAAACCCCAAGACCTTGAGCTCTGATACCATATGTTAAGAACCAAACATAAATATAGCATAGACAAACCTCAGGAAAATTACTCAATGCCTTGAAAAAGAGATAATTTAAGATAATAAGCCTCTTCGAGGGGGCAACCTCCTTTTACCCCTCTTAAATGTTCAAGTACAAGATGATTCAAAATGAAAATGTCTCCTTGGTATATATAGGAGACAAGGATGTATAATTACAACTAATGGCCTAAAGCCGACATAAATAAAATAACATTACTAATATAATATGCCCCAATTAAGGGGTAATGAGCCAATATTAGGGCTTAACATTATTATGGGCATACAGGACTACATGCAAAAAGTTGACAGGGCACACACCATTTAAATTGGTTTATGGCCAAGAAGCAGTAGTGCCATTATAATTTTTAGTACCCAGCTTGCATGTAGCAGATATCACACAAATAAAAGAACGAGGCGAAGTACAGGAGAGACTAAATCAATTATTGACCATGGAGGAAGAATGAATCTTGGAAGGATTCCATCAACAAGTGCATAAAGAAAGAGACAAATCTTGGCACGATAGGCACATCAAGAAGAAAATGTTCAAGGAAGGAGATCTAGTATTGATGTATGACAACAAATCGTTACAACACCTAGGAAATCTTAGAATGCATTGGTTAGGACCATACGAAGTAATATCTATCACAGACGGAGGTGTTGTATATTTAAGAGATTTAGCAGGCGTAGAACTCAGAGGAATGATCAACGAGAGCCAATTGAAGTTGTACAAGGACAGTTGACCACCCGCAACGAAATAATAATAAAAAATAAATAAATAAGGAAACAAAACTAAAAAGGGCACAGTACGCCAGAAGTAGAAAGGCCACATGAATTTAGAAACATGAGTGTGGCAAGGACAAGAACAACGGTTACATACAAAGGGAAACAAGCGAGAAAAAGAAAGGCAACATAAGAAGCATGACAGGACGACACTAGATGAATTTAAAGAGAGGCGAGGACTGATGGGACACCACATTAATCGCACCAATAGAACATGGGAAAACAAGAGTAATGGTAAGTATGAAACCACCAAAGATGCATTGAATCCACAATTAAGGTGCATTTAACCCATAACCAAGAAAGCATACTCGACAAGCTTCTTGGGAAAGCCATACAACACATGGACATGGGAGCCCATAGTCTATTCACGAAGGCAAAGTAGACAAAGAGTGACAAAGGCGAAAGAAAACATAGAGAGTTCATGGAGACCACAGAGACTGTTCGAGTCTAGTAGCCATTTGAAACTCACCATGATGGCACCACCCAAGCAAGTAGAAGCGAGCCAGACCGCCAGACAAACTAGAGTTCAAACCAGGTCATGAGGATAGGCCGAAGAAGGTGAAAAAAAATCGTTGGAGGTCATCAATATCGATGAAATACCATCCCCAGAGAGGATACCAGTACAACCCACACTGATACTGGAAGAAATTCAGTAGCCAGCAAGAGAGGACACCAATGTAGATACGGTCGCAGCGGCACAGGAACCATAGAAACAGGAAGTAGAAACCCAGAAGGAGGTGCAACCAGAGAATAGAGAAGCAAATCTGAAAGCTAATGGTACGACACCAAATATGACAGCATCAGTGGAGCCAAATGAGTCTCAAATGACCATCTTAGAACACCCAGTAGGGGAGACTGTAGACGATGTCTCAGCTTGGATGAAATAGCATACAACGGAATAACTGGAAGCCACTGGAACTTCAATCTAGCCACCACCGTAGAAGGACAAGATACCAAGTTCACCCCGCAAGAAACCTACAACATAAATTGTTCTACCACACATACCAAATAGGGTATAGGTAGAACCAGAGCTATTGGGTCATGTCGGGAAGCTCAAATACTCATACCATGATGTAGCAGACGAAGCCAATTTCTTGGAACTTGTGCAGAGAGTCTTTATACAGACCACATGCACAACCTAGCTTGGAGAAATGATTAACCAGCCATACCAGTGGCAACTGGGATGGAGAAAACAAGAATCTTAGGTCTGTTGAACCTACCGCATTTTGGCAGAGGCCAGAATGCAACAACATGCATCAAGAAACTGTTAGCAGTCACACATGGAGGGGAAATATGGTTGGACAAACCTGTCCCCATAACTGTTGAGCTTATTGTGCAAATAACAAGCTTACTAATTCGGGGTATGGATCCCGCATTGGTTCTGGATGAAAAATCCAAGGAGAAAGCATTGGCAGAAGAAATGAAGAAGAAGTATGGCACCACCAGGGGGACGAGAGGCATCATCATGAAACAGATCAACAATGTGGCCACACAATTGGGCACAAAAATCTTAGCCTGCAAGTTGCTAAGAAAATGTCGCAGGGAGGAAGTACCAACTGTAGTCATCGCAGTTGCAGTCTAGTGTGCAGAAAGCACCTTAATGAGCTGGGTGCCATACTTATTGAAATTATTCCTAGAGGAATACAAGGATGCACAGGACCTAGGAACAAATTTCCACTACTCATCGCTGATTACTTTAATAGCCTTCATGGGATGGCAAGAACTAGGCTATATAGTTTTTTGTACTAGACCACAGCTAGCGGGAGTGAGGTATCTTTTGCTAAAATAAGGGCCGAATGCCAGGCATAAGAGGGAGAATGGGATCATATTTTAAGCATACCTATGAGACATACAGGAAGTCATCAGCTAATCATGGAGAATAACATCAGAGGTTGTCGCTCTATATGCGGACATCACCAATTTCCAGACCACATGACAAGTAATGTGGATACAGGCAAGGCATGATCTGGCTAAAAAATGGTTATAGATGCACTATTGCATTACAAAGGGTGATATTGATATGGTCATCAGTGAATGGCCTGATGAATGGAAGATTCCAGCCATCACCCAAGAAGTGCCGGAAAGAAAAATAGAAGGAGAGGCAGAGAAGGGGGAAACGCAACCTCCGGAAATCAAAGTGCCCAAGCGACCAAGAATGGGCAAAGGCAAGCCAAAAAAAATAGATGAAGGACCAAATAAGATAGGAACCCATAAGGGGAATAAGGAGAATACACAACCGACCAAGGAACAACAAAAACAAACTGAGGGAGCACAGGAGACCGCCTCAAATCCCAATACACAGGAACCAGGGGTAAACAAGAGACCAGCCACGCAGGTAGGAGGTACACGCAAGAATTCAAAGGCATAATGAGCACCACCATAATACACGATTATAAAGGATTATGGGGACATGATCACTAGAATGGTCCATGATTGTCTAGCTGTGGAATTTGACCATGCAACACATCACAGGGACAAACTGCAAAAAGAGCTGGCAGAAGTGGGACAGTTTCTTAAGAAATTCGGGGAAGTACAAATAACAAGCAACAACAGGAGAATAGAGCCATTAGTACCACATACCGACAAAAGAGTAGAGGTAGAAGAACAAGATCTAGTCCACTCATTACCACATGAAAACGCAACGGTCTACATCAAACCTAGCATGTTGCGCATGGATGAAATCATGGGGTAGACACCCTTGAAGGATTTAAACCACATCCAATTGGTCGTGATGCAGATGCCATCAAGGGCACTACACAAGTTGCAGGTTAGCGTTGACCACGAGGTACAATATCGTGCACACAGAAACTTAGTCGAGTTACAAAAAGCAACAAAGAAGTGGGAGGCGCTGGAAAAAGTTTGTGAGCAGGCCAAGTTTGAAACTCATGAGTAAAGAGAATGCAAGAACGAAATGGAATGAAGAGTAGGAGGAATTTTTGAGAAACTTCCAAACATCGTGCAAGGGAATGAACTTCCAATAGCAGAAAATATTGATCAGATTGTGCAGGCCATAGAGAAATATCAGAAGGAGATCAAGAATCTCCAAGAACAAATCATACCCATCACTCCACCAACAATGAAGGATAAAAGAAAGCAGGAAGAAACAACGCACCTGTAGGATATAAAGCAGCAGGTTAGCACAACAACTGACTTTTTTGATAAAGCAGCGCAACTTTGGACAAGGTTGGAGGAAGATCCACAGGTCCAATGGTGGGAAAAGGAAAGGATCAATGCAGTGATCCAAGAGCTCAAGAAGAAGCAGGAGACCATACCAATCCCACAACATGTCAAAGGGATGCAGGAGATTAAGAAATTCTAGGTAGAGCTAATCTCTGTGCAAACCTAGAAACATGAGAGACATGCTCAAATGGATCCATTACAGGAGAAGGTAGCAAAAGTACTGACACATGAAGAGGATGCTAAGATACAGATAGCATAGACCCAGGAAGAATGTGTAGGATTGCTGAGCAACGAAGTGGCAGTCCAGGTAGTGGACACAATCAAGGATAAGACTGCGCAGGCACTGACACAAACAACATAGCTCAAGGAAAAGTTCCAGACGATCACCAAGGAGATCGAGGAAGCTCAGAAGGATTAGGTGTATTGGTATGAGTCACGTGTCAGTGTTGGGGGCTTATTGGTAGTAGGCCTAAGTGGAAAGAAGGATTATCATGGGGAAATAAAGTGTGAAAAAATGAAAGTAACAGCTGTAAGGAAACACAACACGCGCGCATGCAAGAAAACGTGCAGAAGGAGAGCGACAAATGGAAGGAGGAGCAACATGCACACATGAGAGGAAGACCTAACGTCGGTAGGTTTAGGGTTTTGGTAATGTATTGTAATGGTTGAAGAGACAAAAATGTATAAATACCAATACTGAGGTATTACAGAGGGTTCTAATACGTAGGTATCATAAGTTGGATTTTTGCATTGTTCAGATTATTGTTGCATCATAGAT
Source organism: Picea engelmannii (assembly GCA_009831015.1). Taxonomy (NCBI): domain Eukaryota; kingdom Viridiplantae; phylum Streptophyta; class Pinopsida; order Pinales; family Pinaceae; genus Picea; species Picea engelmannii. The sequence continues at coordinate 239,333 of ML794297.1, forward strand.
ATGCACGAGTCGATGTGAATTGTAATGTTGTTATGTACTATTTTGTAAGTTGTTGAGCTAGAGGAGAGGAGAGAAGGAGGATATGAGGATTAGATCATAGGTTGAAGAGCCCGGTGCGATCTAGTTCGCCTCATATAGATCTTACCCATCTAAGGAGAATTGTAAGTGCGCGGTGCCGAATATGAAGAACTACCATAATAAAAGATCCAAGAGACAAATCTTTGTGGATGTAGCCTAAGAGGGGGTGAACCATGGTAACATTTGTGTAATGGGATGAATGCATGCATATCGTTACAATCTTTTCAATAGTTATTTGTTATGCTTAATGAATGAATGCATTGCTACATTGCTTGTTTAAATACTGTTGCGATATTGAGGGAATAAGTTGTGAATGACAGTAGGTTCACAAGTTATAATAAATGGTCTAGAATACAGATCCCATATATTGCACTCAATCCTAGGCTGTAAACACATGAGTCTTACAACCACCCATTAAATCTATCTCGGGTGAGACTGCGCGACGCATTCTGCGTGCTGCGTTGCCTTCTGTTTTACCAGGAGGGTCGATAGTTTTAGAGTCTTTTGTTGGAAACCCAAAAGACATGAACCCTGGGTCAATAAATCAGATGATAGAGTAGAACTAGTAATTAGCAACCAACCACATGTAATGAAATATTGCATTTTTACTTCAGAATTGCAGAGTTGAAATTGAAAATTGCATTGGTTTTTAGAATAATATCATTCATTGAAAATTGAAGTTAGGACTTTGCATTATTTTCATATTTAATTTTCTTGCAGAGTCATAACATCACGAGTTTCACTACCATACGTTTTTTATTAATCACGAACACTAAAATTAATTCTATAATTTAAAATTGATTAGTCACAATTTTATTTTCTAGGGTGCACAAACTAGCTTAGTATTTAGTGCCTTGGAATATGATTTTGTTAGTAAACTTTTCCAAGGCAATTAAATCAACATATGTGTCTGAGAAAGGGAGTGGATAAATCCATTATATAATTGGTAATATCAGAAGGCTCCACTCACACTGGAGTTAATCATGAGGTCGCGCGAGGTTGGTTGAAGAGATATCCCCCCGATAACTTCTTAGTGTCAGAGATATTTCTGGGGATCTATTCGTATCTGGGGATCTTGCTAGTTCCTTTACCTCCGTGAGAGGCGGTACTTTCAAGGTTTCTAGCTTTTCTACCCTACCCATACGGTGGACCTGAATTACAATTGCTCGCCTATGCATCGGTTATACAATGGTTTATTAGTTGCTTGACTTAGGTGACACATAGGTTACTTGCAGGGGTTATTATATAGGTCCCCTAGGTCAGATAAGGGTCGAACAACACACATCCTTTATGGAGGATTACCTCTCTGGGGGGATCTGACCGACTGGTTGTTAAGCCCACGAGGGCCCTTATAACTGATTTTTTTACCTCCGATCTTTGGTAGGGAGTCTTAGGCCCCTCTTGGGAGAGACATACCTTATTTAGGGAGGGAGGCCACTTTCAGCCACTTTACACCATTTGTGTGCATATTGGCCATTTAACTTTTGGTGTGATATTTGATTACTAGTTGGCCTTAGGATTTTTTTTTTTCTTTAGAGTCTTAAGTCATCGTGGAGTCAGATTAGCATCCCCACCGATCCCTTCGCTTGTTACGATTACCACTGGATTTCGAGTCTTTTCCTTCTAAAAGGCATAGAGTTATTAGGCGTGGTACACACACATCCACTATTCAGACTTGTGATTCTACAAGGATGAGTATTGAACCTAGTCTTCAGAACACTGGGAGCCCTTTAACTCCCACACCTACTATAGTTAATGGCACCCCTTCAACTCCTGCAACCACAATGATTGTAGTGCTGGAGGCACCTATCATTACTATGGCTCGGCCTATAGTGAATGCTCAATATACCGCCTCGAACCCTTTTGGGTCTCTTGGTCACTCACTGGGCTATAATGTTCATTCCATCCCTATGGCCTCTAGTCATTTTTCCTATGGTATGCTGAACTTTACTTCACATTTTTCGAATTCCATCTCAATTGTTGGCCCTAATTCTAGCATTGGGATTGGGGGCACTACACCTCCTTACACTCCATTTTCATTTGGTGGTTCTCAAATCCCTTAAACGACTCCTAATATGGGAGGCATTCCTGCTTTCAACCCCAGGTCTAATCCTCTTACTTCTGGGTGGAACAACCAACCTGGTGGACAAGCTTCTACTCAAGCTCCATCCTATACTCCTACCTCCTCGGTGTCGATTCCAATAAATACATTTGGCATGACGCATCCACCTCTATCCTTTGGATTCCCACCCAGAGGGGGTCAGTTTCATGCTTTGGGAAACCCCCAACCCAAATCCAATCTGGTTGGGGGAAATTTTTATAACCCCCAATAGAACATTCCTACTGGAATGATGCCCAACCAACCTTTTATGAATCAACCCAGAGGATGGATTTATAATCTCGAACAAGGCCATGGTGCTTACCAGAACCCTAGATGGGTTGTAGTTCCTCAAACACAATCCTTCCAGGGAGCTTGGGGCCAGATGTCGCAACCTTGTCTCCCTTTTCTGGCCACGCTTAATCTGCTAGACTTGTCTAAGTTGATGAACGAACCTGTGAGTCATGATCCTACATGGCCCCCTGTCCCCACCAAGATTCCTTCAGAAATTCCAAAGTTCGAAGGTAAGAATGGTGAGGATATTGGTGATCACATTACTACCTTTCACCAATGGTGCTCCTCGAATTCCCTTAATGATGATTCTATTCAATTAAGATTATTTCGACGCACCCTCATTGGGGTTGCTGTGAAATGGTATATTGAGAAACCTAGGGGGGCATATGGGACTTTTAATCAGTTGGTGTTGGTCTTCCTTAACCACTTCCAATTGTCGTTTCATTATGATGTTGGCCTAAAACTTCTGTCAACTTTACGCCAGGATACCGCTACTCATATCTCAGATCATATCCAGGAGTGGCATAGACGAAAGAGGTTGATCAAGAACTCCATACCCCTAGGATTTCTTTTAGAATGATTCCTCAAGTCTTTTCACCCTCCTGTCTCAAAGGATGTTGCAACATCTGGGGTTACCACTGAGGAAGAAGTGATCTTTAAATCCCAACAGTTAGATCTCATATATGCTCAGTCTGGGATGTTATACCACATTCTTCTGGATGCACCACGGTCAAATTACGACCCTAGACAAAATCTCGGACCTCATGCCGATGGAATTGTAGGCTCCACCAATGTAAAATCCCCAGACTCGGTGACCAACCATTTGAAAGAGTTGTCTTTAAACCATTCTGCAGGAGGGAGAGCTTCATATATGTCTTCCAACCCGACTCAGTCGATGAATGTGCATTATGTGAAATCATTGGTCAACCCAAATGGTAACTAGCAACCAGGAGGGAATAAGAAGAAAGGACGTAATAATCGTAAGGGTGGGAAAAATAATAATAAACCCAAGGACAATGGTAATAATGAGAATATGAATAACAATGTTGGAGATGGAAAGAGAGAAAGACGTAAGGTAAAATTTCCCTGTAAGATTTGTACAGATGATCACCTTACCCATTTATGCCCCAAACTTGCAAAATCTGTGAGGATATTATCTCTACCGCCCATCGTTTTGACGAATCATTTTCCACATAACCAACACATGGCCTTGAGCCCCTCAAACACTGGAAATGCGGGTGGTGGGAGTCAAAACCCGTCATTGCAAGATGAAGACCATTTGTGTATCAATATGGTCGATGCAAAAGTTAATGTAGCCATTCAATCTCGAGATTATAGCTCTTCACAAGCTATTCCTGGTCTAGAATATCCTCCTCCTCCTCCAGAGATGAATTTATAGATTGAATAACCAGAGCCACTGACTTGTATTCTAAAAGGAGTACTCAAGCGCTCTACCCACAATCCAAATGATAGAGCCACCCAGAATTAAACTATTGTTGAGGACCTGGGTCAAACCCCTTGTGTGATGTCAAATTTGGAGGTACTTGAGACATGTCCTTCACAGAGGAATGCCTTACTATCTACGTTAGGATCTCTAGAACCCAGTGGCTCAAAATTTATCAAGTTTGACATCACAGATGTGAAGCCTTGCTTGCCTTACCATGTGGATTTCCAAATCCACATGGAGTACTCAAAGTATACCATCAAATGTGTGATTGTTGATGAAGGCGTTGCTACATGTGTGATGTCCCTGATCTGTTGGAAATCTCTCGATTCTCCGACTCTTTATATGTCATCGAACATATTGACTGCTTTGGAAGGTCATTCCTTCCGCCCTCATGGTATTCTTCCTGCCTTTCTGGTCCAGTTAGGTGGGAAGACGGTAGAGGTGGAGGTCGAGGTAGTTGATGCACCTCATGACTATAACTTGTTACTGAGACGCAATTGGACCTATTCTATGGTCTCCGTCGTATCGTCCATCTTCCATAGTCTTTGTTTTCCTCATGAAGGGAAGATCGTGATGATTGACCAATTATCCTTTGTGTACTCTAGTCCCAATGCATATGTTGGACCTTCGATCCATGTGATCAACAATTCTCAGCCTCCAACTAAGAATATCAGTGTTGGAATGTATTCTTCCCTTATGGGTACTTTTGACTTCACGACACCAAGTCATCACGTTTACACCATGTCTAGTAGGTCCGTTTCAACAGGGAAGTCCATTCCTTTCCATAATTCCTATTTTAGTGATCCGTGGACCCTACCTTCCCTGATTTCGTCTTATGAAGGTTAATCACATGCTGGAATGGCCGTGCCACTATCAACAACAAAGATTGCGTATCAAGCTATTCTTGACTCTTTCACCGATCCTGATCTTGTTACCTCGTCGACAGATGAGGAGGATCCCGTTCTTAGGCCCATGTGGGCCACTTCATTGTCTTGTTCACATGATTTCATCAATGATAATTTGACTTCGAACAAAGCTATCATCGAAGCCATGAATGGTTCTGAAAAAACTTGGGATGATATGCATCACTGCTCTTATTTTCTCCCAGATCTTGGAAGAATCGAACAACATGATTTTCAATCTACTTTGAGTGAGATAGTCGGTCACGTCGTAGTTCCACTTGATACGCACGAAATTTATGTCGAAGGAAATATGGCGAGCATTTTTCCTACTGTCACGATCGATATCTCTCGTACCCCTATCAAGATTGAAAACATACATATCAGTGCAGATTGTTTGCCAGAAGAAATCCTGATCTACATCGAACTCTTTGAAGAATTCTGAGATATATTTGCTTGGTCATATGAAGAGATGACAGGAATAAAACCTCATGTTGGAGAGCATGATATTAGAACTTATCTGGATGCTAAACCTATTCGAAAACGTCTTAGAGCTATCAATCCCTAGAAGGCCCCTGCTATTAAGGCAAAGGTGGAGAAGTTATTTAATGTCGGCTTCATCTACCCAGTTCCCTTGACTGAATATGTATTCAATCCTGTTCCTTTGAATAAGAAGCAAGGAACTATTCGTGTATGTATGGACTTTCGTGACCTGAACAAGGAATGTCCTAAAGACAATTTCCCGACACCTTTCATCGATCAGATTCTAAACAAGTGTGCAGGAATCAAAGTATTTTATTTTATGGACGGATTTTCACGGCATAACCAAATTCAAATTAAACCTAAGGATCAACACAAGAAGACATTTATTTTTCCTTGAGGTACTTTCACATATCGTAAAGTTACTTTCGGCCTTAAAAACACCGGAGCAACCTTTCAATGTGCCATGATCTTCACTTTTCACGATCTTAAGCATATAGTCGAAGCTTACGTTGATGATCTTGTTGCTCACTCTTGTAAGAGAGGATCACTCTACACACCTTCGGCTTGTTTTTGAAAGATGTCGTTACTATAGAATCTGGTTGAACCCTCACAAGTGCATCTTTTGCATTAGGTCTGGTCATCTTTTGGGATTTCTAGTTTCTGAGACCGGGATCATGGTATATCCATTAAAGGTTGAGGCAATACTTCGATTGCCTCCCCTATGCACTATTAGACAACTTCAAAGTTTACAATGGAAAGATAACTTTCTACGTCGGTTTATAGTGAATTATGCCAATATCACTAAGGGTTTCATGCATCTTTTGAAGAAGGACACCCCTTTTATCTGGGATGAGTGAGCCCAGGATTCCTTTGATGCTTTAAAGAAATCCTTGGTATTATCACCTCTGCTGAAGTCTCTTGACTATAGTAGGGACTACTTGCTTTATATCGCCGCGTCTGAGGATACGATTGGTATGGTTTTGGTTCATGAGGATGATGAGCTCCACGAGCACGTCATGTACTATCTTAGTCAAAACTTAGTCAGTCCTGAGCTTAATTATTCCCACATTGAAAAGATAGCTTTGGTTGATGTTCATGCAGTCCAACATTTGTGTCATTATATATTTCTTTGCAAGACCAATGTGGTTGTTGATTTCAATCCATTTCAATATGCCCTTACCAGGTGTATCATAGGGGGAAAATATAATAAATGGATTGTCATTTTACAAGAGTTTTATCTTGATTTCGCTTCTACAAAATCCAAGAAATCACTGGCCTTCATGGAGTTTGTTACACATTATTTTCGTCACCCTATGACCGTTAATGATGTAAACCTATGTTGGACAACTGAGAGGGGGGGGGGTGAATCAGTTGTTACTGTGCTTAAACAATTATGCTTCTTTTTAAACTCTTTGCAGAAACACTGAAGGACAATCAAAATAGTGTAGGGAAGTAAGCAATAACATATTCAGTATCAGTCACTCACATGTGATACACAGAGATAGATATTTCCTGAGGAAACCCATAAAGGGTAAAAACCTCTTTTTATTTATATGATAAGTAATAGTTACATTCTTTACATTATCATACATATGAGCACCAACTCATAGGCTATAACCTCTGTTTTGCAAGCTGCTACTTGCTGAGAGCACCAACTCTCTGTTTTCTCTAGCACCCACTAGAAGGAAGCACCAACTCCCTGGTTTCTCTAGAACCAACTAGAAGGAAGCACCAACTCCCTGGTTTATCTAGCACCAACTAGAAGGAAGCACCAACTCCCTGAGTGTTTCCAGCACCAACTGGATGGAAGCACCAACTTCCAATCATACAGGAACCAACCTGTATAACAGAGAACAAGAGTTCTCCCTTGCACCACCCTGCCACCCTGGTTTCTCTGGCTACAACCAGATGGAAGCTACAACTCCCTGTGTTCAAGCACCCACTTGAACCTCTGTGGACAACAATCCTCCCTAGCACCTCCCAACCTCCCTAAAATATAAATCTTTTCTACCGAAACTTATTACAGTGATATGATGTTCAACAATGGATTACCAGACTCATCACTGTTTTGTTGCATTTCGTTGCTCTGTCTGCCTCATTGCCTTTCTGCACACATGACTTGCGTTGTATGTTATTCTTCTTTTTATGCTTTGTGCGCCATGTCCATTCACTCCACAGTTCCTCTTCTGTGCAATTCAGCTGCTGCACTCTCCTCCTTCTTCACACATGAATCACCTCTACCAACAACAACCACAACAAACTCCAACAACAACAACAACCCCATCTCTTCTCTGTACCGTGTGTTTATAGCTTTTGTGCACCTTGTGCATGCAATGTTTGCAATTCCTCTGCATGCTCATACCGCACCAATGTCCTCCACATCTCAAGTGCTCTGCGTGATCATCATCGCGACTCTTCCACTTCTCTGGCAGTTCAACCCCTGTGTCTTTCATCACTAGGTGTTATGCCGAGATTCCTTTTTCTCTCTGGTAGTTGAGACTCTTCGTCTTCTCTGTGAAAGTCGAGCTCACCTTCTCTGTTTCAGTTATAGGCCTCAATGCCCATCCAGCTGTTAATCGCCTTCTAAGAATAGTCTTCCTTCACTGGACGAAGCTTGGAGACTCTTCATCTCCTCTTGAAGATTCCCAATGGCTCTTCACCTTCTCTGTCAATCATACCAAGTGTCTTCGAGTCCTCTGGATGAAACCATCAGTGGTTTATGGCAGTTATACTATGTCGTGCTACAGTAGCCCTCCAATCTCCTTCAGGTTTATTTGCACCGTTGGATGAACTTTATTAATCTTGCCTTTAAATCGGGTTTCGGCATTTCGGCATTCCTATGCCCAAGTGTCTTGACACTTCATGTCAGGATCTCTGAATCTTCGATATAGAGATTTTCTACGCTAGCTCCTTCCTCTATATGACCATGGCCATGACCAAGCTCTTATGCTTAAAGTGATTTTCGCGAATTCACGTTTCGTGAATCTGGAGATGAGGCATCTCGACTCTCCAAGTCGCGATCTCCGAAACCCCGAAATGGAGCTTATCTAGACTGACTCCTTCCCTTTTCGTGACCAAGGGCTGTGACCACAACCTTATGCATAAGGCGCTTTCACGATCTCGCATCTCGTTGTTCCTTAGGTGGAGGTTCTTGTCACTCCAATTCGTGATAGGCGAAACTTTGAAAAGGAGCTTTATGGTGCTCTGATCTTTTGCCACGCGTCCTCTTGATCCAACGGTCCGCGATTTAGTCACGATTTTTCATATCGTGAAATCGAGATTCCTGTGGTGAATGTTCTTTGACACCTTCAAAACTCGATCCTTAAAACCCCGAAAGGGACTTGGATCAACGGTCCAGATTTGATCTTGATTCAACGGCTGCGATTTAAGTTGCGATTTTGCATATCGCAAAATCGGGATTCCTGTTGCATTGTTTCTTTGACATCTCCAACACACGATCCTCGAAACTCCGACAGGGAGTCGAATCAACGGTCCACATAACCCCCTGAGATGAACGGTCCTCTTGCTTTCGGGATTTTGTGAGCCCTCTATTCCTTGCACTTTAAAGATCGTGTAGGTTCTCCTCGATCCAACGGTGGTCGGACCCTGCGCTCAAATCTAACGTTTGAGATCTGTCCTCTTGTTCAACGCTCTTCTTGTCTATATTCTAATCTGATGACCCTCGTTCTTTCGGGAATTTTGAATGAGATCCAACGATCATAAATGCTTCTCGGGCCTTCGATCATTTTGTCAATGTTGCGTTGCCTTCGATCATTCGATCTTCCTGGACTTATCTTCTATTTGCCTGTTGATCATCGCTGTTGTACTCAAGCCATCATCACTGTTGTACTTTCCATCAATGACAAGCATATGCTGCCTGTTAAACATTTTCCAACAATCTCCCCCTTTGGCATTGATGGAAACTAAGGCACCCCTAAGGCACCCAAATTCTTTTCTCTCCCTTTGACATCAATGTCAAAGAAGAGGCATGCTCCCCCTGAGCTGTTGCAGTAATTTTAGAAGGCATTAGATATTCAAACAATACAAATATCCCCCTAACAAGATGGACTCTTTTAGGTGTGAAACGAAATGACACCCAACTTCTGTCTGAGATATTCAAATGGTGTCTTGGCTAGGGGCTTAGTAAAGATGTCTGCAATTTGTTCTGTAGTGGGAAAGTAATGGACCTGAACAATCTGATTGGTGACTTGCTCTCTCAGAAAATGATATTTTATGGGAATATGTTTTGTTTTGGAGTGGAAGACAGGATTTTTAGACACACTGATGGCACTAGTGTTATCACAATGAATTGGGATCGGTGCAGTGTATTTTACCTCTAGGTCTGCAAGTGTCTGAATCATCCATAATACCTGAGTGCAACAAGTAGTAGTAGCAATGTACTTTGCCTCTGTGGTTGATAAAGAAATGGAGCCTTTCTTTTTACTAATCCATGCTACTAAGGAGTCACCCAAGAAGAATGCTCCTCCACTGGTGCTTTTTCTCTCATCAACACAGTTTGCCCAATCTGCATCTGAATAAGCAGTCAACTGAAGACTTTGATTTCTGAGATACCACAGACCATAAGTCATTGTCTCTTTCAAATACCTGAATATCCTTTTGACATCTTGCAAATGACTCTATTTAGGTGCAGCCTGATATCTTCCTACCATTTCTACAGCATGCATTATGTCTGGGCGAGATGTTGTGATGTACAGCAGGCTTCCTATCATTGATCGATATGAGCTTTGATCAACATCAGGTGAATCATCATACTTTCTTAGTTTACATCCAGTTACCATAGGTGTACCCATAGGTTTAGAATCTTCCATTTGAAACCTTTTCAACATTTATCTTAGGTATTTTTCTTGAGAAATGAACATCCCTTCGGGCCTCTGAGTAATTTGCAGACCAAGGAAAAATGACAGTTCGCCTATCATAGACATTTCAAATTCAGACTCCATGGCAGAAGCAAACCATTGTACCAGTGAATCCTTAGTACATCCAAAGATGATGTCATCTACATAGACCAATACGATGAGCAAATCATTATCCTCTGTCTTAATATACAAATTGTTGTCAGCTGTTCCTCTCTTGAACCCTCTGTTTTTGAGATACGTATCCAGTCTGTGATACCAGGCTCGAGGGGCTTGTTTTAAACCATATAAAGCTTTCTTCAACTTGCATACTAAGTCAGGTTTATCAAACAATTTGAAACCCTCTGGTTGTTCCATATAGACTTCTTCACTTA
>ML794297.1:254281-286820 GCA_009831015.1 Picea engelmannii
ACCAACTAGAAGGAAGCACCAACTCCCTGAGTGTTTCCAGCACCAACTAGATGGAAGCACCAACTTCCAATCATACAAGCACCAACCTGTATAACAGAGAACAAGAGTTCTCCCTTGCACCACCCTGCCACCCTAGTTTCTCTAGCTGCAACCATATGGAAGCTACAACTCCCTGTGTTCAAGCACCCACTTGAACCTCTGTGGACAACAATCCTCCCTAGCACCTCCCAACCTCCCTGAAATATAAATCTTTGCTACTGAAACTTATTACAGTGATATGATGTTCAACAATGGCTTACCAGGCTCATCACTATTCTGCTGCATTTCATTGCTCTGTCTGCCTCATTGCCTTTCTGCACACATGACTTGCGCTATCTGTTCTTCTACTTTTTTATGCTCTGTGCGCCATGTCTATTCACTCCACAGTTCCTCTTCTGTGCAATTCAGCTGCTGCACTCTCCTCCTTCTTCACACATGAATCACCTCTACCAACAACAACCACAACAAACTCCAACAGCAACAACAACCCCATCTCTTCTCTGTACCGTGTATTTATAGCTTGTGTGCACCTTGTGCATGCAATGTTCACAATTCCCTTGCATGCTCATACCACGCGAATCTCCTCCACATCTCAAGTGCTCTGTGTGATCATCATCACGACTCTTCCACTTCTCTAGCAGTTCAACCCCTGTGTCTATCATCACTAGGTGTTATACCGAGATTCCTTTTTCTCTTTGGTAGTTGAGACTCTTCGTCTTCTCTGTGAAAGTTGAGCTCACCTTCTCTATTTTAGTTACAGGCCTCAATGCCCATCCAACTATTAATCGCCTTCTAAGAATAATCTTCCTTCACTAGACGAAGCTTGGAGACTATTCATCTCCTCTTGAAGATTCCCAGTGACTCTTCATCTTCTCTGTCAATCATACCAGGTGTCTTCGAGTCCTCTGGCTGAAACCATCAATGGTTTCTGGCAGTTATACTATGTCGTGCTACAGTAGCCCTCCAATCTCCTTCAGGTTTATTTGCGTCGTTGGATGAACTTTATTAATCTTTCCTTTAAAGCGGGTTTCGTCATTTCGGCATTTCGACATCTCGACTCTCCAAGTCACGATCTCCGAAACCCCGAAATGGAGCTTATCTAGACTGACTCCTTCCCTTTTCGTGACCAAGGGCTGTGACCACAACCTTATGCATCAGGCGCTTTCGCGATCTCGCATCTCGCTATTCCTTAGGTGGAGGTTCTTGTCACTCCAATTCACGATAGGAGAAACTTCGAAAAGGAGCTTTATGGTGCTCTGATCTTTCACCACGCGTCCTCTTGATCCAACGGTCCACGATTTAGTCGTGATTTTGCATATCATGAAATCAGGATTCCTGTGGTGAATTTTCTTTGACACCTTCAACACTCGATCCTTGAAACCCCGAAAGGGACTTGGATCAACGGTCCAGATTTGATCTTGATTCAACGACTGTGATTTAAGTCACGATTTTGCATATCGCGAAATCGGGATTCCTGTTGCATTGTTTCTTTGACATCTCCAACACGTGATCCTCTAAACTCCGATAGGGATTCGGATCAATGGTCCACATAACCCCCTGATATGGATGGTCCTCCTGCTTTCGGGATTTTGTGAGCCCTCTACTCCTTGCACTTTAAAGATCGTGCAGGTTCTCCTCAATCCAACGGTGGTCGAACCCTGCGCTCAGATCTAACGTCTGAGATCTGTCCTCCTGTTCAGCACTCTTCTTGTCTATATTCTGATCTAACGACCCTCGTTATTTCAGGAATTTTGAATGAGATTCAACGATCAGAAATGCTTCTCGGGCCTTCGATCATTTTGTCAATGTTGCGTTGCCTTCGATCATTCGATCTTCCTGGACTTATCTTCTATTTGCCTGTTGATCATCGCTACTGTACTCAAGCCATCATCACTGCTGTACTTGCCATCAATGACAAGCATATGCTGCCTGTTAAACATTTTCCAACAACCTATCTATTGCCTTCAAATGGGTCAGTGGCCTGAGTTCTTGAAGAGAGAAGGGAGAAGAACTTTTCCTGAGAAAAGAAGTTGCATTTTCCTTTGTAAAAACCCTATAAAAAAGGAAGTTCGTAGGCTGCATTATAGCGAGGGTGCGAGAATGCCTGATTCTCATAGGCTGCATCATAGCTAGGTCATGAGGAGTTCACAACCTACTCTATAGGTAGGGTGCGAGAATGCTTACATGTGGGAAAAACGAGCGTTTTCTCAAATCTTCTAGAAGGAGAAACTTCCATAGTGAGGTGGCATTCGAATGGTTTGGATATTACTCGCTTTCATGATTTAGTGGGATCATCCTAACCTCCTCACCTTATCCTCTTCAGCTTATAAAAGGAGAGGAGCTCTCATGGAGAAGGGCTAAGTTGGATTTGGCTTGGAATTATTAGCTTGGTTAGAGTGGTTTTGAGTTTTTCCTTTGTCAAGATAGATTGTGAATATTATCAGATCTGCGCTCTCAGAATTATTGGAGTGAAAGTGTGTGGGGAATGAAGGACAGTTGGAAGGGACCTTACGACATCAAGGTCATGGTTGTAATCTCTCTTTCACATTTAATATGATACAGTAATATGATTCTTTCCTATAAAGCTTCTTGTGTTTTATTGTATGATTCCTTGATCACATACATAGGTTTATATTGAGTTTATGTTATTGCTATCGCTTTGGTTGGTTGCGTTCTTTTTCAGGTTCATCATTGTATGAGCATTGGAATAGAGCTAGGATGGCGATGGCGAGAGGAAGCGGTGTTTAAACAGTATGTCACCCATCCATCTTTAGTTAGTAAATTCAATATTTAAAACTTAAGGAAAGCGTCATGTTCTGGTGTGTTTTATTCTAGATCTATGTGGATCTAGGGAGATCAGTTAGTGTTCGCACCTACCGATTTATCCAATAACAGAGTTAATATCTGATTTTCCACGATTGGATGAGGATGTTACCCATGTCGATTCGTTTGCGGATGAACACATTTTTCTTTTCTCAATGTCCGACCCCTGGTATGGAGACATTGTTCTCTATCTTCAAACTTTGAAGTTCCCTCAACATCTCTCAGGAGATGACTGACGATGTGTAAGGTACCAAGCTAAGAATTATACTATCATGGGTGACACTTTGTATCTCTGAGGAGTAGACAATATCTTGTGTCATTTTTTAACTCACGGAGAAGCCGAGTCAGTCCTGAACGATTGCCACAGTGGGGCTTGTGGTGGTCTCCTATCTGGGCTTGTGACAACCCAAAAAAACTTGTGAGCCGGTTATTTTTGGCCTACTATCTTTAAAGATTATATTGAAGTGGTTAAAAAGTGTCAACCATGCTAGTTGTTCACTCAGAAAATGCGCTCACATATAACCCCTCTTCACCCAGTTATTACTGTCGGTCCCTTCACCAAGTGGGGGGTGGACTTTGTGGATCGCAACCCAACTTCGGTTGGAGGGAATCAACACATTATCGTGGTGATCGACTACTTTACAAAGTAGGTTGAGGCCATGCATACAGTTAAATTCGATGGGAAGATTGTTTCCTTCTTCCTATTCAATCAAATTATCGCTCGGTTCGGTATCACGAGTGAGATTGTCACTGATCATGACAGTCACTTTTAGAATGAAATGATGGAAGAGATAGCATATAATATGGGGTTTAGACATGGCCATTCTTCCCCTTATTAAACCCAATAAAATGGATAATTAGAGGCCGTCAATAAGTCTCTCAATACCATTTTGCAAAACACTGTCAACCAGAGTAAGTCCGATTGGCACATTATTCTATATCCCGCACTTTGGGCATACCGAACCTCAGTCAAGACTGTCACCGGTTTTTCCCCTTTCCAGTTAGTAAATGGTGTGGAGACAATTTTACCTATTGAATGTAAAATCCCTTCTCTTAAGTTGGAAGTCACTCTCCTACCTGACAATTCCGATCTCGAGAGATGCCTTGTACACCTAGACACTAGCAAATTTGGGTCATTTTGCGATGGCTATTTCGATGCTCTTGTGACGTTATATCATGGATATTGCGACGAATATTGGGTCTCCCAAACATCGCTTCATGTGACGTGGAACATGCGATGAACCTGACACAACGTTGCAAGATCAACGAAACTAGGGAGTTGTCACAAAAGAAATACCATCACCAAAAAGACTAAGTAGGGAAATCATCAAAAGAGCGACAAAGGAGGGAAATCGCCGCAAGAGCGACTAGCGATGAAAATCATCGCAAAAGAGACAAGGTAGAGAGATGGTCGCATGAGAAACATGTTAGAGAGATCATCACAAGAGTGACAATATAGGGAGATTTTTGCACACGCGACAATATATGGAGATTGTCACAAGATCGACAAAAGGAAGAAATTTTGCAACGAATCAACTGTCAAAGGGATCGTCGCAAGAGTGACGAGAACATGGTATCTTGCAACGAAATTGCTATACAATTTTTCGTAATTTGTATAGCAATTTCGTCGCAATATTTCTTGAGGTCATCGCTATTGCGACAACATATATTTATTTAAAAATAAATAAAATTTGATTTTTGAGAAAATAAAATTTGATTTTTGAGCCAATTATAAAAGGATTTTGAGCAAAAAAAATTCCCAAACATCTATAACATTCATTAATAAAAATCCAGGAATAGAAAACAAGTACAATATTGAACTACAATATACGCTAAGAAATACTAAACTATATAAAAAACTCTATACAGTGAAAACAGATAACCAAGCATTTAAAAATAGTGGTGTTTTTAAGCACAAGGAAGGAAATGTTGTCTAATTTACAATGGTGCCATTAGTCATTTTTTTGTACTTATGATACTAGCGCACAACTTCCTGCTCTATTTTCACCTTTTAGATTTTTTAACCTATGTTTTGATATGAATCTGAATAACAATTTGATATTTCAAATCTGATATGAAAGACAACAATGACATGTCTATCATATAGGCATCTAAATTTTATACAACTTGTGTACTAAAGTGGATGAATGGTGAAATAATAGTCCGAAAAGTCAAAGATATTATTTTCTGATGTTAGTTTCCTTTCCTCTTTCCTGAGACTTCCCCATTTCCTGGAGTTTCCCACATTTTGTGTTGTTTTTTGTAAGATGTCTAGCCCATGTTTTTGTTGGAAGATTGATTGTTGTCATTGATGTCAACCCTAGTCATTGGTTTTGGACCACAATATTGATGAAGGTATTTGGACATGAAGGAAAATGCACATGAAGATACAACACCCATGGATAGATAGTATACATAATGTTGTTTCCAATGGTATTTGGAACATCACGTGGATCCTCATGGTTGAGGATAAATGAATTTTTGAAGATGACAAAGTGAATTGAAGAAGGAAGTACATGTAGGCCCTGAAGATAATTAAAGAACATAATTGCAAAATAAGAAAGTGTCAGGTCGGCCCCAATGTTAAAATGAAGTGACATAAATGGTATAAATAAATATAATTATACATTCATTTGATATACAATTCGAATTTCATAGGAAATCAGAAGTAAAGAAGGCCAGATTTCAAGGGAGGATGAAGTCTTTTGGTGATGTGTTCTAAGGTATGTTATTTTCAGGTCATCTTACCATTTTCTCTATAACGTTTTTTCTAGAATGATTCAGATGGTGAAATTGCTATGGTATTGAGAAGACATGTCAAGGTACTTGTGGTAAAATTTTCATCTCTTGATTCGCTACAATTATGGATATATACTCTGTGGAAGATAGGGTTTTTGACCAGTCCTTAAGCTAGTCAATAAACAGGTGTTCCGGGTAAAATAGTCATAACTTATTTATAGAGAATCCAAATGACGTGGGACCAATTTCATTGGAAACAATACAGACTTTTGTTTCTTGTGTGCAAGTTTCAGAATCTGATGTCAAATATTGAGCGTGGGGAATTCTGTACAAGTTCAGTCTCCTCAATAAACCAGAATTGAATAAGGTCTACCATTCTTTCTATAACTTCCTTTTGGGGAGGATTCAAGGAGTGAAACTTGGAGAAGTTTCAAAAAATACATTGAGTAATATTATCTATAGGATCATATTATTCCAAGAATTGAAGAATTGCAGAAGTTGAAGAATTCTCATGAAGCATTATCAGGTTCTATGTGATGTTTGGTTGATGGTGATAATTTGATGTAAAGTTTTATTATCTCTCATATATTATTGGGTGGAAGGAAGGGGAAAGGATGGAGAGTTAAAACCTCTCTTGATATTGGAGGATTGTATATTCCTCTTAGAGTTTTATCCCCCCCTTTACATTTGGAAGATGTAGCTACCTTTGGAAGTCATTACTTCCCTTGAACAATAACTATTGATTATTTCTCATATATTGTGCATGGTGTATTGTGGTGTATTGGTGTAACTCTTATACTATTGTTCATTTCTAATTGGATATAATTGATTGGTTTAAGTATAAATTGAAAAAGGTTTTAAATTGTACTTGATACTGATTCACCCCCCTCTCAGTATCAACAATTGGTATCAGAGCAGGTTACCTTCAGTACAGTTTAACCACTGGAATGAAGATCCTAAGAAGAAATGGAAGACAACATTCCAAATGGGATTCCACCATTTGATGGAAGAAATTTTGAATACTGGAGTAATATAATGGAAACTTACTTGAAAGCTCTTGGAGTAGATGTTTGGTTCTCAGTTGCTTTAGGATACAATCCTTTAAACAAACCAAAGACTCCAGCTCAGAAGGAAGCAAAAATGAATAAAAAATTGGCAATAGATACCATCCTAGATGGATTGACAGATTTAGTGAAATCTAAGGTGGGATCATGTGCATCAGCAAAATATATTTGGGACAAGTTACAAGACCTTTATGCAAGGGAAGAAGCAGAAGAAGAAAAATAAGTTGAAGCAAATTTCAACATCGCAGATTTCAATGAAGCAAATAGAGGTCAGTTCTTTTGCTTTAATTGTGAAGGAGTAGGACATGTTGAATTTGAATGTCCTCATCCAAGGATTGAAAGAGATGACAATGAAGAAGAAGAAAATCATGAAGTAGAAATGATTCAACAAGAAGATGAGAATCTTAAAAAATTGAAGCATGTTGAGATTGAAAATAGCAAGCTCAAAGACACACGTAGAAAACTAAGAAGTGAATTGGGAAGTTATGAAAAGATAGTTGTAAGCTTAAAGAAACAATTAGAAGACTTTCAAAAACTAAGAGAAGAAACCATTTCCTTTAAAACTCTACTCGAATAAGCAATAAGAATAGCAAAAGTAAAGAAGGTCCAAATGATGAAGAAGGAAGAAGATTGTGAGAAACTTGAACAAGAAGTTGTCTCATTGAGGAAGATCTTAAGAAACTCTCAAGTGCCAAAAGAATTAACACATCTTGGATGCATGGGTGAAACTCCATACAAACAAGATTCAAATACCAACAAGAAGGTTGAAGAAAGAGATACACAGACAGTTGATGAGAAGTGGACCAGGATACCAGAAAGAAGGAATGATTAAAAAAGAGATGAGTATCCAAGAAGACCTCCTACCTTCAGGAATCAAAGAAGCTTCAATCAGTATGAAGGAAAATATAGAAGAGGAGATCATGAAACCAGATGGACTACATTACAAATAAGGTCACTTACTCCTAGGTATCAAAATTGCTTTCTTGGTCATTGTTATACTTGCAAAAATTTTGGACATAAGGCAATTAATTGCAAAATCAATGAAAGGAACAAATACACAAGAAACATGAATGGTGTAAACAAAAGATATGGAATTAATTGTGGATTTGTCAGGAAAAATTTATAATTCATTTTACCCATTGATGGACAAAAATATTGTATGCTACAAATGCAATTATCTTGGTCACAAAGCACGAGATTGCAGATATATGAATCAAAATGTCCCTATGCCAACCACACTATGGAGAAGGAAAGAGATTCCAAACAATGAAGATTGTCGAATAGCATTAACCGCTGAAGAATGTAAAGAAGAAGATGAATGGTACATAGACAGTGGATGTTCTTCACACATGACCGAGGATCAAGACAAATTCATCAGATTGAAGAGAAAGGGTGGCAATGTTGCATTTGGAGATGGCTCATCTGCCAAAATACTTGGAGAAGGTGTAGTAGAGCTTGGAAGAAAAAATGTAAAAGAAAAGAATGTTCTATTGGTTGAAGACTTGAATCATAATTTACTCAGTGTTAGTAAAATGTGTGATTAAGGATACACTCTTACGTTTGACTCCCGAAAATGTAAAATTAGAGAAAATAACTTAGGAAGATTGGTTGCAACTGCAACAAGAAGACTGAAAAACATATACATCCTAGACATGAAGAAGAGAGAGAATAAAAAATCCACACAAAAGGATTCTAAAGAAGAAAAAGTCCCAAAGACCAAAAATAAGGATGAATTATTAATGAGTGCCACATGTTCAGGAGGAGCAGCCCAAAAGAAGTGAGTTACATTTTTCCATTAAACTCAGGGGGAGCAACCCTACCCTTTGCCATTGATGTAAAAGGGGGAGATAAATTGGGATAATTATTATAGGGGGAGCATGAGTGTTTCCATCAATGACAAAGGGGGAGATTGTTGGAAGATTGGTTGTTGTCATTGATGCAAACCCTAGTCATTGGTTTTGGACCGCAAGATTGATGAAGGTATTTGGACCTGAAGGAAAATGCACAAGAAGATACAACACCCATGGATGGATAATATACATCATGTTGTTTCCGGTGGTATTTGGAACGTCATATGGATCCTCATGGTTGAGGAGAAATGATTTTTTGAAGATGACAAAGTGAATTGAAGAAGGAAGTACATGTAGGCCCTGAAGATAATTAAAGAAAAGAATTACAAAATAAGAAAGTGTCAGGTCGGCCCTAATGTTAAAATGAAGTGACATAAATGGTATAAATAAATATAATTATACATTCAATTGATATGCAAGTCGGATTTAAGAGGAAATCAGAAGTAAAGAAGGTCGGATTTCAAGGGAGGATGAAGTCTTTTGGTGATGTGTTCTATGGTATGTTATTTTCAGGTCATCTTACCATTTTCATTATAACTTGTTTCCTAGAACGATTCAGATGGTGAAATTGCTATGGTATTGAGAAAACATGTCAAGGTACCTGTGGTAAAATTTTCATCTCTTGATTTTCTACAATTATGGAGATATACTTTGTGGAATATAGGGTTTTTGACCAGTCCTGAAGCTAGTCAATAAACAGGTTTTCTAGGTAAAAAAGTCATAACTTATTCATAGAGAATCCAAATGAAGTGGGACCAATTTCATTGGAAATAGTATGGAATTTAGTTTCTTGTGTGAGAGTTTCAGAATCGGATGTTAAATATTGAGTGTGGGGCATTCTGTACAAGTTCGGTCTCCTGAATAAACAAGAATTGAATAAGGTCTACCATTCTTTCTATAACTTCCTTTGGGGAGGATTCAAGGAGTGAAACTTGGAGAAGTTTTAGAAAATACATAGAGTAATATTATCTACAGGATCAGAGTATTCCAAGAATTGAAGAATTCCAGAAGTTGAAGAATTCTCATGAAGCATTATCAGGTTCTATGTGATGGTTGGTTGATGGTGATGATTTGATGTAAAGTTTTATTATATCTCATATATTATTGGGTGGAAGGAAGGGGAAAGGATGGAGAGTTAAATCCTCTCATGATATTGGAGGATTTTATATTCCTCTTGGAGTTTTATCCATCCATTTACATTTGGAAGTTGTAGCTACCTTTGGAAGTCATTACTTCCCTTGAACAATAACTATTGATTATTTCTCATATATTGTGCATGGTGTATTGGTGTAACTCTTATACTATTGTTCATTTCTCATTGGATATAATTTAATGGTTTAAGTATAAGTTGAAAAAGATTTTAAATTGTACTTGATATTGATTCACCCCCCTCTCAGTATCAACAATTGGTATCAGAGTAGGTTACCTTCAATACAGTTTAACCACTAGAAGGAAGATCCTAAGCAGAAATGGAAGACAACATTCCAAATGGGATTCCACCATTTGATGAAATCAATTTTGAATACTAGAGTAATAGAATGGAAAATTACTTGAAAGCTCTTGGGGCAGATGTTTGGTTCTCATTTGCTTCAGGATACAATCCTTTAAATAAACCAAAGACTGCAGCTTAGAAGGAAGCAAAAAGGAATAAAAAATTGGCAATAGATAACATCTTGGACGGATTGACAGATTCAGTGAAATCCAAGGTGGGATCATGTGCATCAGCAAAAGATATTTGGGACAAGCTACAAGACCTTTATGCAAGGGAATAATCAGAAGAAGAAGAATAAGTTGAAGCAAATTTCAACATCTCAGATTTCAATGAAGCAAATAGAGGTCAGTTCTTTTTCTTTAATTGTGAAGGAGTAGGACATGTTGAATTTGAATGTCCTCATCCAAGGATTGAAAGAGAAGACAATGAAGAAGAAGAAAATCATGAAGTATAAATGATTCAACAAAAAGATGAGAATCTTAAAAAATTGAAGCATGTTGAGATTGAAAATAGCAAGCTCAAAGACATGCGTAGAAAACTAAGAAGTGAATTGGGTAGTTATGAAAAGACAATTGTAAGCTTAAAGAAACAATTAGAAGACTTTCAAAAACTAAGAGAAGAAACCATTTCCTTGAAAACTCTACTCGAAGAAGTAAGAAGAATAACAAAAGTAAAGAAGGTCCAAATGATGAAGAGAGAAGAAGATTGTGAGAAACTTGAACAAGAAGTTGTCTCATTGAGGAAGATCTTAAGAAACTCTCAAGTGCCAAAAGAATTAACACATCTTGGATGCATGGGTGAAACTTCATACAAAGAAGATTCAAATACCAACAAGAAGGTTGAAGAAAGAGCTACAAAAATAGTTGATGAGAAGTGGACCAAGATACCAGAAAGAAGGAATGATTACAAAAGAGATGAATATTCAAGAAGACCTCCTACCTTTAGGAATCAAAGAAGCTTCAATCAATATGAAGGAAACTACAGAAGAGTATATCATGAACCCAGATGGACTACATCACAAAGAAGGTCACTTATTCCCAGGTATCAAAATTTGTTTTTTGGTCATTGTTATACTTTCAAAAAATTTGGACATAAGGCAATTAATTGCAAAATCAATGAAAGGAACAAATACACAAGAAAATGAATGGTGTAAACAAAAGATATGGAAATAATCATGGATTTGTCAACAAAAGTTATAATTCATTTTACCCATTGATGGAAAAAAATATTGTATGCTACAAATGCAATTATCTTGGTCACAAAGCACAAGATTGCAGATATATGAATGAAGATGTCCCTATGCCAACCACAGTATGGAGAAGTAAAGAGATTCCAAACAATGGATATTGTCGAATAGCATTAACCGCTGAAGAATGTAAAGAAGAATATGAATGGTACATAGACAGTGGATGTTCTTCACACATGACCGAGGATCAAGACAAATTCATCGGCTTGAAGAGAAAGGGTGCCAATGTTGCATTTGGAGATGACTCATCTGCCAAAATACTTGGAGAAGGTGTAGTAGAGCTTGGAAGAAAAAACGTAAAATAAAAGAATGTTCTATTGGTTGAAGACTTGAATCATAATCTACTCAGTGTTAGTAAAATGTGTGATCAAGGATACACTCTTACGTTTGACTCCAGAAATGTAAAATCAAAGAAAATAACTCAGGAAGATTGGTTGCAACTGCAACAAGAAGACCAAACAACATATACATCCTAGACATGAAGACAAGAGAGAAGACAAAATCCACACGAAAGGATTCTAAGGAAGAAAAATTCCCAAAGACCAAAAATAAGGATGAAGTATTATTGAGTGCCACATGTTCAGGGGGAACAACCCCAAAGAAGAGAGTTACATTTTTCCATTAAACTCAGGGGGAGCAGACCTACCCTTTTCCATTGATGTCAAAGGGGGAAAGAAATTGTGATCATGATGATAGGGGGAGCATGAGCATTTACATCAATGACAAAGGGGGATATTGTTGGAAGATTGGTTTGTTTTCATTGATGTCAACCCTTGTCATTGGTTTTGGACCACAAGATTGATGAAGGTATTTGGACATGAAGGACAATGCACATGAAGATACAACATCCATGGATGGATAGTATACATCATGTTGTTTCCAGTTTTATTTGGAACGTCACATGGATCCTCATGGTTGAGGAGAAATGGATTTTTGAAGATGACAAAGTGAATTGAAGAAGGAAGTACATGTAGGCCCTGAAGATAATTAATGAAAAGAATTACAAAATAAGAAAGTGTCAGGTCAGCCCTAATGTTAAAAGGAAGTGACATAAATGGTATAAATAAATATCATTATACATTAATTTTATATACAAGTAGAATTTCAGAAGAAATCAGAAGTAAAGAAGGCCGAATTTCAAGGGAGGATGAAGTCTTTTGGTGATGTGTTCTAAGGTATGTTATTTTCAGGTCATCTTACCATTTTCGCTATAACATTTTTTATAGAACAATTAAGATGGTGAAATTTCTATGGTATTGAGAAGACATGTGAAGGTACCTGTGGTAAAATTTTCAGCTCTTGATTCGCTATAATTATGGATATATACTCTGTGGAAGATAGGGTCTTTGACCAATCCTGAAGCTAGTCAATAAACAGGTGTTCTGGGTAAAACAGTCATAACTTCTTCATAGATAATTCAAATGACGTGGGACCGATTTCATTGGAAATAGTACGGATTGTAGTTTATTGTGTGAGATTTTCATAATCGGATGTTAAATATTGAGTGCAGGGCATTCTGTACTAGTTCGGTCTTTTGAATAAACCATAATTCAATAAGGTCTACCATTCTTTCTATAACTTCCTTTTGGGGAGGATTCAAGGAGTGAAACTTGGAGAAGTTTCAGAAAATACATTGAGTAATATTATCTATAGGGTCAAAGTATTCTAAGAATTGAATAATTGCAGAAGTTGAAGAATTCTCATGAAGCATTATCAGGTTCTATGTGATGGTTGGTTGATGGTGATGATTTGATGTAAAGTTTTATTATCTCTCATATATTATTGGGTGGAAGGAAGGGGCAAGGATGGAGAGTCAAAACCTCTCTTGATATTGGAGGATTGTATCTTCCTCTTGGAGGTTTATCCCTCCCTTTATATTTGGAACCTATAGCTACCTTTGGAAGTCACTACTTCCCTTGAACAATAACTATTGATTATTTCTCATATATTGTGCATGGTGTACTGTGGTGTATTAGTGTAACTCTTATACTATTGTTCATTTCTCATTGGATATAATTGATTGGTTTAAGTGTAAGTTGAAAAAGGTTTTAAATTGTACTTTATACTGATTCACCCCCCTCTCAGTATCAATAGTTTCCTTCTATGGGTGGGTTCCATTTACAATTCAAGGACACTGACAGTTGCAGATAATTAATAAAACGATATTTTCCACAATAAATGAAAAATTTTAATTTATATCTGGCAGGGCACATGTATAACCAAGACACAATATTCTATTTTACTATCCAGATTATGAATCAACAATTGCACACAAAGAAAAAGAAAGCATTTTCCAGAACTCAATGCTCTTGTTAATGACAGGTCAGGAATCAATTATAGTTGTGTAGTGGATACCTGCATTGACATGACCTTCTTTACAATGTTTAAATATGACTAGATCAAAGTTAAAAATAACAATTAGGGTTTAACATGGTTTCACATATAATTAACATCCCATTATAAAAATTGGAATGCATTGATGGGGGCCATAAATTAACAAAATTAGTGATTTTAAAGGGAAGCACAACTTTTGGGTGGTATATCTACATTATATGCATGCATATAATGGGGGAAATATCTATGATAACCTCTTTTGGTCAATTTCAAGGTTTAACTAGGTCGATTCCAACAAGTTTGAGGTCATGTGATGATGGAAAGGTGCTTCAAATGAGGGTTATGCATGCCAATTGTGATGTATTCATGTGTAACTACTAAAATGGTGCAAGTGAGCAATTTTAAGGTGATAACACCCTCATCCTCAATACTATAGCCTATTGATGAATTCCACCTACAATTATACATTTGTAGTATTTGTCAACTATTTTGGGTGAAACAAGGTGCTATAATTGCACACTAAGGAGGTCCTCCGAGTGAAGTTGTTGCATGGATAGAGTGTTGGTAAGCATGTGCAACATAAGAAAATTGTTTCCATGCTAGAAACCAATTGGTCCTAGTAGAAGGAGGTCATTCACACATCCTCTTGTGGAATTTCTACATGATAGCATAGCTTGTTGGATTCACACTGAACAATAAAACCAAAATTCTACTTGGATTCGTTAACTTCCAAGACATATTGTATCCAAGTCTAAAAATGCAAGAGACTTGCACTCTAAAGATGGGAATGGATTCTGAGTGAAGAGTTGGATCTTAATATTTCTTAGAGCTTAGAGTCAATGAGGATACTTTTGTAATGAAGGAAAAAGAAAGCTAGGAACTAGAGATAAAACCATAGCAAGAACTTGAGCCAGTAACAAAATCCAACATTCATAGTTAGATCCACATTCAAGAGAAACAAAAAGATGACACATTGTTCTAGATTAGTCCTCTAATATTTTGGAGACAAAAAATCCTCTCAATGGGGAGGCATGATTTGAAATGGATCTGAACATGGGAATGATTGTAAGAATCAGTACCTACAAGTGTAATTTAAAAATTAATGAAGGTTATATAATAAAGGACAATGCAAATTTTATAAATTAAATGAGACAAAGAAATAAAAGTAAAACAAAATAAAATAGAAAAATGAAAATAGGAGAAAAAAAGAGAGAGAAATGGGAACTAAAAGGTCGATCTCTTGGCCTTCCCATTACCCCCAAGATCTCCTATTTGTCCTTGTGATACAAATCTCAAAGGGTATTTTGGCCAAAGAGGAAAGTATGCACAAAGATCCATGAGTTACATTGTAACCAAAGATTCTCAAAATGAGAATTGAGTAACCATTGAAATTTGTTTTTCCCATTTGGGTTTCTAAAGTAAACATTATGTCATTGTGTGACATCTCATTTATGTTAAATTAATGGAATATAAGGTGTATTGGAGTTTAATTGAAAGAACAACAAGTGTCCTATACAAAAGATAGTGAAGATGAGATACTAACATGCTATGTCTCATATGCAATATGTAGAAATGATGGAGGAACCAGTGAGGGAAATGGATCCACTTGCTAAGATACATTTGGAATATTAGTAGTATGTGGTTTTAGTGTGGGATGCAGGAGGAAACAATGTTACCCTTGTGGATCCCTTTGGAATACTAGTAGATGATCCCTTTGGCATATTATTAGTATGTGGTTTGAGCAAATTTGGTGGTAGTGAGAACTCTTGAGTAGAATCGATCTTGCCTTCATTGTTATGTGGGACTTCATATTTCAAAGTGCAATTTTGGGAGCTGACGATTGGCATTGTTACCAAGGAAAAAGTTTGATTCCCTGGATTCAATAGATCTAGTATAACATGGTGCTGGGAAGTTGTATTTCTTTGAATTATTAGTTTCCAGTTGCTTGTATTGAGGGTGAGAGAAAGAAATGGTATGCAAGGAATTTCAATGTCTCACATGGTAATTCCAATTATGGAGCACATCCCTTTGATTGTTATGGATAAATTTTCTCTAGTCCAGAAGGATCAAGATCTTGACTACTATAGTTCTGTGCAACACAAAAGATATATTGATGGGGGTGGTGAGCGTATTATTTAAGGATTGAAATAATAGAATTGGATAGAACCCTAAGAAGGGGAGTCTTTGTCAAATCATTGTCAATGGACAGTTATATGAGGATCCTCTATATGACATTTACAACCATGATTATGAAGAAAAACATCATAATTTGATATTTTTATTGGATATGACTTTTAACATTGTGTTATGGGTATGAGAGGTCATCCTAAACACATATAATGCATATCTTGGGGATTCACAAACCATAATAATTGTTGTGATAGCGGGTTCCTTTCCTAATATTTTCATTGAAGGTTTGGTTACAAGTTTTGCACTATATTCATGGTGGTTTTTGTTGCTACTTGGTTCTCTTCTTATTGTATGGAAATTCCTAGAATTTCCAAGTGGAGGCATGGTGTTAGTTGGAGAAGATGATGACATCTCATTCTCTATTTTACTATCCACAAAAGTTGCATAAGTTTCTTACTTATTGTAACTTAGGTGACATGCTATCAAAACTCTCTCATTGTAGTTTATTTTTTTGATCTCATCAATGGTGTTGGGTTCCATTTATCTTGGTATTGGTTTGTAGGCCTAAGGTGTTGGCTCAAAGCCTTTACATTAAACTCTAAGCATGATACTAGGGTTTTAGGTTACTTCTTGTGAATTTTTGTTTTGTTTTGAGGGTGATTTTATCCCACACACCTTATTGAATATATGTGGGGGATATATGTTTGGTCTTTTCACATAGATACATTTCTCCATTGCACATCAATGAATTTTTTTTAAAGGGACAAATTAGTTGTCATATGGTCAGAACTCTCTCATTGTCGTTTATTTTGTTTTCTTCATTGATGGTGTTGGGTTCCCTCTATTTTAGCAGTGGTTTGTAAGATGTGTGGAAAAACCTTGAGAATTTACAGTAATGAATGGGATACTAATGGTCCCAATATTGAAATATAAAATGGAGAATGTGAACATGTTCATGGCATGTTTCAAGATAAAAACGGTATGGCATGTGATGCTCTAGAACTTCATGATAGCATTGATCTCTCTTTTTCGTCAACTATAGTACAAAATTAAGGATATATTCCATCTAACACTAACCATGGGTTCAATGATAATCAAATTATTGGTGCTAAATCAAAGTGAAAGGAAATTATCCTTCATCTATGCTTAATGAGGTTATGTGAATCAAGTATGACATTGAAGAACATGAGTAGAAAGTAATCGGGGCCATAAGATTGGTTTCTCTCATCAATGACAAAATTATGAAATTTGTCCATGAGGAACCAACAAAGGAGGTTGAAATAATAAGTTTACATAGGAAACTATAAGAAAAATATGATGGTGACCTAAATAAAAATGCAACACTAGGTTTTGAGAAAATAAAATTATAATAAAGAAGGATCCCTTAAATATTTTGGTCCTTTGTATTTCACTAGAATTCCAAAGTACCCAAATTCATGTCTATCTATATGTATATGGATGAAACTCAACCTAAGATTTTGAATTCAAATTGTTACATCTATATTTGAAAATGTGAAAAAATTCCATACACTAATGGAGGGTATGAATGATGAGCATAAATATATAATCATAAAATTGTTTGTGTAGATATTTCAAGTAAAGGCATTGATGTGGTATAACAACTTGGATAAAATGGAATAAAATGTTGATATGAATCAGAAAATGATTTCAAAACTTGGTGGGGTAATAAGGGATATTACATTTCAAAAGAGATAATTGAATACCCTGAATTAGATGATGAACACTCCCTTGAAATGCCAATAGTAAAAAATCCCTAGATAATATCAATGCCTATGAAAATTATCCAAAAGAAGTAGATCATTATGTATTTAAGTAAAAATAATATCCCTTGGATGACATCAATTTCAAAAAATACAGTGATAAGACAATTCTTTGTTACTGTTGTGACCAATCTAGAAATGAAGTCTAGTATGTTCTTATAAATTGGTAATGACAATGTGATTTTGTTTCTTTCTCATGTGAGACACAATGAAAATAAGGATAATGCTATGAAAAAATATTATAAAATGTTTGACATCGCCATTTCCAACCCCTCATGTTTAATCTTTAATGTTGTTGAAGAAACAAAATAAATTTCATGGAACTAAAAACATTAAATTGTTGCCAAAATTGTGCCCTCTAATCGACAAAGTGAAGATTGGAATTTATGTCAACATTATAACAATGAGTGTTTATATCATGAACCTCTATATGGATTAACATGACCATGAGAGTATTAAAGTAGGAAAAGATGAAGAAAGTCTTGAAACCTTGAATAACCCTTCACATATTGTAGACATGAAGATTGAGATGATGCACATGTGTGAAAGAGTAAATGCTTGAAATCGCCATTTCCAACCCCTCATGTTTAATCCTTAATGTTGTTGAAGAAACAAAAGAAATTTCATGGAACTAAAAACATGAAATTGTTGCCAAAATTGTGCGCTCTAATCGAAAAAGTGAAGATTGGAATTTATGTCAACATTATAACAATGAGAGTTTATATCATGAACCTCTATATGGATTAACATGACCATGAGAGGATTAAAGTAGGAAAATATGAAGAAAGTCTTGAAACCTTGAATAACCCTCCACATATAAATTGACAATTGCAATGTGATTTTCTTTCTTTGTCATGTGAGACACAATGAAAAGAAGGGTAATGCTATGAAAAAATATTATAAAATGTTTAACATCACCATTTCCAACCCCTCATGTTTAATCCTTAATGTTGTTAAAGAAACAAAAGAAATTTCATGGAACTAAAAACATTAAATTGTTGCCAAAATTGTGCCCTCTAATCAACAGAGTGAAAATTGGAATTTATGTCAACATTAGAACAATGAGTGCTTATATCATGAACCTCTATATGGATTAACTTGACCGTGAGAGGATTAAAGTAGGAAAATATGAAGAAAGTCTTGAAACCTTGAATAACCCTCCACATATTGTAGACATGAAGATTGAGATGATGCACATTGTAACAATGGAGTTTCATATCTTAACAAGACCTTTACAATGGTACAAATATGACACAAAACAAATTTTGGGTTCAAACGTTATGGTGAAAATACTAAAATATGTGTTTCACAAGTTGCAAAAAGATGCATGTTGCATGTCACACAAAGTTCAAATTTCACATATCACACATCGCACCAAGTTCAATTTTTGCATGTCACATGTCATACCAAGTTCAAAGTTCACGTGCATGGAAAAGGTTCTTTTTTCATGTTGCATATCGCATGTCGCAACATTTTCAAAGATGGATGTCGCATGTCACAAGATTTTGAAAAATGCATGTCACAAGTTGTAATGTTTTTTAAATTCTTTTTATAGCTTCCAAAATCTTCTTATTGCATCTTCCCAAAAATTTCTTTTTTCTTGTTGCACCAAGTTTAAAGTTTTCACTTTTCTTGGAAAACATGCTTGCCACATGTCACATGTCACAAGACTTTCAAAGTTGCATATATCATGTTACAAGATTTTGGAAGTTTCATATTGCATATTCAAGTTCTATTTGTTGCCTAGACTCCATAGCCCAAGCATAAGGCACCGGGTCTTACTTGGATTCTCACGTTATATCTTAAAATACAATGAGATTACCATTCTTAAAATACAAAAAGATACAAGTTTGGAACTCTTGAAACCTACAAACAAACAAGCATGTAAAATTTAAATCCAAACTTGAACAATTCAATCTCTTAAATTTCACGTTTACCAATGCCTTCAAATTGCTAGGATGATATCCATGGAGCCAAAAATTGATGCAGAAATTGTATGTCAAGGCCAATAGAACCAATAGAACCAAGGAGTATTGAATCAATATATACCAGGTCTAAGAGAAGATGGAATTATCATTAAGTGTATAACACAATTACATTCACAAATATATACAAGCCATAGAAATAGCCTTGTGTATATTATCAGATGAAAAAGTACCCATAATGTCAATGCATTATATGCATCATTACATGTTCAACTATATAATGTACATCTAACTGTCTTATAAAATTATTACACATCGTCAATTTCTTTTAGTCTTCTTTTGTGTTTTCTAGGTCTTAAGTAATTCATCCTTCTCCATGTCTTCATTTACTGGGTGCTCTTCAACAACTGATATTGTTTCAACCCTTTCACACTGAGTACGTCTGGTCTCGTACCCACGGTGTGGATGCTGTTGTGAGAGGCCATCGCCTACATAAACAAAAAATATTAAATTTAAATGGCCAATTTTTAAATATCATTGAAGTAGTTCATTAATATTAAAAAAAACCTCTGCAATGTAATTATTTACCTGGTCCTTTAGTCGGCATCGTTAGAATGGTTGCCGGCCTGTTCACCTGATCTTCAAGTCAAGGAGGATCAACTATGACATTCTCTACCATTGAAACATAAAAATTTATAAGTACATAATTATTAAGTATATGAATAATATACAACCATTTTACCTTCGTGGGCGTCAGTCATAGGAACATCTTGGGGCTGCACCCCACTGGGATGGGGCTACTAGGGAGCACCATGATCTTCTGGTTGTGTTGCACTATCAACACTCTATTGTCCAGTACTAATGGTTTCATTTATAGTGTTGCTCCTCTGATTAAAACAAAGTAAGACATTAAATTATGGACGATATCAAACATTTATGTATTTTATAAGTAATGAAAGGTTAATGTGGACTTATTTTTATTTACCTTATCTCGCAAACTATATCTTGGGTTCTTCCCCATGATTTTCCTTCAATCAACCATGAATTTATAACCATACTTGTAACCAAGTTTGAGGTCTTCCTCCGTGGTTTCAGTTCCAAAGTCGTCGCCCTGCATTGCATAAGGGTATGGTTTTTTAATGTTTTTGGCTGCAATTATGTGAAAGTTGTAAGGAGATACAAATAATATTCTTAAGATGTTTGGGTACTTACAATTCGTGACTATAACCTCGACTAGCTGCCTTGGCCTATCTTGTGTTGGCCATGTTTGGAAATCCTTGCTTTGGTTGCCTTCGAAGTGTCAGGCAACCTATCATCAAAATTTTCAAGTATGTTATATATAACCACACTTTTATTTAGATCTAAAGAAAATTAAAGTTGGTATTGAAATCAAAATACTGTAATTTACCTTGGTGTACCAGTTATTTTTTCTCTTGATTTTTTCAAAATCTTCTCTTTTGCATCATCAATGATTGCCTTCCGGCCCCTCTATGGAATTGAGGGAGGATTCTCATACCTAGGATTTCCTACCAAGCTTCATCTATAAACATCCCGCGTATATTTTAAATATTTTCCCACTGTAGAGGTGACCACTTTTTTATTGAATGTGTCTACTCCAAAGAGGCCTTCAAGATAATCCATAAGTTCCTTTTTGAGGTTGGAATTCTGGCAATTCCACCTCATGCGTAAGTTTTCTCCAAAACTCAACAAGGCCTTTCTCTCTAGGTGCCTATAAAAATGGTCGTTTCCTACACACAAAAATATATGATCATTAATTTAAAATTAATAATCTAGATTATTTGTATATGAGATGGACAACATTAAACAATTAAACTATGAATTAAAACTACCTGGGAGTCTTGATTGTTTTAATGGAAGTCCATTATCGTCGACCAAAAATGTACACAGAAGGGTCCCTGTGCTTGTCACACATCTAGCTCCAGGAAATGCAACCATGTCAACCACATCACCAGCCTCATCTCTGCCACCATCTCTAGAATCTGACCGATGTGTGGATGTCTGGTGGTGCATGTCATGGATCCTATCTAAATTAGGTGTGGAAGATGGAGAATTAAATAGTACTCTAGCAGCTATATGATCGCCCGCATCAGGACTCTGTAGCATCTTTGTAGTGCCACTACTACCAACACCGGGCTGAAAAGGCTCCAAAAATCTCTTTATAAAAAAGAAAATGTTTTTTTGTGAGATAATGTAAAAGTTAAAGAACAAAGTTTCATAATTGAACATATGAGTACATTAGAAAAAAACACTTTAAATTATGGTTATTACCTTATATGTGTTAAGTTGTGACATAATGAGATTGATCTTTGCTAAGACAACGAGAGTTTGATCTGGATGATCTAATAAGCTAGCAAGGTCCTTGTTCGCTTTAATGATTTTTT
The DNA here is from genome assembly GCA_009831015.1 of Picea engelmannii. NCBI lineage: Eukaryota > Viridiplantae > Streptophyta > Pinopsida > Pinales > Pinaceae > Picea > Picea engelmannii. The sequence continues at coordinate 276,107 of ML794297.1, forward strand.
TTTATTAATACCATCAAATCAGGGGATGAATACAACCCCTCCTCATGAGTAGAATCATGATCAACATGGCCTTTCAACTACATATAATTTCAACAAAAACAATGTTATTTCAATAAAATTCTATAAGAAAATAATAAAATTCACATAAAATGAAAGTGGAAATTGATAATCATTTACATGCTCTGTGGCTGGCCCTTTTCCATGATCATCCTGCCACATTATAATATAAATAGAACCCCCAAATATTTAAAAAATTGTTAACGATAACAAAAAAACCGATTTCCACCCAAATAAAATCAACCTCAACAATCAAGCTCCCACATTATTATAAAATTGGGACCGTGAAATATTTAAAACAATGTTAAAGATAATAAAAAAAATATAATGCAATAAGTAGAGGTTTCTTAAAGAGGTGTTGCATAAATACCCACACACTATTAGTCGATGTTTCTATTCGATTCAAATGGTAATCCACTAATAACTCTTCCCTGTGAGATATCTTTTTTATTGCGCACGGGACTACCCAATTCTCTTCACATCCCTCATATATGCAATTCGGTTGCTTGTTTGTTGTCCCGGGTCGTGTGTTGTTTATAAACCCTGCGATATTGACAAAAGCTTTAGTCCTTCCATCAATATAGATAGTCACTCTCTTATTTTTATCCTTGTTTATTAGTTGTATATAATTTGCAGCGAGTGCATATTTATGCATACTTCGCATGTATCGGACCAGCTGCATCCAATCGTTATAATTGTAACATCGTTCAACATAGTCCATCAATTCAGTTACTGTATTGTATTTTACAATTATTCCATCCATGGAAAATATCCCCAGGCCATGCAGGGAGGATGGTGCAATGCGATATGTCCTATTGTTGACAATGAAGTCGGCAACTATAGGAGGTAGTTCCTTAGGTACCCAATGTTTCACCAGATGATTATACATGAGTGGCACCTCTATGTATCATATTCTCTCATCATCATAAGAGCATGATCCTCCTTTGGCAAGAAACAATTCCATACATCTACAAAATTTTCTTCTGGCTTTTTCACGTTTGGTCCTTGTTTTCTTATTATATCTACTAGATGTAGTCACATTTCCCTCTATTTGTCCTAAGCTTTCCTCACTTGACAAAGAAATATCTGGCAGGTACCTGTTTGGTTGTACCTTCAGTTGCATCTGCATGTGTTGTTAGTGAGTATTCCATCCTCATCCTAGTTCCAATTTATGAACTTTTTTTTCTATATTAAAAGTTCTAAATAAATTTTTTATATCTTTAATTTTGGATGCACAATTAGACTAGGGTGAAATTACCAATATTAGTAGGGGCACTCATGCATGCAATGGATTCCCAACTTAGTGAAGTGTATGAATCTCTAGGAGGGTGCACCTTAATTTGACTCACTTATCCATGCAAGCAATATGCACTATGGTTAGATTTCACACTAGGGAATAGTGGTCAACCACCTAATTTAATGTGATATCCCTCTTGATTTTGGACATATTGAGGACATATTAATGTGATAACACTAAGGACATGATAATTTTATCAGATGGATCTAAGAAAAAATAGTCGTAAGGTTGTTGTTTGTTGGATTTGTGCAAATTATAATTATTATAAGAAATGTCCATTGAAGATGAGGGTCAATGCTATGGAGTAATAAATCCAACCATTAGCTGGTGTGTTGCAAATATTGGGTGCTTTAGTTGGCAATAAGTCTAAGTCAAACCAAGAGTAGAACTATACAAATATTAGTTTTGTTCGAGACAAGAGTAGAACTATACAAATATTAGTTTTGTTCAAGCCAAGAGTAGAACTATACAAATATTAGTTTTGTTCAATCCAAGTTAAAGAATAAGTTAGTTATGGCGATGGTTAACAATAGTGAAACCCACATTTTTATGTAGTAAGTAGTGGTTGTTAAACTCAATGTGCAGTTGAAATTGGTGCAGTCTTTTTTCAAGGCAGTAAACTCTAACACAGGTAGGGTGGTTGGCTTGGCTAAAGGAGTCAACTTATAGCTTGGACACTAGAGTGGAACTACTAGTTTCAAAGTGGTACCCATGGATGACTTTGAAGTTTTTTTTGTGCAAGAGTTTACGAGGATGTGATAGGTGGCACAAATCCCTCACCTTAAACATTTGTTAAGTTTTGATGACATAAAACTTCACGTAATTCCGATGTTGAGGGGGAAATAGAGTACAATCACTAGGAGACTACCATGAATATGATTACAACAACCAATCATGCAATAGTGCAACCTTACAAAGAGGAATTTGGAGGTTCTAAGACATCAAAGAAGATCTCGAGTGTAGGTTTTTGGTAACCTTTGGTGGATGAATTCCCACACAAAACGTTGTTTACTAGGTTTGAATCCATAGTAAATAACACTATGTCTACAATATCCAAAGTAGTGGATGTCTATTTAGAGAATCAAGATGGTATAAAATTTCTTTGGATGGTTCATTTGAATTAAGCAGTTCTAGAAAAAATGATGTAGACTTTAAGGAATGGATTCCAATGTTAGTGTTTCTAGTGGCATTGGTGGCCACTTTCCATCCTTTTATCACTAAACAAATTCATAGGATGACTCACTACTAACTTGGAAGATGGTAGTGGAGCCAAAGCACCCCACAAGGAAGTAAGTGCCTAGTTTGGTGTAAGTTGGTAGGACTTAGCATATTATAAATGCGAGATCAGGCACTTGAGTCTATTAAAGAGCGAATCACATACAAAGAAGTGCATTAGAAAATCCAAGTAGGAGTGTTTGATTCTACAACACATGATGATGTACTTTCATGGTTTTCAATGTAGAATTGGACTAGCTACCTATCTTGTTTGAAGGCATGAAGACAAAGGTGTACTAAGGCCTAGGAAATTGGAATTGAAGGTAAGTACAAGTGTGTGTGGAAATGTGAAGAAATTGAAGTGAGTTTAGTTGAAAATGGATGGTGAGTCCATGTAGTATAGTAGTTAGTTGACATAGACATGTAGAATTTACAAGGATGTTGTTGGGGCAACATTGAACATAAGTGGGGGAGGATGTAAGGATTTTTGTTTTCCCGTAAAGAACAAATGCACTTTCCACGTGTACTATATTGATCAAGGTGAAGGAAAATGGGATGAGTCAGTTGTGACTTAGGAACTTGACATGGTGTAGACACACACATTACAAGTTGCATTGCAATATGGGTGAGGTGCTCACTAGAGTGAAACAAGTTGTGCATATGGTGCATAGCGATTTGTCTTAAGTTGTGATGAAAAAAGTGTCATTGTCTTGGTGGAGAAAAGGGATGATAAATCTTAACGGAGAATACATCATAGTCAAAGATGGAAGAGTGTGAATTTATAGGTTGGATAGGTCTGCAACATGATAAGGTTGTAGGTAGCAAGTGAGTCACTAGAAAGAACACCACAACAAGGAACACCTTAGTGGAAGTGTTTTGGGTTGCAACACTTGACATGCATAACTTAGTTGAGAATATGGGCATGGGAGAGTCACCCACTAATGAGTGGTGTGGTAACAAATGAAGCATTGTGTTTAGTGCTATAGTGTCTTATGGAAACATTCAAGGTGCGATAGATTTTGCAGTGACAACAATCCAAGGAGGGAGAATGCTAAAAAGATCTTTAGGATAACTACTCCAATTTGAGGCCTACAAGATGTAAAAATCAGTTTCTGTAAAGCAAGACTGCAATCATCATGTAGGTCCAAGTTTGCAAGCAGGACATATAGAAACACTTAATGATTACATGGATTCCCCCCCTGCTTTTGAAGGTGGGAATGTGGTATACTATGTTTCTAATTCCCAAAAGGTGGTGGGAGAACACAACTCCTCCCTACAGGTAATTTCCTTCTGCTTGTCTAATCAATTGAGTTAAATAGGCTAATAAGGGCTTGGAAGTCTCAAATAGTTGTGTTAGTTGAATGCCATCTAGTTCTTAGTCAACTTAGTAATGCAGATTGAGGTTGTAAATATGATTTGAAAGGGAGCCTCTTTTATTAGATCCTATCATAAGGTTGTATCTAGTGGATTGCTTGTAATGTGGAAAGACATTGGAAATGTCAACCAAATAAGGTTTATGGCAGACAATTCAAGACATTAAGCTATTACCCATGTCCCAACAAATGGTCAGTAACTCAATATTCTTAGAATCCATGCACCTACTAATCTTAGAGACAAAGAAAGAGATGCATTCTAGGGTACAAATTAATATTAGAGAAGCTTTGGATCGAGGAAATTTTAACAATACCTCCTATTCACGTGTTGCAAAAGGGGTTTTGAAGAATATTGAAAGGGGAATCTCCACCTAGAATTTCAACTTCATATGTGCATTGGAGAGTAAGCTATGCCAATTGTTATTTGAACCTATATTTCAAGTATTTGTTGCTTAAGAATTAATGGCAACACCACATTTTTGTGAAGATAAAAATTGGATTACTCTTAGTGAATGTTTGCATATTATAAGGGGAAAGTGGGAAGATGTATTTACAAGACAACTATAATTGGGTGGTTAAGCTTTTATGTGGTGTATTTACAATAAAAGCACTACATTCCTTGGCTAAGGTTTGGAGTAGGACATTAACATTCCTTGGCTAAGGTTTGGAAAGTTTTGATTGTAAGGGGCCAATTGTTGTTGCTACACATTTACTTTGCTTGTTTAGAATATATCAAGGATAGAAGTTCAAGGTAAATTTTGAGGAACCATCAATATAGATGTACCAAGACTCATGGATCTAAGGGATAATGGCATGGTTTATGGGGAGACCCAAGGTTCAATTGGGCCATGGATAGTGAGTGGAGAAACCACTTTAAAGAAAGAAGGAAAGATATATGTTCCATCAAAAGGGGGATATGTTGGAGAGGCTGAGAGAGGGTCATATCAAGGGAAACAACTATTGAACTAAGAGGAGGGGATTCCCTCTTGCTTGGAAGAGAGGTGAGTTTCAAGCTAAGAAGGAGTTTTAGTGAGTTGAATGTGAGGACCTCACAATATATCAAGGCCTTGTGAGAACTCTAGCTCAACACATTGGAGGCAAACTGAATGGTTGTATATTCCCACCTTCGCCTCCCATACTTGGATGAGTATGTGGTCATATACCATGGATGCAAGAGGGTGGAATGTTGAACATGTTCATGATTGGATTCTAGTTTCCCTAAATGTTAGTTTTGAGGCTGCATGTATTCATGTCCAATAGGTTGGGAGAATGTTTGGAGAAAGAAGAGGAACCTCACTTATTTTAGAGAAAAGTGACACAACACTCCCTATTGTAGGGGAAGGCTAGTATATGAAGTAGCATTTACCAGATTGAGGGGGTATAAAAGTAATCTTTGACCACTTCCAGAATGGGATCATCCTTTTTAAGCAGGAAAAGGAATAAAATATCTTCAAGGGAATTTTATATATTTCCATCAAGGACATGGACAATTCTGATGTGGACAATTTTGCATGGAGGCATTTCTCCCAGACCTCTTCATGAAAGATTGCGAATCTATGGTGCATGTACAAATATGTGAGATGTGGGTTTATGATAATATTTTCAATTCTCCAATCACATTCTCCATTGACCTTGTGTAAACCATCCATTTGGTGTTTGTTGCACTAAGTGTAAATAACAATGTTGGAGAATTATAGGACGTAAGTTAGGTATGAGCTATTTGTTACTTCTTTATTCCCTTTTATTTTAATGGTATCCATATTTTGTATTGATCAAATGAGGAATTAACCCGGAACTGATTCCATTAGACACAAACTCAATCCTAAGGCCAACTAAGGAGAAAACACAACACACGCTAATTAATCTAGGAGTCAAGTATGCAAACAAACCTTCTCACAAAGAAGCGCTAGTTGGTGATGGAATCCAACATCGTAGAATTGATGCACGAAGGGGGTAAGTTTAGGTGGGTGGGAAAGTTACGTTGACAACCTTCTTAACGAACTAACGCCCTGGTGCAAATTACCTCACCGATCAGTGGGAAACCCTCCAAGGAGTCTGAGTGAGTCTAACCAACATCGTTCCTAGGTACAACACCATCTTCCTTGTGTTGTCACCTTGTGTAGGAAGTCTAAAATATTATGGCCTCTATGGTATCACCTACTATACCAAATAAGAGGGGGGATAGTCGATAGTCGACACCAAGACCAACAAATCAGGGTTGATTACTCTGAGGGCCCCAATGCGACCTCATGATTGACCCTTGTGTTAGAAGGGCTTCCCAAAGTCAGTGATATAGCAATTGGATTTCACTCCTTAACTCAAGGCTTTATGTTTGTTTAGCAGTTTTGGAAATTTATTCTCACAATCCTATTCCAAAGCTCTACACCTAAGCGAAGATGGGTTTGAAGAGCCCTGGAAAAGTTTCTAGATAAATTTTAATTAGCGCTTTATTTTAGGTTGTAGTTACTCAAAGGAGTGGTCGTGAAACTGATGATGTTTTGACTCGAGTATTTAAACCATGCAAGAGGAAAATGAAATGAAAGAATTTCAACTTCGATGAAAACTAGCTATGGGAAGGAGCAAGAGGTTTTAAGAAAATAAATAATTTCTTGATAGATTACTATGTGTGCAATACTGCTAAAGACAAAAAATACGAGCTAATTATTTAGATAAATGGAAGCAAAATGACCCAAATTTTAAAAATACCATGTGAATGTCATAGTTCACTTAGTACACGTATACAACATTGAATCAAATGTCATCATTTATAACATAGTAAAATTTTATGATAATAGATACCACCATACACATATTGAATACTCATAGGGATCACGGGGGCTTCGCCTTGTTGACCAATATCTTATCATGTTCATTCATAAAGGGGTTTTTTTAATTATGAAAAATAGAGTCAATATATTGTAGGTATTGGGAACCTTGTTGAAGGTAACCCAACCTTGGAGAGAGATATAATATCACCTACATAACAACAATTGTGATGTGAACATGTTCTATAATCTTATCAATGAGGCAAGCATATATATGTTCATGATGATAATCATGTTAATTACAATATGAAACCATAACATATGTAACATGATACATTTGAATTCGGGTCATAATACCTCTATGAAATAAATGTTACTTATGGTTGAAATGTGTGATGAATGGGTGTTGCCTTGATGAGGGACCAAAACTATTATAATAAACAAATCCCACTAGAAAAGTGCTTTGAACATGTTGATAGCTAACCATTGATAATCCTATGTTGATGGTTCAAAATAATGAAAAATAGTCATATTACATGTTCATTGGTATTCAACTATATCTAGCTATGGTCATCATGATGTACAAATTATCCATAAGGTGACATTAGTGAGGGCATGTGTCATTGATTCTAGAAAGGCATTGTTGAAGACATGAGGTGAAAATTTTAGCGTGGGGATGGAAAATGAACATAAGGAAACAACGTTAATTAAGCACCATCAAAGGTAGGAAGAGAGCATTGAGAGGAAGGAAATTTCATGGAAATGAAGGTGACCTTATAGATATAGGCTACAAGATGCAACCACCAAATATAACCTCTTAGGGAAGATACCAAGGGAGTGGTGACTAGTCTCAACTAAGGAATGCCATATTAAATTCAGCCCTAATCAAGACAATGAACTAAAGGGACATAATAAAATATGAATGGATCGAGGAAATAGGTGGTCAATAAGAGAGTGAATGAGGAAGATGGCAGCCCCGAAATATTTATCCTGCTAGTTGCAACAATCAAGTATACCCAGTCTTATACTCCTCCAAGAATCACACCCTTAGAGATGAACTCCATCCTTCTTTTATAGATGAATCCCTCAACTACCTCGACAATAAAATATTCAAGAAAAAATTGGACATCTTTCCTCAGGTGAAGCACCTCTTATAAAAACACAAATCTAATATGGCTTCCTCTTATTGGGAAAAATTGTCCTTGAGAAGGTGAATGATTCCAAGTGTTTACTTATGAGCCTACAATGTCTTGCAAATAGAATCACATGGAGGAATTCCTCCTAGGACAATAACTTTATTCAATAAAACCCTCCTCAAGGATATCCAATGATCTCCTTTATCTTTGTAATCTATGCTAGCTTCTACCTACATTGTCATTAAAAAATTTACTTATGGAGAGCACTTCTCATCTCAAAAAATCATGTTCACTACATTCCAACAACTAAAACAATATATTAATCCACTCAAATGATGGCCGCTCCTTACAAGGAAAAAGTTTGACAAGTATGAGGGCACTAGAGAGACGAGTGCATCCATCACATGAAGGGTGTTATTCAAGCATCTAATACCACTCCATGGGATCTGGCATGCCTTCAAATATATGATTGTGCCTCAGAATGTGTAAGATGCACCCTCAATAAAAAATATGCATGAAAATGTACCAATAAGGAATCCAAAAAGGCAGAACTCTGCCACATGCACCACCACGCCTCAAAATATGCAATGATGCCTCAAAAGGTAATCCTCAATGAGTAAGTTTTCATAAAAAATGTAGCTATGCCTTCCAATATATACATCCTCCATGAACAAGCTGCTTAAAAAAGGTCTTTAAATAATGCAACAAGTTTCCATGCATCATGAGTGGTAACACCACCCATGAAGGAGAGGAGAGTGACAAACTAGGAGGGGATTTCCTCTTTAGTCATGAAGACTTGCAAAGGTGAATTAGAGGCCTAGAAGCCCAAGAGGCAACTCTACTCTACAAAATATATTAGGTGAGAAAATTATCAAGTTTGGGGTACATGTCTTAAGAGTGATAGGGAGAAGGAGGTTATGGAGCAAAAGAGAGAGAGAGAAATGGGAACTAAAAGGTCGGTCTCTTGGCCTTCCCATTACCCCCAAGATCTCATATTCGGCCTTGTGACACAACTCTCAAAGGGTATTTTGGACAAAGAGGAAAGTATGACATAATCAACCTTTTGTTCATTGATCATTGAATGGGCCAATGACAATAATTCCATAATCAACCTCCAGATAACGGAAATGTATTTTGATTCAAAAGGCATCTAAGTGACTTAGTGTATTGACCCAATCAAAGGGCATACTTACACCGAGTCAGTGAATTATTTAATGGATGGATTGATGGTTAAAAATATATATAATGTAATTTATATCATGAAGGATTAGTATGTTAACTCTACTTCTAATGGAACTTTGATTTGGTGCAATGTATGTTCATTTGAGTATGATATTCAGGATGCCATGAAAAAATGGTAGGAATGCAACCACAAGTAGTCCTCTAGGGACCCTATTTTAGTGAAAGTAGTGTGTGGGATCAATGTGGAGTTCCAGAATTCCCTAATATATGATGGAACTAATGATGTTGAATACTTTATGGATATAATAGAATAGGAAGTTCATATGGAACAAGTGATTTTAGCTTTAGATGTTGTATTATGAAGTTCTCATGCTAGATGGTGGACCACACATAAAGAAGCATCCAACAATTGAGAGAAGGAAAACCTGTGTTGCAATACCAGTTCCTCTCACCACCAAATTTCTAGATCATTAATATTTGAAATTTACATGACAACACTGAAATTGAAGGGTTTTGAAATTTGCAAAGATTGGGATTGTTGGTTTCCCCACAATGATCATTCTTTGTTACCAAAATGCCCTGGCAGTAATAGATGACATCATTGAGGTTGTCATTATGGTTCCAAAAAACTGTGAATTGCCTATTGAGACAAATGATAACCCAAGAAAGGCCATTATAGAGATGTTGCAAGAAAACAAAGCTTAAGGGAATCCAAATCAGGGAAATTTCACTGCAATCCGGCATCAAAATCAGCATTATTTCTATTGATGAAAATGCCAAACTCACCCTAAATACCTCCCCATGATTCACACTTTACAGAAAAAAAACCAGATTTGGAAATAATCAAACAATGACTCTCTAACAAATCGAAAAAATGAATACTGTAATAATCAAAAATCACTCAGTCCAGGTGCAAAACTTCTTACCCCTATTTTATTGTACTCCATTTTGTTGGCATGCCCTAGCTCTTGCACCTTAAGCTATCTCCTCACCTTGATATGTCTACTCGCCGACTCTCTCTTCACGAGATGGTAAATTGTCCCTCTTCGGCTTTCTCTTCTACCTCCAAGCTCTGTCTTGTCCTCCTCGTGCACAATTTGAAATAGACCGCACACGATTTGGTGTATTCTCTCATGGGCACGATTTAGAATAGGCCACCAAGATCTCCTCTGATCTTCACGCGCGATGGTGAGTTTCAATGTTTAAGTTTTAATGAATATATATATATATATATATATAAATTATATATCCTACAAATATCCTATAAATTATATATCTATAATTAATTATAGATATAAATTATATAAACATAGATATTTTTTAGATATACAACCATGTATATCCTACTCACATCGGTATGTGGAGGACATCAGTTTCCAATATGGGCTCTACTCACATTGTAAGGTGTTCAAAGGATATCTTATAGAGTCTAAAAAATATTTACAATTTGGTAAAGCTATAATAGCTAAGAGTTCATAGAGAATTACTAATCATGAAGGTTTAAGGAAAAAGGTAATTCTATAAAAAAAATTAGATCCACTAACTTTTGAGGAATGGATCAGTTCAACTATAAAATCTATCTCAAATGTTTTTATCATCTAGAAATCTTCGGTTTTGTTTTTTCTCGTGTTATCCTTGAAGGTTAGCAATGGTGGGAAGGTAGGGGTGGGTGTTAATCTATGGGTGGGT